>JAPDNY010000002.1:24435305-24521441 GCA_029375565.1 Gekko gecko
CACATTGGAAGAAAGGGACAATGGAGGAACAGTGCAGGCACAATGGAAGAAAGGGATAGTGGAGGAACAGTGCAGGCACAATGGAAGAAAGGGACAGTGGAGGAACAGTGCAGGCACAATGGAAGAAAGGACAATGGAGGAATACTGCAGGCACAATGGAAGAAAGAGACAGTGGAGGAACAGTGCACAATGGAAGAAAGGCACAATGGAATACTGCAGGCACAATGGTAGAAAGGGACAATGGAGGCACAATGCAGGCAAAATGGAAGAAAGGACAATGGAGGAACAATGCAGGCAGAATGGAAGAAAGGACAATGGAGGAACAATACAGGAACAATGGAAGTAAGGGACAATGGAGGAACAATGCAGGCACAATGGAAGAAAGGAAGAATGCAGGAACAATGCAGGCACAATGGAAAAAGGGACAATGGAGTGCACAATGGAGTCACAATGGGAAAAAGGGACAATGGAGGAACAATGCACGCACAATGGAAAAAAGGCACAATGGGGGAACAATGGAGGCACAATGGGGAAAAGGGTCAATGGAGGCACAATGGAATAAAGGCACAATGGGGGAACAATGGAGGCAGAATGGAAAATGGCACAATAGAGGAACAATGGAGGCACAATCGAAAATGTACAATGGGGGTACAATGGAGGCACAAGGGAAAACAGGGACAATGGAGGAACAATGGAAGCACAAGGGGACAAGGGACAATGGAGGAACAATGGAGGCACAATGGGAAAAAGGGACAATGGAGGCACAATGGAATAAAGGCACAATTGGGGAACAATGGAGGCAGAATGGAAAAAAGGCACAATGGAGGAACAATGCAGGAAGAATGGAAGGGGAATGCAGGAACAATGGAGGTACAATTCAAAAAGGCACAATGGAAAAAAGGGACAATGGAGGAACAATAGAGGCACAATGGAAAAAGGGACAATGGAGGCACAATGGAGTCAAAATGGAAAAAGGGATAATGGAGGAACAATGCAGGTACAATGGAAAAGGCACAATGGGGGAACAATGGAGGCACAAGGGGAAAAAGAGACAATGGGGGAACAATGGAGGAACAAGGGAGAAAGGAACAATGGAGGAACAATGCAGGCACAAGGGAAAAGGCACAACAGGGGAACAATAGCTGCACAACGAAAAAAGGGGAATGCAGGAATAATGGGCGCACAATTGAAAGGGGACAATGGTGGAACAATAGAGGTACAATGGAAAAAAGGGATAATGGAGGCACAATGGATGCACAATGGAAAAAGGGACACTGGAGGAACAATGCAGGCACAACGGAAGAAAGGGACAATGGAGGAACAATGGAGGCACAATGGAAAAAAGGACAATGGAGGAACATTGCAGGCAGAATGGGAAAAAGGGACTATGGAGGCACAATGGAGTCACAATGGGGAAAAAGGACAATGGAGGAACAATGCAGGCACAATGGGAAAAAGGCAGAATGGGGGATCAATGGAGGCACAATGGAAAAAAGGGACAATGGAGGCACAATGTAATAAAGGCACAATGGGGGAACAATGGGGGCACAAGGGAAAAAAGGGACAATGGAGAAACAGTGGATGCACAATGGAAAAGGCACAATGGGGGAACAATGGAGGCACAAGGGGGAAAAGGGATAATGTAGGAACAATCCAGGTACAATGGAAAAGGCACGATGGGGAAACAATGGACGCAGAATGGAAAAAGAGACAATGGGGAACAATGGAGGCACAAGGGGAAAAAGGGACAATGGAGGAACAAAGGAGGCCAATGGAAAAAAGGGACAATGGAGGCACAATGGAGGCACAAGGGATAAAAGGGACAATGGAGGAACAATGGAGGCAAAATGGGAAAAGGGGACAATGGAGGAACAATGGAGGCAGAATGGAAAGAAGGAACAATCCAGGCACAATGGAAAATACACAATGGGGAAACAATGGAGGCACAATGGAAAAGGGACAATGGGGGAACAATGGAGGCACAAGGGAAAAAGGGACAATGGAGGAACAATGGAGTCACAGTGGGAAAAAGGACAATGGAGGCACAATGGAGGCACAAGGAAAAAAGGGACAATGGAGGAACAATGCAGGTACAATGGAAAAGGCACAATGGGGGAACAATGGAGGCACAATGGAAAAAGGGATAATGGAGGAAGAATGGAGGCACAATGGAAAAAGGGACAATGTAGGAACAATGGAGGCAGAATGGAAAAAGGGACAATGGAGGAAAAATGGAGGCACAATGGAAAAAAGGGACAATATAGGAACAATGGAGGCACAATGGAAGAAAGGCACAATGGGGGAACATTGGAGGCAGAAGGGAAAAAAGGGACAATGGAGGAACAATGCAGGTACAATGGAAAAGGCACAATGGGGGAACAATGGAGGCACAATGGAAAAAGGGATAATGGAGGAAGAATGGAGGCACAATGGAAAAAAGGGACAATGGAGGAACAGTGCAGGCACAATAAAAGAAAGGGACAATAATGGAGGCAGAATGGAAGAAAGGGACAATGGAGGGACAATGTAGGGACAATGGAGGTACCATGGAAAAAGGGACAATGGAGGAAGAATTGAGGTACAAGGGAAAAAAAGGTACAAAGGTGGGACAATAGGGGAAGAATGGAAAAGGGACAATGGGGAACAATGGAGGAATAATGGAAAAAATGGACAGTGGGGGAACAATGGAGTCACAATGGAAAAAGGGAAAATGGAGGCAACAATGGAAAAAAGGGACAATGGAGGAAGAATGGAGGGACAGTGGAAAAAAGGGACAATGGAGGCACAATGGAAAAGGCACAATGGAAGAACAATCGAGGCACAATGGACAAAAGGGATTATGGAGGAACAATGGAGGCACAATGGAAATAAGGGACAGCGGAGGAACAATGGATGGACACTGGAAAAAAGGGACTATGGAGGAAAAATGGAGGCACAATGGAAAAAAGGACAATGGAGGAAGAACGGAGGTACAATGGAAAAAAGGGACAAAGGGGGAGAAGGCACAGTGGAAAAAGGGACAATGGAGGAAGAATGGAGGGGAGACAATGCGGGGAAAATGGAAAAGAGACAATGGGGTAACAATGGAGATAAAATGGAAAAAATGAACAGTGGGGAACAATGGAGGCACAATGGAAAAAAGGGAAAATGGAGGAACAATGGAAAAAGGGACAATGGTGGGAAAATAGGGGCACAATGGGAAAAAAGGACAATGGAGGAACAATTGAGGTACAATGGAAAAAAGGGACAAAGGAGGGATAATGTGGGAATAATGGAAAAAAGGACAATTGAGGCACAATCGAAAAGGCACAATGGGGGAACAATGGAGGCACAATGGAAAAGAGGGACAATGGTGGGACAATGGAGGGACACTGAAAAAAGGACAATGGAGGAACAATAGAGGCACGATGGAAAAAAGGGACAATGGAGACACAATGGGAAAGGCAGAATGGGGGAACAATGGAGGTACAATGGAAAAAAGGGACCATGATGGAACAATGGAAGCAGAATGGAAAAAAGACAATGGAGGACAAATCAGGAACAAAGGAGGCATAATGGAAAAAAGGGACAGTGGAGGAACAATGGAGGCAAAGTGGAAAAAGGGACAATGGAGGCACAATGGAGTCACAGTGAGAAAAAGGGACAATAGAGGAATAATGCACAATAGAAAAAAGGCACAATGGGGGAACAATGGAGGCACAATGGAAAAAGGGACAATGTGGGAACAATGGAGGCAGAAGGGGAAAAGGGACAATGGAGAAAAAATGCAGGCACAATGGAAAAAAGGGACAATGGAGGAACAATGCAGGCAGAATGGAAAAGTCACAATGGGGGAACAATGGAGGCACAATGGAAAAAAGAGACAATGAGGGAACAACGGAGGTATAAGGGGGAAAAGGGACAATGGAGGAACAATGCAGGAACAATGGAAAAGGAACAATAGGGGAACAATGGCGACACAAGGAAAAAAGGAATATGGAGGAACAATGGAGACACAATGGAAAAAGGGACAATGCAGGAATAATTGAGGCACAATGGAAAAAGGACAATGGAGGCACAATAGAGGTACAACGGAAAAAAGGTACAATGGAGGAACAATGGAGGAACAATGGAAACAAGGGACAATGGAGGAACAATGGAGGCACAGGGGACAAAAGGGACAATGGAGGAACAATGCAGGCAGAATGGAAAAGGCACAATGGGGCAACAGTGGAGGCACAATGGGAAAAAGGGACAATGTAAGAACAATGGAGGCACAATGGAATAAAGGCACAATGGGGGAACAATGGAGGCACAAGGGGAAAAAAGGACAATGCAGGAAAAATGGAGGCAGAATTGAAAAGGGACAATGGAGGAACAATAGAGACACAATGGAATCAAGGGACAATGGAGGGACAATGCAGGCACAATGAAAGAAAGGGACAATGCAGGAAGAATAGAGGCACAATTCAAAAAGGCACAATGGAGGAACAATAGAGGCACAATGGAAAAAGGGGACAATGGAGGAACACTGCAGGCACAATGGAAAAAAGGCACAATGGGGGAACAATAGAGGCACAATGGAAAAGGCACAGTGGGGAAAGAATGGAGGCACAATGGAAAAAGGGACAATGCAGGAACAATGGAGGCACAATGGAAAAGGGACAATGGAGGCACAATGGAGGCACAATGGAAAAAAGGTACAATGCAGGCACAATGGAAAAAAGGGACAATGGAGGAACAATGCAGGCACAGTGGAAAAGTCACAATGGGGGAACAATGGAGGCACAATGGAAAAAAGCGACAATGGAGGCACAATGGAAAAAAGGGACAATGGAGGCACAATGGAAAAAAGGGACAATGTAGGAACAATGCAGGAAGAATGGAAAAGGCGCAATGGGGGAACAATGGAGGCACAATGGAAAAAAAGAGACAATGAGGGGAAGAATGGAGGCACAAGGGGAAACGGGATAATGGAGGAACAATACAGGCGCAAGGGAAAAGGCATAATAGGGGAACAATGGCGGCACAATGGGAAAAAAGGGAAATGGAGGTACAATAGAGACACAATGGGAAAAAGTGACAATGCAGGAACAATGGAGGCACAATTGAAAGGGCACAATAGAGGAACAATAGAGGCACAATGGAAAAAAGTGACAATTGAGGCACAATGGAAGAAAGGCACAATGGGGGAACAATGGAGGCACAAGGGAAAAAAGGGACAATGGAGGAACAATGCAGGTACAATGGAAAAGGCACAATGGGGGAACAATGGAGGCACAATGGAAAAAGGGATAATGGAGGAAGAATGGAGGCACAATGGAAAAAGGGACAATGTAGGAACAATGGAGGCAGAATGGAAAAAAGGGACAATGGAGGAAAAATGGAGGCACAATGGAAAAAAGGGACAATATAGGAACAATGGAGGCACAATGGAAAAAAGGGACAATGGTGGGACAATGGAGGGACACTGGAAAAAACGGACAATGGAGGAATATTAGAGGCACAATGGAAAAAAGGGACAATGGAGACACAATGGGAAAGGCAGAATGGGGGAACAATGGAGGTACAATCCAAAAAAGGGACCATGATGGAACAATGGAGGCACAATGGAGGAACCATGGAGGAACAATGGAAAAGGGACAATGGGGTTACAAAGGAGGCACAACGGAAAAAAGGGACAGCGGAGGTACAATGGAGGCACAATGGAAAAAAGGGACAATGGTAACAGAATGGAAAAGGCACAATGAGGAAACAATGGAAGCACAATGGAAAAAAGGGACCATAATGGAACAATGGAGGCAGAATAGAAAAAGCGGACAATGGAGGCACAATGGAGGCACAGTGGATAAAAGGGACAATGGAGGCACAATGGAAAAGGCACAGTGGAGGCACAATGGAGGCACAATGGAGGCACAATGGGAAAAAGGGACAATGGAGGCACAACGGAAAAAAGGGACAATGGAGGAACTATATAGGCACAACGGAAAAAAGGGACAATGGAGGAACAATGGAGGAACAATGGGAAAAAGGGACAATGGAGGAACAATGGAGTCACAATGGAAAAAAGGACAGTGCAGGAACAATGGAGGCATAGTGGAAAATAGGGACAATGGAGGAACAAAGGAGGCACAATGGAAAAAAGGACAAAGGAGGGACAACGGGGGAATGATGGATAACGGATATTGGGGGAAGAATGGAGGAATACTGGAAAAAACGGACAGTGGAGGAACAATAGAGGCTCGATGGAAAAAAGGGACAAATCAGGAACAAAGAAGGCATAATGGAAAAAATGGACATTGGAGGAACAATGGAGGCAAAGTGGAAAATAGAGACAATTGAGGAACAATGGAGACACAATAGAAAAGGCATAATCGGAGAACAATAGAGGAACAATGGAAAAAGGGACAATGGTGGAACAATGGAAAAGTCACAATGGAGAAACAATGGAAAAGGCACAATGGAGACACAATAGAAAGGTCACAATCAAGGAACAATGGAAAAGACACAGTGG
Organism: Gekko gecko; assembly: GCA_029375565.1. Classification (NCBI taxonomy): domain Eukaryota; kingdom Metazoa; phylum Chordata; class Lepidosauria; order Squamata; family Gekkonidae; genus Gekko; species Gekko gecko. The sequence goes on from JAPDNY010000002.1 coordinate 24,441,799, forward strand.
GGACACAATGGAAAGGACACAATGGAGACAAAATGAAAAAGACACAATAGAGACACAATAGAAACAACACAATGGAGACACAATAGAAAAGGTCCAATCGAGACACAATGAAAAAGGCACAATGAAGATATAATGGAAAAGGCACAGTGGAGGCACAATGTAAAAAGCACAATGGAGACAGAATAAAAAAGACACAATGGAGACACAATGGAAAAGGCATAATGGAAGCTCAAAGGAATATGCACAATTCAAAGGGCACAATGGAAAAGTCACAATGGAGGAACAATTGAAAAGACACAATGGAGACACAATGGAAAAGGCAGGATGGAGGAACAATGCAAAAAGCACAATGGAGACACAATGGAAAAGATACAATGGAGACACAATGGAAAAGAAACAATGGAGACACAATGGAAACAGCAGAATGGAGCTACAATGGAAAAGGCACAATGACGGAACAATGGAAAAGGCGCAATTGAGACACAATGGAAAAGGTAAAATGGAGGAACAATGGAAAAGACACAATAGAGACACAATGGAAACAGCAGAATGGAGACACAATTGAAAAGGTACAATGGAAAAGACACAATGGAGAAACAATGGAAAAGGCACAATGGAGGAACAGTGAAAAAGACAATGGAGACACAACGGAAAAGATGCAATAGAGACACAATGGAAACAGCACAATGGAGACAGAATTGAAAAGGTGTAATGGAGACACAATGAAAAAGGTACAATGAAGACATAATGGAAAAGGCACAATAGGGGAACAATGGAAAAGTCACAATGGAGAAACAATGGAAAAGGCACAATGGAGACACAATAGAAAGGTCACAATCAAGGAACAATGGAAAAGACACAGTGGGGACACAATGGAAAGGACACAATGGAGACAAAATGAAAAAGACACAATAGAGACACAATGGAAACAACACAATGGAGACACAATAGAAAAGGTCCAATCGAGACACAATGAAAAAGGCACAATGAAGATATAATGGAAAAGGCACAGTGGAGGCACAATGTAAAAAGCACAATGGAGACAGAATAAAAAAGACACAATGGAGACACAATGGAAAAGGCAAGCCTCCACTTTATCACAAGGGCCTTGTCCTTCATGGCGAAGCAGAATAGCTGGCCAGACTATCTGCATTGTGGGCCATCTTGCTTTTATCTTCCAGAGGTCTGTCTCAGCCTGTAACACAAGGGCCTTCCCAGCCAGGGAGTCCTCTTGGCTCAGTGGGTGGCCCAAAAAACCATGCTGTGGCCGTAGACGTTGATTCCTCATCTTGCCCTGCAGCCAGCAGCACTTGAAGGACAAACTTCACTAATAACTTAAACCTTGCAATTCCATTCTCTGAATCTAGGCAAAAACCCACCACAGCTAACAATCCACAGCGCCACCCCCTAAACAGGAGTGCAGTGACTGGACAAATGTCCTGACCTGAACAAGGTCCCACTGACACTACCACTCGGCAAGGGAATATATAGCTCAGGGCAGCAGTAGTAGAAGTGGCACTGAACCAAGAAGAATGAGTTCCAAACTTCACACTTGGGAAATGTCCAAGTTGCTCAAAGCCCAGGCACAACTGCTGCAAACTGGTGCCTGGTCATCAGAATTCCATCCGCATACCAAAGCAGTTTTCGTAATGGGAAGTGCAGTAACACCCAGTTTGTAAAATTGACCCTTTTTCCACGGCCAGAGGGAAATGGGTTGCCTCTGGTCCTCCAGAGCTTCCGTTTCCCGAGACCTTCATGGAATGCAGTAGAAATTCCACTACAAGAACACAGCAATGTTTGCATTTGCACAGTCATTGCTTTGCAAGGCACTGCCCAATATTCATAAGGCTTATGTTTGCCCTAATCAAAGAATTACTTAATGATAATCCCGGGTAGCAAAGGTATTTACACAGCAATGCTTATCCTCACACAGTCATTGCGATTTTCAAGATACTGCCCAATGTTCATAGGGCTTTTGTAAACACTGATCCATTGAATTGACTTACTGATATTCCTAGGTGCACAGGAAGCCCACTCCTTTTAAAGGGACGTTAATTGTTCGATGGCTTGACCTTCATGCCATGAAAGAACCACAGCTGTGCAACTCCACATATTCAGTCTCTATAAGATGGACAAGACTTAAGTCTTTGGATTGTTTGGCAATCCTGCACCCTGAAAGAATGGAGGCACAATGGAATAAAGGCACAATGGGGGAACAATAGAGGCACAATAGAGGAAAAATGGAGGCAGAATTGAAAAGGGATAATGGAGGAACAATAGAGGCACAATGGGAAAAAGGGGAAATGGAGGCACAATGGAGGCACAATGGAAAAAAGGGACAATGCAGGAACAATGGAGGCATAATGGAAAAAGGGACAATGGGAGAACAATGGAGGCACAATGGAAAAAAGGGACGATGAAGGGAAAATGCAGGCACAATGGAAAAAAGGGACAATGGAGGCACAATGGAAAAAGGGACAATGTAGGAACAATGCAGGCAGAATGGAAAAGGCACACTGGGGGAACAATGGAGGCACAAGGGGAAAAAGGGAGAATGGGGGAGCAATGAAGGAACAATGCAGGCACAATGGAAAAGGAACAATACGGGAACAATGGCGGCACATCAGAATAAAGGGGAAATGGAGGAACAATGGAGGAACAATGGAGGAACAAATGGAGGAACAATTGAAAAAGAACAATGGAGGAACAATAGAGGCACAAAGGGAAAAAGGGACAATTGAGGCACAATGGAGGAACAATGGAAAAGAGGGACAATGGAGGAACAATGCAGGAAGAATGGAAGAAAGGGACAATGCAGGAATAATGGAGGTACAATTCAAAAAGGGACAATGGAGGCACAATGGAGTTACAATGGGAAAAAGGGACAATGGAGGAACAATGCAGGAACAATGGAAAAGGCACAATGGGGGAACAATGGAGGCACAAAGGGGAAAAGGGACAATGGAGGATCAATGCAGGTACAATGGAAAAGGCACAATGGGGGAACAATGGAGGCACCATGGAAATAATGGACAATGTAGGAACAATGGAATAAAGGCACAATGGGGGAACAATAGCGGCACAAGGGGAAAAAGGGACAATGCAGGAAAAATGGAGGCACAATTGAAAAGGGACAATGGAGGAACAATAGAGGCACATTGGAAAAAAGGGACAATGGAGGCACAATGGAGGCACAATGGAAAAAGGGAGAATAGAGGCACAATGGATGCACAATGGGAAAAAGGGAAAATGAGACAATGGAGGAACAATGCAGGTACAATGCAAAAGTAGAATGGGGGAACAATGGAGGCACAAGGGGGAAAATGACAATGGAGGAAAAATGGAGGCACAAGGGGGAAAAGGGAGAATGGAGGAAAAATGGAGGCACAATGGGGAAAAAAGAGACAATGGGGGAAATGGAGGCACAATGGGAAAAAGGGACAATGTAGGAACAATGCAGGCAGAATGAAAAAGGCACAATGGGAGAACAATGGAGGCACAAAGGAAAAAAGAGACAAAAGGGGAACAAATGAGGCACAAATGGGAAAATGAACAATGCAGGAACAAGGCAAAAGGCACAATAGGGGAACAACAGCGGAACAACGGAAAAAATGGGAAATGGAGGAACAATGGGGACACAATGGAAAAAAGGGACAATGCAGGAAAAATGGAGGCACAATTGAAAAGAGGGACAATGGAGGAACAATGCAGGCACAATGGAAGAAAGGGACAATGCAGGAACAATGCAGGTACAATGGAAAAGTACAATGGGGGAACAATGGAGGCACAATGGAAAATGGGACAATGTAGGAGCAATGGAGGAACAAGAGAAAAAAGGGACAATGCAGGAACAATGGAGGCACAAGGGAAAAAAGGGACAATGCAGGATCAATAGAGGCACAATTGAAAAGGGACAATGGAGGAACAATAGAGGGACAATGGAAAAAACGGACAATAGATGCAAAATGGAAGAAAGGGACAATGCAGGAACATTGCAGGCACAATGGAAAAGGCACAATGGGGGAACAATGGAGGCACAAGGGGAAAAAGGACAATGGAGGAACAATGCAGGTACAATGGAAAAGGCACAATGGAGGAACAATACAGGCACAAGGGAAAAAAGGGAGGAAAAATGGAGGCACAAGGGGGAAAATGGAGAATGGAGGGAAAATGGAGGCACAATGGAAAAAAGAGACAATGGGGGAAATGGAGGCACAATGGAAAAAAGGGACAATGTAGGAACAATGCAGGCAGAATGGAAAAGGCACAATGGGAGAACAATGGAGGCACAAAGGAAAAAGAGACAATGGGGGAACAAATGAGGCACAATGGCGAAAATGAACAATGCAGGCACAAGGGAAAAGGCACAATAGGGGAACAATAGCGGAACAACGGAAAAAAGGGGAAATGGAGGAACAATGGAGACACAATGGAAAAAAGGGACAATGCAGGAAAAATGGAGGCACAATTGAAAAGGGACAATGGAGGAACAATAGAGGCACAATGGAAAAAAGGGACAATGGAGGCACAATGGAGGAACAATGGAAAAGAGGGACAATGGAGGAACAATGCAGGAAGAATGGAAGAAAGGGACAATGCAGGAATAATGGAGGTACAATTCAAAAAGAGACAATGGAGGCACAATGAAGTCACAATGGGAAAAGGGACAATGGAGGGACAATGCAGGCACAATGGAAAAGGCACAATTCAGGAACAATGAGGGCACAATGGAAAAGGGACAATGGGGGAATAAAGGAGGCACAATGGAAGAAAGGGACAATGGAGGGACAATGGAGGCCCAATAAAAGAAAGGGACAATAGAGGAACAATGGAGGCACAGTTGAAAAAAGGGACAATGGAGGCACAAATGGGGAACAATGGAAAAAATGGACAATGGAGCAACAATAGAGGCACAAAGTAAAAAAGGGACAAAGGAGGCACAAAAGGAAAAAGGGACAATGGAGCCACAATGGAAAAGGCACTATGGGAGAACAATGGAGGAACAAGGAAAAAAAGGACAAAGGGAGAACAATGGAGACATAATGGAAAAAAGGGACAATGGAGGAACAATGGAGGCACCATGGAAAAAAGGGACAATGGAAAAACAATGAGGCACAAAGGAAAAGGCACAATGGGGAAACAATAGAGGCACAATGTAAAAAATGGACAATGGGAGAACAATGGAGGCACAAGGGAAAAAGAGGGACAATGGAGGAACAATGCAGGCACAAGGGAAAAAGGGAAAATGGAGGAACAATGGAGCAACAATGGGGAAAAGGGACAATGGAGGAACAATGGAGGCACAATGGAAAAAAGGCACAATGGAGGAACAATGGAGGCACAAGGGAGAAAAGAGAAAATGGAGGAACAATGGAGGCACAATGGAAAAGGCACAATGGCGAAACACTGGAGGCACAATGGAAAAAAGGGACAATGGGGGAACAATGGAGGCACAAGGGGAAAAAGGGACAATGGAAGAAGAAAGCAGGTACAATGGAAAAAAGGGACAATGAGGGCAGAATGGAGGCACAAGGGGAAAAGGAACAATGGAAGAACAATGCAGGCACAAGGGAAAAAAGGGAAAATGGAGGAACAATGGAGCAACAATGGGGAAAAGGGACAATGGAGGAACAATACAGGCACAAGGGAAAAGGCACAATAGGGGAACAATGGAGGCACAACGGAAAAAAGGGACAATGGAGGTACAATGGAGACACAATGGGGAAAAGGGACAATGCAGGAACAATGCAGGCAAAATGGAAAAAAGGGACAATGGAGGCACAATGGAGTCACAATGGGAAAAGTGACAATGGAGGAACAATGCAGGCACAATGGAAAAAAGGCACAATGGGGGAACTATCGAGGCACAATGGAATAAAGGCAGAATGGGGGAACAATGTAAAAAAGGGACAATGGAGGAACAATGGTGGCACACTGGAGAAAAGGGACAATGGAGGCACAATGGAGGCACAATTGAGGCACAATGGAGGCACAATGGAAAAAGGGAAAATGCAGGAACAATGCAGGCACAATGGAAGAAAGGGACAAGGGAGGAACAATAGAGGCACAATCGAAGAAAGGGACAATGGAGGCACAAGGGAGGCACAATGGAAAAAGGGACAATGGAGGAACAATGCAGGCACAGTAGAAAAAAGGCACAATGGAGGAACAATGGAGACACAATGGAAGAAAGGGACAAGGGAGGAATAATAGAGGCACAATGGAAAAAAGGGACAAGGGAGGAACAATGGAGGCACAATGGAATAAATGCACAATGGGGGAAATGGAGGCACAAAGGAAAAAATAGACAATGGAGGAACAATGCAGGCTGAATGGAAATGGCACAATGGGGGAACAATGGAGGCACAAAGGAAGAAAGAGACAATGGGGATACAATGGAGGCACAAGGGGAAAAAGGAACAATGGAGGAACAATGCAGGCAAAAGGGAAAAGGCACAACAGGGGAACAATAGCTGCACAACGGAAAAAAGGGGAAATGCAGAAATAATGGGGGCACAATTGAAAAGGGACAATGGTGGAACAATAGAGGCACAATGGGAAAAAGGGATAATGGAGGCACAATGGAAAAAAAGTAACAATGGAGGAACAATGCAGGCACAATGAAAGAAAGGGAAAATGCAGGAACAATGGAGGCACAATTGAAAAGGGACAATTGAGGAACAATAGAGGCACAATGGATGCACAATGGGGAAAAGGACAATGGAAGAACAATGCAGGCACAATGGAAAAGGCACAATGGGGGAACAATGGAGCCACAACGGAAAAAAGGGACAATGGAGGAACAATGCAGGCACAATGGGAAAAAGACACAATGGGGGATCAATGGAGGCACAATGGAATAAAGGCACAATGGGGGAACAATGGAGGCACATTGGGGAAAAGGCACAATGGAGGCACAAGGGGAAACAGGGACAATGGAGGAACAATGGAGGCACAATAGAAAAAAGAGACAATTGGGGAACAATGCAGGCAGAATGGAAAAAAGGGACAAAGGAGGAACTATGGAGGCACAATGGAATAAAGGCAGTTGGGGAACAATGTAAAAAAGGGACAATGGAGGAACAATGGAGGCACAATGTAAAAAGGGACAATGGAGGCACAATGGAGGCACAATGGAGGCACAATGGAGGCACAATGGAAAAAAGGGAAAATGGAGGAACAATGCAGGCACAATGGAAGAAAGGGACAAGTGGGGCTTCTAGTGTCCTGGCCCCACTGCTGGACCTCCTGAGAGCACCTGGTATTTTTGGCCCCTGTGTGACACAGAGTGTTGGACTGGATGGGCCATTGGCCTGATCCAACATTGGCTTCTCTTATGTTCTTATGTTAAGAAAATATTCATCTTAAGGTACCGTTTATACTTAAGTCACGATTTCCTGTGACGTTTGGAAGTGGCGGAAGGAGTGGATGAGGCTTGTGGGTGCCCTGACGCTGGAGACGGAGGTCTGGACATTTCAGTGCGGGGAGGAGCTACAGAGATCGTGGCCAGAGTCTAAGAGCCAATCTGCATTGGTGGTTTCCCTTGGTTTGGCACCACTCCCACACTGTCTCCTCAGAAGATGTCCACACCTCTTCCAGCTTCTGCAGCCTTTTATGGCCATTTTATGGCAATTGATTCAACCACTTTCCACCAGGTGGCGCACTGGTAATCTAATACATTCCTAGGTGCCTTAACTTGGGGGGAGGGGACACGTTTCCCATCTATTCTGTTTGCCATTTGTTCCTGCCAGTGTACTCATTGTTCTCCAACAAGTGTGCATTGCAACTTCTCGCAGACCATCCTCCTAACAATAGTGTTTCCTCATTTTTATTTTTGTTCGGACCCATCTGGGCCAAAATCACTGAAGCCTTTGGGCCTCCTTTTTTACCTTGTTTAGCTCCGTATAAAATGTGTAGTGGCAGTGAGGGAAAGAGAAAATCCCCCCCAGACTTCTTTTTTTACCTCCTTTTATCAGGCTAATAGCTGGAGCTGCAGTGGCTCAAGTGGTTAAGACGCTGAACTGCAGGCTGTGGAAGGTCAGTAGTTCAGCAGTTCGAGACCCATGAGTACCACAAGACGGAGTGAGCTCCCGTCTCTAGTTCCAGCTCCTGCCAACCTAGCAGTTCGAAAGCAAGAAATTGCAAGTAGATAATTAGGTACCACTTCGGTGGGGAGGTAACAGCGTTCCGTGCGCCTCGGTGTTTAGTCATGCCGGCCACATGACCACAGAAACATCTTCGGACAGCGCTGGCTCTTCGGCTTGGAAATGGAGATGAGCACCGCAACCCTGGAGTCGGATTCGACTGGCTTTCGAGCAAGGGAACCTTTACCTTTACTATCAGGCTAATTGCAAAGGGCAGCCTATAGCCTAGTGGTAGTGTGGTCACCTGGTTCTCAGGAAGTTTGCCTGTTTGAGTCCTGCTTCCCTCTTTTCTTTTCCCAGAAAAACGTTGTGCCGCCTTCTTCCTTTGTTTTTAATTCTCTCAAGGCTTTTTCTCCTTTTAATTATTTAATGTCCTCCTCTGGACCAGAAGCCTACTGGCCTGCCATGGTTTTGGGAACACTTCCACGTCGTTCTCCCCTTTCTCCCTAGCCTTCTTCATCTCCTTTTCTCACCCCAAGTCCAGAGGCAGCCTGTAGCCTAGTGTGTCAGCATGCTTGCCTCTTAATCAGAAAGTTGTCTGTTTGAGTCCTGCTGGTCTGTTTTCCTTTTCAGAAAATCGTTGTGCCTTGTCCTTCCTTTTCTGTTCCTTCTCACACCACTTTCTCTCCTTTTAACCAATCATGTCATGCCTTCCTCTGGGCCAGAAGTCTACTCGCCTGTCACAGTTGACTGGTAATTGCTTTGCCTCCTCCAGGGCTATTTTTGGGCAGGAACGCACAGGAACGGAGTTCTGGCTGGCTCCCGAGTTCGCCACGCCCAGCAGGAACTCATTAGCATAACAGGCCACACCCAACAGCAGAAAACCATTAGGATTGGCTCCATTTGGGGTGTGTGGCCTAGCATGAGTTCCTGCTACCAAAAAAAAAGCCCTGGGTTTTGACAACAAACAAGGTCAACAGAATAAGAAGCAAAAGGTGGGTGTAGCTGGATGACCACATTTCTGGTAGCATGGGGGTATGGCCTATTATGCTAATGAGCTTCTACTATTGGGTGTGGCCTATTATGCCAATGAGTTCCTGCTGAGCTTTTTCTACAAAAAAAAGCCCTGGCCTCCTCCAGCCCAGCTGTCCCCTTATCTTCTCGTGATAAATGTAGGATTTTCCCCCCTTTCCCTTTCTATCTCCATAGGCTTCTTTACCTGCTCTTATCAGACTGCTCTCAAAGTGTGGGTTGTGGCTCAGGGACAATGTTCTTGCCCCATCAACAGAAAGTCGCTGGTTTGATTCCAGCTTTCCTCTTTTCTTCTCCTGAAGAATGCTGCACCATGTTCCTTGATTCTATAAATATTCACATGCTACTTTTTATCCTTTTATTCATGAAAATTCCTTCTCTTGGCCGTCAGTCTACTCGCGTGTGAAATCCCAGAATAACTGTGCCACGTATGAGCGGGGAGGCACACTTTTTCGTTTTACTCCAAACCCACTCGGGTTTTTTTGTATGTTCCTGCCTCATTAGTGGGCACCAACACTGTGGCACCAGGATATACTTCCGCCCGTTCCTTTTCGGGGACCCCAGGAACCTCCATCCTTATTCCAGTGTTTCTTTAGTAATGTGTTTCAACTCCTATCCTAACCTAAGGGTTCCCGTGCCTTCTTTACCATCTTTTATCAAGCAAAGTACATAAGCCTGCCCTGTAGCTCACTGGCAGTGTTCCTGCCCTGTCATCAAGGGGGACCTGGTTCAAGTCCAGCTGTTCTAACTCCCCCCCCCGATCATGAGAACCACAGTAATGGGCTGTTTTTCTGCCTTAGACCTTTTTTCCTCCCTTTATTTATGCCATGTCCTTTTCTGGACCACTATTACACCATTACACCCATGTGCCAGATTCTGGAAACACATTTATGTAGCCCTCAGCTTTTTACCACCATCATGCTTAAAAACAGCCATGGCTATTTGAGGGGGGGATGGAAGCACGTGGTGTTTATCTGTTAAAGGCCCTGCCCGTTCTGCCTTTTCCACCCCCCACCTCCCCCTCTGACACTCCCCCCTCCTTATTCTTCTTGGCCATTGGCGGGAGGTTCTGTTGCCACCTGATCCTCCTACTCAGGGCTATTTCTGGGTGGGAACACACAGGAACGGAGTTCTGGCTGGCTTCTGAGCTGGCACGCCCAGCAAGAACTCATTAGCATAACAGGCCACACCCAACAGCAGAAACTCATTAGGATTGGCTCCATTTGGGGTGTGTGGCCAAATTATTATTATTATTATTATTATTATTATTATTATTATTATTATTATTATTATTATTATTATTATTATTATTATTATTATTATTATTATATTATTGGTAGAAGAATTACCAAACATTTTTTTCAGCTTAATTGATCTAATCGATTTGTATACATCTATTTGGGTGCAGAGGCTGTTGTACTTCAGGGTGGACAAAGAACTCAGTCCCAAGTTAAGAAGTCTTTCTTCTTCTTCAGTTAGACTTTTTGATGATAAATTCACTATAAGGCTTTCTTTCTGCTTCTGGTCCTCAGTTTGCCTCTCTTGTTTAAAGAGTCGGTGTACTGTACGTGTTTAGACCTGTCCCTGAAAAGACATGCTGATGAAGAACTGTCATTGCCAGAAGTGGTCTATTCATCCTCAGTGGTTTCAAAGGCTGAATTATCTGCCCATGTCACTCTTTCATTTTTCCTAATATCCTCCTGGTCTAACCATTTGTACACTCTGCTGTTAGCATAATCCTTTCTATCCCTTTCAGATTTTTTTAATTTTAGTTTCTTTAGCATGTCTTTCAAATTCTTTAATTCCTCTTCCATTTGTTTGAGCTTGGTCTCCAAACTCGATGGTGTCTCCGTTCCTTTAAATTTTAATTCCAGATCTTGAATGTCCGTATTAAGCGTATTGATTTCTCCATCAGCCCGACCAGTGATAAGCATCAGGTCGAAAGAACACTTGTTCAATATCGCCATCCACTTCTGTTTTAAATTTGTCATTCTCATTGAAAAGAACTGGACCCTTCTGGATTCTCAATCCCCTTGGTATTCTGTCTTCATAACAATATTGTGAAAGGAAGCTGCATGCAGCCGGAGCTTTATTAGTCTCCGTTTCTGTAATCTCAGTCATTGGCTCCTGTCATGTCCATCCCTGGGCATGTGGTCCTCTAAGAGTCTAGGGCCCTTGGCTAATATTCTATCTCTATCTGACTCCGAAAAAAGAAAAATGATCTGCGTAGTGGGCCATTAGAACGTTCAACAACAACAGTACAGCACACAGTAACAGGTGATGTATCAAACGCTACCCACACTCAACTTTCTTGGGAACCACCCCCAGGGGAGAGATCCTCTTGTAGGAACCGGGGGAGACAAAAAGGGACCCAAAACTCTGCCCTCCCCGCATTCCTTGGCTAACTTTTCCCTAATGACATGCTCCAGTCCCAGTACCAACTTCAGGTTCCTTTACATGAAGGCCTCCGTAGATCTGTCTAGGGAATCCTGAAACCATTACTAAAACCATCTAACAAATACAAACTCTCTACAGTATTAGGAGAGAAGGCCAGCCACTTTTTACGCTGAGTCCAGTTGATAGGGCTGGGGCCCTTTCCCAACACCTTGAGGAGAGGTACCGCTATCTCCCGGTCACTTGCCGACACCCTTCTGTTTTGCTCAGGAGCAAGATGTAAAGGTGTGTGACGGCCTCCTGCATACGGGGCACTCATGCCTGAACTCACAGGGTCTGTGTGAGGAAACTCCATGTGAGGCAAACTCCCAGCAAAGCAACCTCGGTTGAACGCCCTGACCCCCCGCCAAGGGGCAAGATGTGGTCACACCAGCAGCCTTTTGCATAACATGACCGCTGTCAGAGGGGTCTCCCAGAGAAGGCTTGGCAGGGGCCATCGGTTGGAGCCAGAGGTGTTGATGCACCTGGTCCCATGGCAGAGCAGCATCACCCCAAATTCTTTGTCGTACTGTAACCATGCCCCTCCTAAAAATTCTGTATAAGCCCAATAAGTGATGTCTATATACTGGGCACAGGGTGCAGCCCTCACAGGGTGACTCCTAGCCACTACATCCACATAGATCAAAAAAGCCATGCAACCAATTAGCGGCAGGGGCCCAGCACTGTTGCCGCCGCCACCTGTGACACATACCACCACAGATGAGTGACTCGGGGAGGGGAGGAAAGGGAGGGGGAGGTATTTATCTGCCCTTAAGTCACACTGCTATGGCAGCATGATGCAGAACTCCTCTCAGAAGGCATTTAAATGCCTCTTCACCTTCCTCGCACTGGGCACAGACCTCTCCCACAGATCCAACAAACCACTGCAAAACTGATCGCGGTCCACGGGTAAGAAGGCGGAACACGACAGATGCACAAAGACAACATGGCCATAATGCAACAGGAATTCTTTGATACCATCAGGAAGAAACTTCTAGCCTCTTTGCACCTCTCTCAGAACAACTGATAGCGGGGGCTTCCAGATGGCACGAAACAACATGGCCGCCTAATCCCGCTGCTCTGACCATCCCTCCCGCTCCCTTACTGATCTCTGCAATCGAAACTACAGATCTGTCTCTAAACTTATGGAGGAAGGTGACAAAATGCAAGAGCTACCTACCAAACATAAAAACAAGAAGATACAGACAACACTTACTTAAAAAAACTCGACAACGAGATCGGGGGCCTCAGCTGGTTCTTACATCAAAAATGGTGTCTGGAGCTGAGGAGAATGCGAAACAACCGAGCCCAGTAACTTCCACTGATTTGTCTCTAGCATTAACCAATTTGGAGAAATCGATACTGGGTAAGATGTCCTCACTCTTTAAACGAATGTATGATCAAATAGAAACATTACAACAATCTACAGTGACAACTAAAAGTATTGCAGACAGAGCGGTGAATGTCAGTCTCACTAACAAACAAGAAATACATCAAATTCAGCAAATGGATGATGTCCTGGCAGAAAAAGCTTTCAGGTCTGAAATGGCAATACGGCAGAATAATCTGAAAATAAGAGGCTGAGTGGAAAAAATTGAAAAGAATGGCGATTTGAATGCTCTGCTCTCTGCCTGGCTAACGAAGGAGGTGCCGTCTGAGGGAGATTTTTCTCCCATTATCACAAAAGCTTTCTGAGTGGGCCCCTTAAGTTTACTTAAAACTAGACCATCTCGGGACATCATAGTCACCTTTCTGGATTTGCGCTACAAAAAAGCAATCCTCCAAGTGGCAAGATGAAGAGGCTATCTAGAATACAAAGGTCACAAAATTTAAATCTTCCCGGATCTTCCTAAAGAAGCCCTAATGAAAAGAAGGGAACTTAAATCGATCACCACAAGCCTTACAGAAGCCGACATACTGTATATCTGGTCAACATCTTTAACACTCCAACTCTCCTACCAGGGAAAGACACACAGAATTTCCTCTAAAGAATACGGCATGGAAGTAGTGCGAGAAATGGACCTTGTATCTCCAATGGAACTTTCCAAACACTCTAATAAGAGTAAATTTCGATCCCCATCTCCTCCGCTTGATGAAAATCCAGCCTTGCAAGATGAAGCACTCTGAGTCCGATGTATAAGTTGATATCATCTATTCTGTTTTAAAATACATAATTCAGCCATAGCCGATCAAATGTTTGTAAAGATTCTCCCGCCTTTTTTGCTGTATGGGTTATAAGTCTTGTATATAAATCAACTTTTTATATGGCTCATGAATTATTGTTTGATTATGATTATTTCAGACTGTTTGGTTTAGTGTTGCATTTCCTCTTATTGTTACAGAACTAATGGTAGTTTTAGTTGGAATATTAACAGGTCGTGTGGGTTTTTATTGGCCTTCACCCTTGTCTTGGGACTCTCAGGTTACTGTGCTGGGGAAGAGCGGTTCAGGGCTCGCCTCAGCCATCTGCAAAACAGTAGTTTTGCTGGAGTATAGAGAGTTCATACACATTTTAAGCTTAGGAGTTAAAAGCAACTATTACTATATACAAACTACTAATTTAGACACTGTAATTGATTAAATTCTTGTTTAGTTAATAATTTGATCAACTTCTTAATAAAATGCATATATATAACAAAAAATCTTGGTAATAATTTTAATTAATTTTAAATAATTGTATTATTTGATTGCTTTATTAAAATTAACTACAAACAAGGGTATTAATTATAGAATCAATTGTTATTTTAATTACTTGAGTACATTGACATCTTACAACTAAAACTGAAGTATTGTACACCAATGTGTATAAGGGTTTATACAAACTATTAATTCGACGCTGTAATTGATTAAATTACTGATAAGTTTTTAATTTGTTCAACTTTCCTATACAAATAATAATAATAAAAAAAATGTTAGTCTGAAACCTTGATTTATCATATTTATTATTGCCAGTTTACAAGTTAGCTTTTTACAAACTAAGGGAAAAGACAAGGCCTTTTGGTGTGAGAACATCCACTTTACAGGTAGTCAAGATCCATCCCCTCTTTCGTGAATTATTTGCACTGTATTTCTTTAGATAGTCTCTCCCAGGGCTTTTTTGTAGAAAAAGCCCAGCAGGAACTCATTAGCATAACAGGCCACACCCAACAGCAGAAACTCATTAGCATTTTAGGTCACACCCCTGACAGCACAGCACATTAGCATATTAGACCACACCCCCATGTTACCAGAAGGGTGGTCATCCAGCCACACCCACCTTTTGCTTCTTATTCTGTTGACCTTGTTTGTTGTCAAAACCCAGGGCTTTCTTTTTTGGTAGCAGGAACTCCTTTGCACAATGGAAAAGGCACAATCGGGGAACATTGAAGGCATAACGGAAAAAAGAGACAATGGAGGAACAATCAAGGTACAACAGAAAAAAGGGACAATGGAGGCACAATAGAAAAAGGAAAAATAGAGGAACAGTGGAGGCACAATGAAAAAAAGGACGATGGAGGCACAGTGGAAGAAAGTGACAATGGAGGCACAATGGCAGAACAATGGATAATGGACAATGGAGGAGCAATAGAGGCATAATGAAAAAAAGGCACAATGCAGGAACAATGGAGTCACAATTGAAAAAGGAAGATGGAGGAACAATGTAAAAGAACAATGGGGGAACAATGGAGGCAGAATGGAAAAAAGGGACAATGAGGGAACAATGGAGGCACAATGAAAAAAAGGGACAATGGAGGAACAATGGAGGAACAACAGAAAAAAGGGACAATTGGGGGACAATGGAGGTACAATGTAAAAAAGGGGAAATGGAGGAACAATGGAGGTACAATGAAACAAGGGACGATGGAGGCACACTGGAAAAAAGGGACAATGGAGGCACAATGGGGAACAATGGATAACGGACAATAGGGACAAGGAAGGCATAATGGAAAAAAGGCACAATGGAGGTACAATGGAAAAAGGGAGAATGGAGGAACAATGGAAAAGGCACAATTGGGGAAGAATGAAGGCACAAACGAAAAAAGGGACAATGGAGGAACAATGGAGGAACAATGGAAAAAGGGACAATGGAGGCACAATGAAAAAGGCACATTCCATTGTGGAGGCACAATGGAAAAAAGGGACAATGGGGGAAGAATGAAGGCATAATGGGAAAAAGGCACAATGGAGGAACAATGGAGGTACAATGGAAAAAAGGGACAATGGAGGAACAATGGAAAAGGCACAATTGGGAAAGAATGAAGGCACAACTGAAAAAAGGGACAATGGAGGAACAATGGAGGTAGAATGCGAAAAAAGGACAAAGGAGGGACCATGGGGGAATAATGGAACAGGGACAATGGGGGAACAATGGGAAAAAGGGACAATGGAGGAACAGTGGAGGCACAATGGAAAAGGCACAATGGCGGAACAATGGAGGCACATTGGAAAAAGGGACAATAGAGGCACAATGCAAAAAAAGAACAAAGGAGGGACCCTGGTGGAATAATGGAAATGGGACAATGGGGGAACAATAGAGGCACAATGGGAAAAAGGTACAATGGAGGAACAATGGAGGCACAATGGAAAAAAAGGAAAATAGAGAAACAGTGGAGGCACAATGGAAAAAAGAAACAATGGAAAAGGCACAATGGGGGAACAATGGAGGCACAATGGGAAAAAGGGGCAATGGGGGAACAATGGAGGAACAATGGAAAAAGGGTACAATGGAGGAAAAATGGAGGCACAATAGAAAAAAGGCACAATGGAGGAACAATGGAGGCACAATGGGGAAAAGGGACAATGGAGGAACAATGCAGGCACAATGGAAAAGGCAGAATGGGGGAACAATGGAGGCACAAGGGGAAAAAAGGACAATGGAGGAACAATACAGGTACAATGGAAAAGGCACAATTGGGGACAATGAAAGCACAAAGGAAAAAAGGGACAATGGAGGAACCATGGAGTCACAATGGAAGAAAGGGACAATGGAGGCACAATGGGGGAACAATGGATAACGGACAATGGGGAACAATGGAGGAACAATGGAAAAGGCACAATTGGGGAACAATGAAGGCACAAAGGAAAAAAGGGACAATGGAGGCACAATGGAAAAAAGGAAGAATGGAGTCACAATGAGAAAGGCACAATCCATTGTGGAGGCACAATGGGAAAAAGGGACAATGAAGGAACAAAGGAAAAGGCACAATGGGGGAACAATGAAGGCACAATGGGAAAAAGAGACAATGGAGGAACAATCACGGTACAATGGAAAAAAGTGACAATGGGGGAAATGGAAGGACAATGGGGGGACAATGGAAAAAAGGGACAATGGATCTACAATGGAAAAGGTACAATGGGGGAACACTGAAAGCACAATGGAAAAAAGAGACAATGGAGGAACAATCGAGGTACAACGGAAAAAAGGGACAATGGAGGCACAATGGAAAAAGGGAAAATGGAGGAATAATGGAGGCACAATGAAAAAAGGACAATGGCGGCACAATGGAAAAAAGGGACAATGGAGGCACAATGGCGGACCAATGGATAAAGGACAATGGGGGAGCAATGGAGGCATAATGGAAAAAGGCAAAATGTAGGAACAATGGAGGCACAATGAACAAAAGGACGATGGAGGCACAATGGAAAAAAGGGACAATGGAGGCACAATGGAAAAAGGGAAAATGGAGGAACAATGGAGGCACAATGAAAAAAAGGACGATGGAGGCACAATGGAAAAAAGGGACAATGGAGGCACAATGGCGGAATAATGGATAACGGACAATGGGGGAGCAATGGAGGCATAATGGGAAAAAGGCACAATAGAGGAACAATCGACGAACAATGGAAAAATGGGAATTGGAGGCATATTGGAGGAACAATGGAAAAGGCAAAATGGGGGAACAATGGAGGCACAATGGAAAAAGGGACAATGAAGGACCAATTTAGGTACAATGCAAAAAAGGGACAAAGGAGGGACCATGGGGGAATAATGGGGGCACAATGGAAAAACGGGACAATGGTGGAACAATGGAGGCACAATGGAGGCACAATGGAAAAAAGGGACAATGGAGGAACAATGGAGGTACAACGGAAGAAAAGGAAAATGGAGGAACAATAAAAAAGGCACTACTGGGGAATAATGAAGGCACAAAGGAAAAAAAGGACAATGGAGGAACAATGGGGGCACAATGGAAAAAGGGACAATGGAGGACCAATGGAAAAAAGGGACAATGGGGGACCAATTAAGGTACAATGCAAAAAAAGGGACAAAGGAGGGACCATGGGGGAATAATGGAAAAGGGACAATGGGGGAACAATGGAGGCACAATGGAAAAATGGGATAATGGAGGCATAATAGAGTAATAATGGAAAAGGGATAATGGGGGAACAATGGAGGCACAATGGGAAAAAGGGACACTGGAGGAACAATGGAGGCACAATGGAAAAAACGGACAATGGAGGAAATATGGAGGCACAATGGAAAAATGGGACAATGGAGGCACAATAGAGGAACAATAGAAAAGGGACAATGGAGGCACAATGGAGGCACAATGGAAAATGGGACAATGGAGGCACAATAGAGGAACAATAGAAAAGGGACAATGGAGGCACAATGGAGGCACAATGGAAAAATGGGACAATGGAGGCACAATAGAGGAACAATGGAAAAGGGATAATGGGGGAACAATGGAGGCACAATGGAGGCACAATGGATAAAGGGACAATGAGGGACAATTGAGGTACAACGGAAAAAAGGGACAATGGTGGAACAATGGAAAAGGCACCACTGGGGAACAATGAAGGCACAATGGAGGAACAATGGGGTCACAATGGAAAAATGGGACAATGGCGGCACAATGAAGGAACAATGGAAAAGGCACAATGGGGAACTATGAAGGCACAATGGAAAAAAGAGACAATGGAGGAACAATAGCGGTACAACAGAAAAAAGAAACAATGAGGGTACAATGGAAAAACCGTAAAATGGAGGAACAATGGAGGAACAATGGAAAAAGGGACGATGGAGGAACAATGGAAAAGGCACAATGGGGGAACAAAAAAGGCACAATGGAAAAAAGGGACTATGGAGGCAGAATGAAAAAGGCACAATCCATTGTGGAGGCAGAATGGAAAAAAGGGACAATGGATCTACAATTGAAAAGGCACAATGGGGGAACAATGAAGGCACAATGGAAAAAAGGGAAAATGGAGGAACAATGGAGGCACAATGGAGGCACACTGGAAAAAAGGGACAATGGAGGGACAATGGAAAAAAGGGACAATGGAGGCACAATGGAGGCACAATGGAGGCACACTGGGAAAAAGGGACAATGGAGGAACAATGGAGGCTCAACGGAAAAAAGGGACAATAAAGAAACAGTGGAAAAGGCACAATGGGGGAACAATGAAGGCACAAAGGAAAAAAGGGACAATGGAGGTACTATGGAGGCACAATGGAAAAAGGGACAATGGATGTACAATGGAGGCACAATGGAAAAAAGGGACAATGGAGGAACAATGGAAAAGGCACAATCGGGGAACATTGGAGGCACAATGGAAATAAGGGACAATGGATCTAAAATGGAAAAGGCACAATGGGGGAACAATGAAGGCACAAAGGAAAAAAGAGGCAATGGAGGAACAATCGAGGTACAACGGAAAAAAGGACAATGGGGGAACAATGAAGCTACAATGGAAAAAAGGGACGATGGAGGAACAATGGAAAAAAGGGGCAATGGAGGCACAATGCGGGAACAATGGATAATGGACAATGGGGGAACAATGCAGACATAATTGAAAAAAGGCACAATGGAGGAACAATGTAGGCACAATGGAAAAAGGACAATGGAGAAAGAATGTAAAAAGAACAATGGGGGAACAATGGAGGCACGATCGGAAAAAGGCACAATGGAGGAAAAACGGAGGCACAATGGAAAAAGGACAATGGAGGAACAATGTAAAAAGAACAATGGAGACACAATGGAAAAAGGGACAATGGAGGACCAATGGAAAAAAGGGGCAATGGGGTACCAGTTTAGGTACAATGCAAAAAAGGGACAAAGGAGGGACCATGGGGGAATAATGGAAAAGGGACAATGGGGGAACAATGGAGGCACAAAGGAAAAAAGGGACAATAGAGGAACAATGGAAAAGGCACAATTGGGGAAAAATGAAGGCATAAAGGACAAAAGGAGACAATGGAGGCACAATGGGGAAAAGGGACAATGGAGGAACAATGGAGGCACAATGGAAAAAAGGGACAATGATGGAACAATGGAGGTACAACGGAAAAAAGGGACAATGGAGGAACAATGGAGGTTACAATGCAAAAAGGACAAAGGAGGGAAATGGTGGAATAATGGAAATGGGACAACGGGGGAACTATAGAGGCACAATGGAAAAAAGACAATGGATAACGGACAATGGGGGAACAATGGAGGCATACCGGAAAAAAAGACACCATGGAGGAACAATGGTGGCACAGTGGGAAAAAGGGACAATGGAGGAACAATGGAAAAGGCACAATTGGGGAACAATGAAGGCACAAAGGAAAAAAGGGACAATGGAGGCACAATTGAAAAAAAGGGAGAATGGATTCACAATGAGAAAGGCACAATCCATTGTGGAGGCACAATGGTAAAAAAAAACCAATGGAGGAACAATGGGGGCACAATGGAAAAAAGGGACAATGGTGGAACAATGGAGGCACAATGGAGGCACAACGGAAAAAAGGGACAATGGAGGAACAATGGAGGCATAATGGAAAAAAGGAACAATGGAGGAACCATGGAGGCTCAATTGAAAAAAGGGACAATGGAGGAACAATTTAGGTACAATGCAAAAAGGGGCAAAGGAGGGACAATGGGAGAAGAATGGAAAAGGGACAATGGGGGAACAATGGAGGCAAGATGGAAAAAACGGACAATGGAGGAAATATGGAGGCACAATGGAAAAATGGGACAATGGAGGCACAATAGAGGAACAATAGAAAAGGGACAATGGAGGCACAATGGAGGCACAATGGAAAAATGGGACAATGGAGGCACAATAGAGGAACAATGGAAAAGGGATAATGGGGGAACAATGGAGGCACAATGGAGGCACAATGGATAAAGGGACAATGAGGGACAATTGAGGGTACAACGGAAAAAAGGGACAATGGTGGAACAATGGAAAAGGCACCACTGGGGAACAATGAAGGCACAATGGAGGAACAATGGGGTCACAATGGAAAAATGGGACAATGGCGGCACAATGAAGGAACAATGGAAAAGGCACAATGGGGAACTATGAAGGCACAATGGAAAAAAGAGACAATGGAGGAACAATAGCGGTACAACAGAAAAAAGAAACAATGAGGGTACAATGGAAAAACCGTAAAATGGAGGAACAATGGAGGAACAATGGAAAAAGGGACGATGGAGGAACAATGGAAAAGGCACAATGGGGGAACAAAAAAGGCACAATGGAAAAAGGGACTATGGAGGCAGAATGAAAAAGGCACAATCCATTGTGGAGGCAGAATGGAAAAAAGGGACAATGGATCTACAATTGAAAAGGCACAATGGGGGAACAATGAAGGCACACTGGAAAAAGGGACAATGGAGGGACAATGGAAAAAAAGGGACAATGGAGGCACAATGGAGGCACACTGGAAAAAAGGGACAATGGAGGAACAATGGAGGCTCAACGGAAAAAAGGGACAATAAAGAAACAGTGGAAAAGGCACAATGGGGGAACAATGAAGGCACAAAGGAAAAAAGGGACAATGGAGGTACTATGGAGGCACAATGGAAAAAAGGGACAATGGATGTACAATGGAGGCACAATGGAAAAAAAGGGACAATGGAGGAACAATGGAAAAGGCACAATCGGGGAACATTGGAGGCACAATGGAAATAAGGGACAATGGATCTAAAATGGAAAAGGCACAATGGGGGAACAATGAAGGCACAAAGGAAAAAAGAGGCAATGGAGGAACAATCGAGGTACAACGGAAAAAAGGACAATGGGGGAACAATGAAGCTACAATGGAAAAAAGGGACGATGGAGGAACAATGGAAAAAAGGGGCAATGGAGGCACAATGCGGGAACAATGGATAATGGACAATGGGGGAACAATGCAGACATACATTGAAAAAAGGCACAATGGAGGAACAATGTAGGCACAATGGAAAAAGGACAATGGAGAAAGAATGTAAAAAGAACAATGGGGGAACAATGGAGGCACGATCGGAAAAAGGCACAATGGAGGAAAAACGGAGGCACAATGGAAAAAGGACAATGGAGGAACAATGTAAAAAGAACAATGGAGACACAATGGAAAAAGGGACAATGGAGGGCCAATGGAAAAAAGGGGCAATGGGGTACCAGTTTAGGTACAATGCAAAAAAGGGACAAAGGAGGGACCATGGGGGAATAATGGAAAAGGGACAATGGGGGAACAATGGAGGCACAAAGGAAAAAGGGACAATAGAGGAACAATGGAAAAGGCACAATTGGGGAAAAATGAAGGCATAAAGGACAAAGGAGACAATGGAGGCACAATGGGAAAAAGGGACAATGGAGGAACAATGGAGGCACAATGGAAAAAAGGGACAATGATGGAACAATGGAGGTACAACGGAAAAAAGGGACAATGGAGGAACAATGGAGGTTACAATGCAAAAAAGGACAAAGGAGGGAAATGGTGGAATAATGGAAACGGGACAACGGGGGAACTATAGAGGCACAATGGAAAAAAGACAATGGATAACGGACAATGGGGGAACAATGGAGGCATACCGGAAAAAAGACACCATGGAGGAACAATGGTGGCACAGTGGGAAAAAGGGACAATGGAGGAACAATGGAAAAGGCACAATTGGGGAACAATGAAGGCACAAAGGAAAAAAGGGACAATGGAGGCACAATTGAAAAAAGGGAGAATGGATTCACAATGAGAAAGGCACAATCCATTGTGGAGGCACAATGGTAAAAAAACCAATGGAGGAACAATGGGGGCACAATGGAAAAAAGGGACAATGGTGGAACAATGGAGGCACAATGGAGGCACAACGGAAAAAAGGGACAATGGAGGAACAATGGAGGCATAATGGAAAAAAGGAACAATGGAGGAACCATGGAGGCTCAATTGAAAAAGGGACAATGGAGGAACAATTTAGGTACAATGCAAAAAGGGGCAAAGGAGGGACAATGGGAGAAGAATGGAAAAGGGACAATGGGGGAACAATGGAGGCAAGATGGAAAAAACGGACAATGGAGGAAATATGGAGGCACAATGGAAAAATGGGACAATGGAGGCACAATAGAGGAACAATAGAAAAGGGACAATGGAGGCACAATGGAGGCACAATGGAAAAAATGGGACAATGGAGGCACAATAAGAGGAACAATGGAAAAGGGATAATGGGGGAACAATGGAGGCACAATGGAGGCACAATGGATAAAGGGACAATGAGGGACAATTGAGGTACAATGGAAAAAAGGGACAATGGTGGAACAATGGAAAAGGCACCACTGGGGAACAATGAAGGCACAATGGAGGAACAATGGGGTCACAATGGAAAAATGGGACAATGGCGGCACAATGAAGGAACAATGGAAAAGGCACAATGGGGAACTATGAAGGCACAATGGAAAAAGAGACAATGGAGGAACAATAGCGGTACAACAGAAAAAAGAAACAATGAGGGTACAATGGAAAAACCGTAAAATGGAGGAACAATGGAGGAACAATGGAAAAAGGGACGATGGAGGAACAATGGAAAAGGCACAATGGGGGAACAAAAAAGGCACAATGGAAAAAAGGGACTATGGAGGCAGAATGAAAAAGGCACAATCCATTGTGGAGGCAGAATGGAAAAAAGGGACAATGGATCTACAATTGAAAAGGCACAATGGGGGAACAATGAAGGCACAATGGAAAAAAGGGAAAATGGAGGAACAATGGAGGCACAATGGAGGCACACTGGAAAAAGGGACAATGGAGGGACAATGGAAAAAAGGGACAATGGAGGCACAATGGAGGCACAATGGAGGCACACTGGGAAAAAGGGACAATGGAGGAACAATGGAGGCTCAACGGAAAAAAGGGACAATAAAGAAACAGTGGAAAAGGCACAATGGGGGAACAATGAAGGCACAAAGGAAAAAAGGGACAATGGAGGTACTATGGAGGCACAATGGAAAAAAGGACAATGGATGTACAATGGAGGCACAATGGAAAAAAGGGACAATGGAGGAACAATGGAAAAGGCACAATCGGGGAACATTGGAGGCACAATGGAAATAAGGGACAATGGATCTAAAATGGAAAAGGCACAATGGGGGAACAATGAAGGCACAAAGGAAAAAGAGGCAATGGAGGAACAATCGAGGTACAACGGAAAAAAGGACAATGGGGGAACAATGAAGCTACAATGGAAAAAAGGACGATGGAGGAACAATGGAAAAAAGGGCAATGGAGGCACAATGCGGGAACAATGGATAATGGACAATGGGGGAACAATGCAGACATAATTGAAAAAAGGCACAATGGAGGAACAATGTAGGCACAATGGAAAAAGGACAATGGAGAAAGAATGTAAAAAGAACAATGGGGGAACAATGGAGGCACGATCGGAAAAGGCACAATGGAGGAAAAACGGAGGCACAATGGAAAAAGGACAATGGAGGAACAATGTAAAAAGAACAATGGAGACACAATGGAAAAAGGGACAATGGAGGACCAATGGAAAAAGGGGCAATGGGGTACCAGTTTAGGTACAATGCAAAAGGGACAAAGGAGGGACCATGGGGGAATAATGGAAAAGGGACAATGGGGGAACAATGGAGGCACAAAGGAAAAAAGGGACAATAGAGGAACAATGGAAAAGGCACAATTGGGGAAAAATGAAGGCATAAAGGACAAAAGGAGACAATGGAGGCACAATGGGAAAAAGGGACAATGGAGGAACAATGGAGGCACAATGGAAAAAAGGGACAATGATGGAACAATGGAGGTACAACGGAAAAAAGGGACAATGGAGGAACAATGGAGGTTACAATGCAAAAAAGGACAAAGGAGGGAAATGGTGGAATAATGGAAACGGGACAACGGGGGAACTATAGAGGCACAATGGAAAAAAGACAATGGATAACGGACAATGGGGGAACAATGGAGGCATACCGGAAAAAAAGACACCATGGAGGAACAATGGTGGCACAGTGGGGAAAAAGGGACAATGGAGGAACAATGGAAAAGGCACAATTGGGGAACAATGAAGGCACAAAGGAAAAAAGGGACAATGGAGGCACAATTGAAAAAAGGGAGAATGGATTCACAATGAGAAAGGCACAATCCATTGTGGAGGCACAATGGTAAAAAAACCAATGGAGGAACAATGGGGGCACAATGGAAAAAGGGACAATGGTGGAACAATGGAGGCACAATGGAGGCACAACGGAAAAAAGGGACAATGGAGGAACAATGGAGGCATAATGGAAAAAAGGAACAATGGAGGAACCATGGAGGCTCAATTGAAAAAAGGGACAATGGAGGAACAATTTAGGTACAATGCAAAAAAGGGGCAAAGGAGGGACAATGGGAGAAGAATGGAAAAGGGACAATGGGGGAACAATGGAGGCAAGATGGAAAAAACGGACAATGGAGGAAATATGGAGGCACAATGGAAAAATGGGACAATGGAGGCACAATAGAGGAACAATAGAAAAGGGACAATGGAGGCACAATGGAGGCACAATGGAAAAATGGGACAATGGAGGCACAATAGAGGAACAATGGAAAAGGGATAATGGGGGAACAATGGAGGCACAA
The DNA here is from genome assembly GCA_029375565.1 of Gekko gecko. Taxonomy (NCBI): domain Eukaryota; kingdom Metazoa; phylum Chordata; class Lepidosauria; order Squamata; family Gekkonidae; genus Gekko; species Gekko gecko. Next base: position 24,467,146 of record JAPDNY010000002.1, read on the forward strand.
TGGAGGCACAATGGATAAAGGGACAATGAGGGACAATTGAGGTACAACGGAAAAAAGGGACAATGGTGGAACAATGGAAAAGGCACCACTGGGGAACAATGAAGGCACAATGGAGGAACAATGGGGTCACAATGGAAAAATGGGACAATGGCGGCACAATGAAGGAACAATGGAAAAGGCACAATGGGGAACTATGAAGGCACAATGGAAAAAAGAGACAATGGAGGAACAATAGCGGTACAACAGAAAAAAGAAACAATGAGGGTACAATGGAAAAACCGTAAAATGGAGGAACAATGGAGGAACAATGGAAAAAGGGACGATGGAGGAACAATGGAAAAGGCACAATGGGGGAACAAAAAAGGCACAATGGAAAAAGGGACTATGGAGGCAGAATGAAAAAGGCACAATCCATTGTGGAGGCAGAAATGGAAAAAAGGGACAATGGATCTACAATTGAAAAGGCACAATGGGGGAACAATGAAGGCACAATGGAAAAAAGGGAAAATGGAGGAACAATGGAGGCACAATGGAGGCACACTGGAAAAAAGGGACAATGGAGGGACAATGGAAAAAAGGGACAATGGAGGCACAATGGAGGCACAATGGAGGCACACTGGAAAAAAGGGACAATGGAGGAACAATGGAGGCTCAACAGAAAAAGGGACAATAAAGAAACAGTGGAAAAGGCACAATGGGGGAACAATGAAGGCACAAAGGAAAAAAGGGACAATGGAGGTACTATGGAGGCACAATGGAAAAAAGGGACAATGGATGTACAATGGAGGCACAATGGAAAAAGGGACAATGGAGGAACAATGGAAAAGGCACAATCGGGGAACATTGGAGGCACAATGGAAATAAGGGACAATGGATCTAAAATGGAAAAGGCACAATGGGGGAACAATGAAGGCACAAAGGAAAAAAGAGGCAATGGAGGAACAATCGAGGTACAACGGAAAAAAGGACAATGGGGGAACAATGAAGCTACAATGGAAAAAAGGGACGATGGAGGAACAATGGAAAAAAGGGGCAATGGAGGCACAATGCGGGAACAATGGATAATGGACAATGGGGGAACAATGCAGACATAATTGAAAAAAGGCACAATGGAGGAACAATGTAGGCACAATGGAAAAAGGACAATGGAGAAAGAATGTAAAAAGAACAATGGGGGAACAATGGAGGCACGATCGGAAAAAGGCACAATGGAGGAAAAACGGAGGCACAATGGAAAAAGGACAATGGAGGAACAATGTAAAAAGAACAATGGAGACACAATGGAAAAAGGGACAATGGAGGACCAATGGAAAAAGGGGCAATGGGGTACCAGTTTAGGTACAATGCAAAAAAGGGACAAAGGAGGGACCATGGGGGAATAATGGAAAAGGGACAATGGGGGAACAATGGAGGCACAAAGGAAAAAAGGGACAATAGAGGAACAATGGAAAAGGCACAATTGGGGAAAAATGAAGGCATAAAGGACAAAAGGAGACAATGGAGGCACAATGGGAAAAAGGGACAATGGAGGAACAATGGAGGCACAATGGAAAAAAGGGACAATGATGGAACAATGGAGGTACAACGGAAAAAAGGGACAATGGAGGAACAATGGAGGTTACAATGCAAAAAAAGGACAAAGGAGGGGAAATGGTGGAATAATGGAAACGGGACAACGGGGGAACTATAGAGGCACAATGGAAAAAAGACAATGGATAACGGACAATGGGGGAACAATGGAGGCATACCGGAAAAAAAGACACCATGGAGGAACAATGGTGGCACAGTGGGAAAAAGGGACAATGGAGGAACAATGGAAAAGGCACAATTGGGGAACAATGAAGGCACAAAGGAAAAAAGGGACAATGGAGGCACAATTGAAAAAAGGGAGAATGGATTCACAATGAGAAAGGCACAATCCATTGTGGAGGCACAATGGTAAAAAAACCAATGGAGGAACAATGGGGGCACAATGGAAAAAAGGGACAATGGTGGAACAATGGAGGCACAATGGAGGCACAACGGAAAAAAGGGACAATGGAGGAACAATGGAGGCATAATGGAAAAAAGGAACAATGGAGGAACCATGGAGGCTCAATTGAAAAAAGGGACAATGGAGGAACAATTTAGGTACAATGCAAAAAAGGGGCAAAGGAGGGACAATGGGAGAAGAATGGAAAAGGGACAATGGGGGAACAATGGAGGCAAGATGGAAAAAACGGACAATGGAGGAAATATGGAGGCACAATGGAAAAATGGGACAATGGAGGCACAATAGAGGAACAATAGAAAAGGGACAATGGAGGCACAATGGAGGCACAATGGAAAAATGGGACAATGGAGGCACAATAGAGGAACAATGGAAAAGGGATAATGGGGGAACAATGGAGGCACAATGGAGGCACAATGGATAAAGGGACAATGAGGGACAATTGAGGTACAACGGAAAAAGGGACAATGGTGGAACAATGGAAAAGGCACCACTGGGGAACAATGAAGGCACAATGGAGGAACAATGGGGTCACAATGGAAAAATGGGACAATGGCGGCACAATGAAGGAACAATGGAAAAGGCACAATGGGGAACTATGAAGGCACAATGGAAAAAGAGACAATGGAGGAACAATAGCGGTACAACAGAAAAAAGAAACAATGAGGGTACAATGGAAAAACCGTAAAATGGAGGAACAATGGAGGAACAATGGAAAAAGGGACGATGGAGGAACAATGGAAAAGGCACAATGGGGGAACAAAAAAGGCACAATGGAAAAAAGGGACTATGGAGGCAGAATGAAAAAGGCACAATCCATTGTGGAGGCAGAATGGAAAAAAGGGACAATGGATCTACAATTGAAAAGGCACAATGGGGGAACAATGAAGGCACAATGGAAAAAAGGGAAAATGGAGGCACAATGGAGGCACAATGGAGGCACACTGGAAAAAAGGGACAATGGAGGGACAATGGAAAAAAGGGACAATGGAGGCACAATGGAGGCACAATGGAGGCACACTGGAAAAAAGGGACAATGGAGGAACAATGGAGGCTCAACGGAAAAAAGGGACAATAAAGAAACAGTGGAAAAGGCACAATGGGGGAACAATGAAGGCACAAAGGAAAAAAGGGACAATGGAGGTACTATGGAGGCACAATGGAAAAAAGGGACAATGGATGTACAATGGAGGCACAATGGAAAAAAGGGACAATGGAGGAACAATGGAAAAGGCACAATCGGGGAACATTGGAGGCACAATGGAAATAAGGGACAATGGATCTAAAATGGAAAAGGCACAATGGGGGAACAATGAAGGCACAAAGGAAAAAAGAGGCAATGGAGGAACAATCGAGGTACAACGGAAAAAAGGACAATGGGGGAACAATGAAGCTACAATGGAAAAAAGGGACGATGGAGGAACAATGGAAAAAAGGGGCAATGGAGGCACAATGCGGGAACAATGGATAATGGACAATGGGGGAACAATGCAGACATAATTGAAAAAAGGCACAATGGAGGAACAATGTAGGCACAATGGAAAAAGGACAATGGAGAAAGAATGTAAAAAGAACAATGGGGGAACAATGGAGGCACGATCGGAAAAAGGCACAATGGAGGAAAAACGGAGGCACAATGGAAAAAGGACAATGGAGGAACAATGTAAAAAGAACAATGGAGACACAATGGAAAAAGGGACAATGGAGGACCAATGGAAAAAAGGGGCAATGGGGTACCAGTTTAGGTACAATGCAAAAAAGGGACAAAGGAGGGACCATGGGGGAATAATGGAAAAGGGACAATGGGGGAACAATGGAGGCACAAAGGAAAAAAGGAACAATAGAGGAACAATGGAAAAGGCACAATTGGGGAAAAATGAAGGCATAAAGGACAAAAGGAAAAAGGGACAATGGAGGAACAATGGAGGCACAATGGAAAAAAGGGACAATGATGGAACAATGGAGGTACAACGGAAAAAAGGGACAATGGAGGAACAATGGAGGTTACAATGCAAAAAAAGGACAAAGGAGGGGAAATGGTGGAATAATGGAAACGGGACAACGGGGGAACTATAGAGGCACAATGGAAAAAAGACAATGGATAACGGACAATGGGGGAACAATGGAGGCATACCGGAAAAAAAGACACCATGGAGGAACAATGGTGGCACAGTGGGAAAAAGGGACAATGGAGGAACAATGGAAAAGGCACAATTGGGGAACAATGAAGGCACAAAGGAAAAAAGGGACAATGGAGGCACAATTGAAAAAAGGGAGAATGGATTCACAATGAGAAAGGCACAATCCATTGTGGAGGCACAATGGTAAAAAAACCAATGGAGGAACAATGGGGGCACAATGGAAAAAAGGGACAATGGTGGAACAATGGAGGCACAATGGAGGCACAACGGAAAAAGGGACAATGGAGGAACAATGGAGGCATAATGGAAAAAAGGAACAATGGAGGAACCATGGAGGCTCAATTGAAAAAAGGGACAATGGAGGAACAATGTAGGTACAATGCAAAAAAGGGGCAAAGGAGGGACAATGGGAGAAGAATGGAAAAGGGACAATGGGGGAACAATGGAGGCAAGATGGAAAAAACGGACAATGGAGGAAATATGGAGGCCTCATTGTGCCTTTTCCATTGTGCCTCCATTGTCCCCCATTGTGCCTTTTCCATTGTGCCTCCATTGTTCCTCCATGGTCCATTGTTTCCATTTTGCCTCCATTGTTTCTCCATTGTCCCTTTTTCCATTGTACCTCCATTTTCCTCCATTGCCCCTTTCCATTGTATCTCCATTGTTCCTCCATTGTCCCTTATTTCCATTGTGCCTCCATTGTTCCACCATTGTCCCTTTATTCTGTTGTACCTCCATTGTCCCCCATTGTGCGTTTTCCATTGTGCTTCCATTGTCCCTTTTTCCATTGAGCCTCCATTCTCCCTTTTTCCATTGTGCCTCCATTGAGCCTCCATTGTCTTTTTTCCATGGTGCATCCATTGTTTCCCCATTCTGCCTTTTCCATTGTGCCTCCATTTTCCTTTTATCCACTGTGCCTCCATTGTGCCTCCATTGTCCCCAATATCCATTGTGACACCATTTTCCCATCATTGTCCCTTTTTTCTATTGTACCTACATTGTTCCCCATTGTCCCTTTTCCATTGTTCCCCATTGTCCCTCCTTTGTCCCTTTTTCCATTGTGCCTCAATTGCTCCTCCATTGTCCTTTTTTCCATTGTGCCTCCATTGTTTCTGCATTGCCCCTTTTCCATTGTACATCCATTGTTCCTCCATTGTCCTTATTTCCATTGTGCCTCCATTGTCCCCCATTATGTATTTCCATTGTGCCTCCATTGTTCCCTTTTCCATTGTGGCTCCATTGTACCTCCATTGTCCCCTTTTCCATTGTGGCTCCATTGTCCCTCCATTGTCCCCCATTGTGCCTTTTCCATTGTGCCTCTATTGTCACATGTATCCACTGTGCCTCCATTGTGCCTCCATTGTCTCCTTTTTCCATTGTGACACCATTGTTCCATCATTGTCCCTTTTATCCATTGTACCTCGATAGTTCCCGCATTGTGCCTTTTCCATCGTGCCTCCATTGTCCCTTTTTCCATTGTTCCCCATTGTCCCTGCTTTGTCCCTTTTTTCCATTGTGCTTCGATTGTTCCTACATTGTCCCTTTTTCCTTTGTGCCTCCATTATGCTCTCCATTGTTCCTTTTTTCCATTGTGCCTCCATTGTTCCCCATTGTACTTTTTCCATTGTGCCTCCATTGTCCCTTTTTCCATTGTGCCTCCATTGTCCCTCCGCTGTCCCTTTTTCCATTATGCCTCCCCTGTTCCCCATTGTTCTTTTTTCCATTGTGCCTCCATTGTGCCTCCGCTGTCCCTTATTTCCATTGTGCCTCCATCGTTCCTCCATAGTCCCTTTGTCCATTGTGCCTCGATTGTTCTTCCGTTGTGCCTTTTCCATTGTGCCTTTTTTCCATTGTGCCTCCATTGTCCCTTTTTCCACTATCCGTCCTTTGTTCCTCCGTTGTTCCTTTTTTCCATTTTGCCTCCATTTCCCTTCCATTGTGCCTTTTCCATTGTGCCTCCATTGTCCGTTTTTTCCATTGTGCCTCCATTGTTCCTCCATTGTCCCTTTTTCTCATTATTCCTCCATTGTTCCTCCATTGTCCTTTTCCATTAATCCCCCATTGTCCTCTCCTTTGTCCCTTTTTCATTGTACCTCCATTGTTCTTCCATTGTCCCTTTTCCCATTGTGCTTCCATTGTTCCACCATTGTTCCTTTTTCCATTGTGCCTCCATTGTTCCCCATAGTACTTTTTCCATTGTGCTTCCATTGTCCCTTTTTTCCAATGAGCCTCCATTCTCCCTTTTTCCATTGTGCCTCCATTGAGCCTCCATTGTCTTTTTTCCATGGTGCCTCCATTGTTTCCCCATTGTGCCTTTTCCATTGTGCCTCATTTTCCCTTTTATCCACTGTGCCTCCATTGTGCCTCCATTGTCCCCTATATCCATTGTGACACAATTTCCCCATCATTGTCCCTTTTTTCTATTGTACCTACATTGTTCCCCCATTGTCCCTTTACCATTGTTCCCCCATTGTCCCCCTTTGTCCCTTTTTTCCATTGTGCCTCAATTGCTCCTCCATTGTCCTTTTTTCCATTGTGCCTCCATTGTTTCTGCATTGCCCCTTTTTCCATTGTTCCTCCATTGTTCCTCCATTGTCCCTTATTTCCATTGTACCTCCATTGTCCCCCCATTATGCCTTTTCCATTGTGCCTCCATTGTTCCTCCATTATCCCATTTTTCCATTGTACCTCCATTGTCCCCTTTTCCATTGTTGCTCCATTGTCCCTTTCCCCATTGTGCCTCCATTGTTCCCCCGTTGTGCCTTTTTCATTGTGCCTCTGTCATATATCTGCCACCATATCACATACATGTGTTGTAAATGCTTGCCTATTAGAGCCCTGGGGTGCCAGGTGGGTGTTTGGCCACAGTATCTCTCACACAACCCCTTGGGTCTGGGCCTCAATTTAAACTTGGGCTCAGGGTCACTCTGGTAGCGTGCTTCCCTTATCCTGAGTCCCTTCGTTTACAGAGCCAGCCGGCTCAGCTTAGGAGAAGCAAGGAGGCACATAAACAGTCTCTACTGCCCAAAGACTTGTTCAGACTCCCGGCTTATAAAACATAAAGGTTTATTCAAAGGAAGTAAAAACAAATAAGGGGGAGTTGTGGAATAAAACGGACAATAGACAAAACTAACCCTATCTAGCTACTATATACAGACGGTTTGTTGATCCTTTCTCCCTGAACGTCCGGCTCCCTCTGGCTTAGCCACTTGCTTCAGGGTTTACGCAGAACTGCCAAGACTCACTTGCTTGCAGACACTGGCTGTCTTCTGAGCAGCTCCTGCACCCGGACTATACCTCACGGTGAGCAGTTCAGGAAGATTCCCGCCACAGTCTCCGGCTCTTCAAGGCCACGTGCAGCATTCCTGGCATTCGTCAAGTTGTCGAGAACCTCCGGTCTCACAGCTTCCTCCAAATGCGTAGATGTGTGCGTGTTCAGGCAAGTCCCTCAGTTTCTCTGGGTTTTTCTGGCCTTCTTGGACCGGATTCTTATTTCTCACTTTCCCAATCCCCGTCCTAGGCTAATTAGAGATTGCTGCCTTGACCCAGCTGTCTCCCATTTGCTTAACTCACTGGATGTGCTGATCCTGACTAAACTTACAGGCATCTTATCCATGATGATTCTGCAAATCAGTATCTCTGGCATGACAGCCTCAATTGTCCTATGTATCCTCTGTGCCTCCATTGTGCCTCCATTGTCCCCTTTTTCCATTGTGACACCATTGTTCCATCATTGTCCCTTTTATCCATTGTACCTCCATAGTTCCCGCATTGTGCCTTTTCCATTGTGCCTCCATTGTCCATTTTTTCCATTGTTCCCCCATTGTCCCTGCTTTGTCCCTTTTTTCCATTGTACCTCCATTCTTTCTCCATTGTACCTTTTTCCATGGTGCCAAAATTGTTCCACCATTGTCCCTTTTTTCCATTGTGCCTCCATTGTCCCTTTTTCCATTATTCCCCCATTGTCCCACCTTTGTCCCTTTTTTCCATTGTACCTCCATTGTTCTTCCATTGTGCCTCCATTGTGCCTCCATTGTGCCTTTTTCCATTGTGCCTCCATTGTTCCCCCATTGTACTTTTTCCATTGTGCCTTCATTGTCCCTTTTTTCCTTTGTGCCTCCATTGTGCCTCCATTGTTCCTTTTTCCATTGTGCTTCCATTGTCCCTCCGCTGTCCCTTTTTTCCATTATGCCTCCCCTGTTCCCCATTGTTCTTTCCATTGTGCCTCCATTGTGCTTCCGCTGTTCCACCATTGTCCCTTTTATCCATTGTACCTCCATTTTCCATTTCCCCCATTGTCTCCCTCTTGTCCCTTTTTTCCATTGTACCTCCATTCTTCCTCCATTGTCCCTTTTTCATTGTGCCTTGTCCCCCTTTCTCCCTTTTGCCATTGTACCTCCATTCTTCCTCCATTGTCCCTTTTTCATTTTGCCTCTATTGTGCCCCCATTGTGCCTTTTCATTTTGCCTCCATTGTCCCTTTTTCCATTGTTCTCCCATTATCCCTCCTTTGTCCCTTTTTCCATTGTGCCTCTATTGTTCCACCATTGTCCCTTTTTCCATTGTTCCTCTATTGTTCTCCTATTATGCCTTTTCTATTGTGCCTCCATTGTTCCTCCATTGTCCCTATTTTCCACTTTGCCTCCATTGTTCCTCCACTGTCTAAAGAAACTAAAGAAGACTAAAGAAGACGGTGAAACTGGTTCGAGTGGCTCTGTTCCCTCCGAGACAGACGAGGACCTGGTGGCAGAAGAAGGCGCTGATGCCCGAAGACCAGCTTATCTACTTAGGGACAGGAAACCTAAGTAAAGGCAGAAGGACTCTGAAATTGGCCTTTATGAAGCGAGTTTCAGAGATGCTCTGGAAAACTCTCATAACAATTAATTAGCTAATTTTGAGATAGGGAAAGTTAGATATGAACTCGCGGTATTCATGCATGCTAACTGTGTTGTACTAACATAGATACCAACGGCATGGAATGATCTCCTACTCTTGGGTTTTTAGTTTAGTGTGGGTTTACTTTTCTTTCTCCCTTAGTGTTTAGTTCCCCTCCTTTTTTCTTTAGTTTGTAGTCTATATAAAATGCAAATAAATAAAAAATCCCCTTTGGGATTGTTGTTTTTTTTAAAAAAAGAAAAAGGTACAATGGAGAAAGAATGGAGGTACAATGGAAAAAGGGACAAAGCAGGTACAATGGGGGAACAATGGAAAAAAGGGACAATGGGGTTAGGAACAATGGACGGGCAGTGGAAAAAAGGGACAATGGAGGAACAATGGAAGCACAAAGGAAAAAGGGACAAGGAAGGCACAATGGAAAAGGCACAATAGGGTAACAATGGAGGTACAATGGAAAAAGGGACAATGATGGGAAAATGGTGTCACAATGGAAAAAAGGGACAATGGAGGAAAAACGGAGGTACAATGGAAAAATGGGACATAGGAGGAACAACGGAAAAAAGGGACAATGGTGAAAGAATGGAGGTACAATGGGAAAAAAGGGACAATGGAGGAACACTGGAGGCACAATGGAAAAAGACAATGGAGGAACAATGGAGGGACAGTGGGGAAAAAGCACAATTGAGGCACAATGGAAAAAGCACAATGAGGGAACAATGGAGGGACAATGGACAAAAGGGACAATGGAGGTTCAATGGGAAAAGGGGACAATGGTGGAACAATGGAGGCACAATTGAAAAAAGGGGTAATAGAGGAACAATCGAGGTACAATGGAAAAAGGGACAATTGAGGTACAATGGAGGGACAGTGGAAAAAGCACAATGAGGGAACAATGGAGGGACAATGGACAAAAGGGACAATGGAGGTACAATGTAAAACAGGGACAATGGTGGAACAATGGAGGCACAATGGGAAAAAGGGACAATGGGGGAACAATGGAGGCACAATGGAGGGACAGTGGGGAAAAAGGACAATGGAGAAAGAATGGAAAAAGCATAATGAGGGAACAATGGAGGCACAATGGACACAAGGGACAATGTAGCAACAATTGAGGTACAATAGAAGAAAGGGACAAAGGACGGATAATGGGGGAACAATGGAAAAAAGGACAATTGAGGCACAATGGAAAAAGCACAATGGGGGAACAATGGAGCCACAATGGAAAAAAGGGACAATGGAGGAACAATGGACGGACAGTGGGAAAAAGGGACAATGGAGGCACAACGGAAAAGGCACAATAGGGGAACTATGGAGGCACAATGGAAAAAAGGGACAATGGTGGGACAATGGAGGGACAATGGAAAAACGGACAATGGAGGAACAATAGAGGCACAATGTAAGTAAAGGGACAATGGAGGGACAATGGAGGGACAATGGAAAAAGGGACAATGGAGGCATAATACATGCACAATGGAAAAAGCGACAAAGTAGGGACAATGGGGAATAATGGAATAAAGGGACAATGGAGGCATAATGGAAAAGGCACTATGTAAAAAAGAGACGATAGAGGAACAATGGACGGACAGTGGAAAAAAGGGACAATGGAGGAACAATGGAGGCACAATGGGAAAAAGGGACAATGGAGGCACGATGGAGAAGGCACAATGGGGGAACAATGGAGGCAAAATGGAAAAGGGGACAATGGAGGCTCAATGGGGGAACAGTGGATAAAAGGGACAATGGAGGCACAATGGAAAAGGCACAATGGGGAACAATGGAGGTACAATTGAAAAAATGGACAATGAAGGAACAATCGAGGCACAATGGAAAAAGGGGACAATGGAGGCACAATGGAGGCACAGTTGATAAAAGGGACAATGGAGGCAAAATGGAAAAGGCACAATGGGGGAACCATGTAGGCACCATGGAAAAAAGGAACAATGCAGGAACAATGGAGGCACAATGGAACAAAGGGACAATGGACGCACAATGGAAAAGGCACAATGGAGGTACAATGGAATGAAGTGACAATCGGGGAACAATGGAGGAACAATGGAAATAAGGGACAATGGAGGAATAATAGAGATACAATGGGAAAAGGGGCAATGGAGTCACAATGGAGGTACAATGGAAAAAAGGGACAATAGAGGAACAATGGAGGCAAAATGGAAACAAGGGACAAAAGGGACAATGGAGGAACAATGGAAAAAAGGGACAATGGAGGAACAATGGAGGCATCATGGAAAAAAGGGACAATGGAGGCACAATGGAAAAGGCACAATGGGGGAACAATGGAGGTACAATGGAAAAAAGAGACATGACTAGTTGCAGGCACCTGCAAGGAGTTTAGTATCCTTTTAAGGATTGTGTAACCCTGATTCTACTATATAGGTCGAACATTCTTTTGACCAACACTGCTTTTAACTGAAGCAACATTCTTTGGAACATTTGGCCATACAATCTTTGAAAAGAAAAAAATATATAATTGACCAGAGGTGATTATTTTCTCTTTTTTCATTTTCAGTAATTAGCTGTTTTATATTTGTAGTATGCATTGATTTATATCATTTTATTGTTCTAGAGGAGTACCACTGGACATGTGATTGTACTGGAGGCCTCATTTGCAAGTTTGTATTTTCCTTCCTTGCCCAGTGGGTAAACTTTGGAAGTAAGTTAATGGTTTCTGTTTGATGATATATTTACAATTTATTGGTTAGTTGCATTATATCTGTTTAATTTATTAATTTTTGATTTCTATTATCTTTACAGCCTTTGTTTACTGATCTTTAAGGATTCTAAATTTTCTGTATGTATGGTTGTATGCATTTCTGTTTATATAATAGCCAATGTGTTCCATATGTATTTTGTATTAGACCTCTGAAGAAGGCCTGCTCAGGCCGAAACGCAGGTCTATCTCATCAGCCTTTGTGTATATTTTTATAATTTTTATGAGGTATGAATGGGCCTTTATATAAGGTTTAAATTTGTGTTTAATAAATACATGTAGGTTTGTATGTTTTCTAAGTGAATTTTAAATTTGGCCCTCTTTTGTTTTGGACTAACCTTTTCAGGTACTGGAACAATGGAGGCACAATGGAAAAAAGGGACAATGGAGGAACAATGGAGGCACAGTGGAAGAAAGGAACAATGGAGGAACAATTGAGGACAATGGGGAAAAGGGACAATGGAGGCAGAATGGAAAAGGCACAATGGGGAGACAATGGAGGTACAATGGAAAAAAGGAACAATGGTGGAACTATGGAGGCACAATGGAAAAAGGGGACGATGGTGGAACAATGGAGGCACAATTGAAACAAGGGACAATGGAGGAACAATCAAGGTACAATGGAAAAAAGGGACAATGGAGGTACAAAGGAGGAACAGTGGAAAAAGCGCAATGAGGGAACAATGGAGGGACAATGGACAAAAGGGACAATGGAGGTACAATGGAAAAAGGGACACTGGTGGAACAATGGAGGCACAATGGAAAAAAGGGACAATGCGGAAACAATGGAGGCACAATGGAGGAACAGAGGGAAAAAGGATAATGGAGGCAGAATGGAAAAAGCACAATGAGGGATCAATGGAGGCACAATGGACAAAAGGGACAATGGAGGAACAATGGACAAAAGGGACAATGAAGGAACAATGGAATCACAATGGAAAAACGGAACAATTGAGGCACAATGGAAAAGGCACACTGGGGGACAATGGAGGTACAACGGAAAAAGGGACAATGGAGGAAGACTAGAAAAAGGGATAATGTGGGTACAATGCAAAAAGGGACAGTGGAGGCAGAATGGAAAAGGCACAATGGGGAACAATGGAGGTACAATGGAAAGAAGAGACAACGGTGGAACAATGGAGGCAGAATGGAAAAAAGGGACAATGGAGGGGAAATGGAGGTACAATGTGAAAAGGGACAATGATGGAATAATGGAGGCAGAATGGAAAAGGCACAATGAGGGAACAATGGAGGCACAATGGATAAAAGAGACAGTGGAAGCACAATGGAAAAGGCATAATGGGGAAATAATGGAGGCCCCATGGAAAAAAGGGACAATGGAGGAAGAATAGAGGCACAATGGAAAAAAAGGACAATGAAGGAACAATGGAGAATGAAAAAGGGACAATGGAGAAACAATGGAGGTACAATGGAAAAAGGGGACAAAGGAGGGACAATGGGGGAACAATGGAAAAGGAACAATAGGGGAACAATGGAGGAATAATGGAAAAAAGGGACAAAGGAGGGAAAATGGGGGAACAATCGAAAAGGGACAATGGGGAAATGGAGGCACAATGGACAAAAGGGACAATGGAGGAACAATGGACAAAAGGGACAAAAGGGACAATGGAGGTACAATGGAAAAAGGGGACAATGAAGGAACAATGGAAAAAGGGACAATGAAGGAACAATGGAGTCACAATGGAAAAATGGAACAATTGAGGCACAATGGAAAAGGCACACTGGGGTCATTGGAGGTACAATGGAAAAAGGGACAATGGAGGAAGAATAGAAAAAAGGGACAATGGGGGTACAATGGAAAAAGGGACAATGGAGGAAGAATGGAAAAGGCACAATGGGGAACGATGGATGTACAATGGAAAAAATGGACAATGAAGGAACAATCGAGGCACAATGGAAAAAGGGGACAATGGAGGCACAATGGAAAAAGGGACAATGGTGAAAAAATGGACAATGAAGGAACAATCGAGGCACAATGGAAAATGGGACAAAGGAGGAACAATGGAAAAAGGGACAATGGTGAAAGAATGGAGGTACAATGGGAAAAAGGGACAATGGAGGCATGATAGAAAAAAGGGACAATGGAGGTACAATGGAGGGACAGTGGAAAAAGCACAATGAGGGGACAATGGAGGAACAATGGAGGGACAGTGGAAAAAGCACAATGAGGGGACAATGGAGGAACAATGGACAAAAGGGACAATGGAGGTACAATGTAAAAGGGGGACAATGGTGGAACAATGGAGGCACAATGGAAAAAAGGGACAATGGGGGAACAATGGAGGCACAATGGAAAAGGCACAATGGGAGAACAATGGAGACGCAATGGATAAAAGAGACAGTGGAGGCACAATGGAAAAGGCACAATAGGGAAATAATGGAAGCACCATGGAAAAAAGGACAGTGGAGGAACAATGGAGGCACAATGGAAAAAAAGGAACAATGAAGGAACAATGGAGGCACAATGGAAAAAGTGACATTGGAGGCGCAATAGAAAAAAGGACAATGGAGGAACAATGGAGCGACAGTGGATAAAAAGGACAATTGAGGCACAGTGGGAAAAGCACAATGAGGGGACAATCGACAAAAGGGACAATGGAGGTACAATGGAAAAAAGGGACAATGGTGGAACAATGGAGGCACAATGGAAAAGGCACAATGAGGAACAATGGAGGCACAATGGATAAAAGAGACAGTGTAGGCACAATGGAAAAGGCACAATGGGGAAATAATAGAGGCACCATGGAAAAAAGGGACAATGGAGGAACAATGGAGGCACAATGGACAAAAGGGAGAATGAAGGAACAATGGAGGGACAATGGAAAAAAGGATAATGGAGGAACAAAGGAAGGACAGTGGATAAAAAGGACAATTGAGGCACAATGGAAAAAGCACAATGAGGGAACAATGGAGGGACAATGGACAAAAGGGACAATGGAGGAAGAATACAAAAAAGGGACATTGGGGGCACAATGGAGGCACAATGGAAAAAAGGGACAATGGAGGCAGAATGGAAAACGCACAATGGGGACAATGGAGGAACAATGGAAGAAAGGGACAGCGGTGGAACAATGGAGGCACAATGGAAAAAACGGACAATAGAGGAACAATGGAGGTACAATGGAAAAAAGGTCAAAGGATGAACAATGGAAAAAGGGACAATGGTGAATGAATGGAGGTACAATGGAAAAAAGGGACAATGGAGGAACAATGGAGGCACAAAGGAAAAAAGGGACAATGGAGGCAGAATGGAAAAAGCACAATGGAGGAACATTGGAGGCACAATGGGAAAAAAAGGAAAGTGGTGTCATAATGGAGGGACAGTGGAAAAAGCACAATGAGTGGTCATAAAGGTGCCATTGGACTCAAACCTTGAGCTGACCCAGCTGAGCTCTGAGAAGGAGCTAGGTGTTTGAGCTGCCAGAGGGGTGAGTGGTATTTTTATTTATTTACTTTCAGCTGAGGTGCTTTAGCTGAGAAGGTACTGTGTCAGTGACTGTATTTGGGAGTGTGTGGGTGAGTTGTAACAGACTCCTGACTGCTGGAGTTAGGGTGTGAAAGGGTCATTGTTGCCTGTAATTAAGTGCTTGGGTGAAATTGAATAGCAGACTCCTGGCTGCTGGAGTTGGGGTGTGAAAGGGGCTTTGTTTGACCGTCATTAAGTGCCTTGGGTGATTTTGAGTAGCTGCTGGCCACGCCCTCTCCTGGGAGACAATTCCATTTAAGGCAGGAAGTTTGCAAGAGGCACGAGCCTCTGGCACGAGCCGAAGGGCGAGAGCAAACGGGCGAGGCTCTTTGCCTGTGGCTCTTGGCCTAGGGGGTCTGTAAGAAGCCCAGGAAGAGCCAGAAAGCCAGGACCTTGGCTCCTTGGTAAGGTAAGGTAAGTAGACTCCTACAACAGGAGCCATATAAATACAAAGTGTTTTAAAAGGTGGGTTATAGAAAAGTATTTGTTTAAAAACAATTATGAAGCCAGAATGCCAGCAGGGGGTTGGGGGCTATCCAGTGTTTTGCATGGAGTGTCACATGTATGACTATCTGCCCACTGGTCAGAAGTCTTGGGTGTGTGCTCGGTGCAAGGAGCTCCTGGTTCTCAGGGAGCGAGTTTGCTCCCTTGAGGCCAAGGTGGCTGACCTGGAGAAGCAGGGACAGTCAGTTAGGTGCACGGGGAAGACTCTCGGGGACTTGTTAGATATGTCCCACTCTGGATCTGGCAGCCCGGCTGCTGCCAGGGAGCATGAGGGTCAAGGGGAAAAGGGGCACCATGCTGAGGATAAGCGGAATGTGCCCTCAGAAGGGACCTCTTCTTCAGCTGGTGAACGGGTATCCTTTCGTACCAAGGAACCGTCCCTGGGAAGGGTGGGAGGGGCTCTTGGTAGTTGGTGATTCCATCCTTAGGCAGGTAGACAGCTGGGTGGCGAACCCGCGTTACTGACCGTATGGTGACTTGCCTGCCTGGTGCGAAGGTAGCGGACATTACGCGTGTTTTAGATAGGCTGGTAGATAGTGCTGGGGAGGAGCCAGTGGTCGTGGTGCACGTCGGCACCAACGATGTGGGGAAATGCAGTCGTGAGGTCCTGGAGGAGAAATTTAGGCTGCTGGGCAGGAAACTCAAGGCCAGGACCTCCAAGGTAGCCTTCTCGGAAGTGCTACCTGTTCCACGCGCAGGGCCGGAGAGACAGGCACAGATCAGGAGTCTCAATGCGTGGATGAGACGGTGGTGTAGGGGGAAGGGTTCAAGTTTGTTAGGCACTGGGATGCTTTTTGGGACAAGAGGGAGCTGTACAAAAGGGACGGTCTCCACTTGTCCCGAGAAGGAACCAGGCTGCTGGCGCTCAAAATCAAAAAGGTGGCAGAGCAGTTTTTAAACTGAATAATGGGGGAAAGCCGACAGGAGATGAAAAGTCTCTGGTTCGGGATGGCTCATCTCAAAGAGATGAAGGGGTAGCTATTACTTTTGTACAAGGAAATGGATTACAATTGTCCACTGAGACTGTGGCTAATGATAGGAACTGCCTGGCAAGGTCTCGAGGCAGCAAGAGGAAGGCTGTGGGCTTAACAAACATGGGAAACTATAAGTGTTTATACACAAATGCTAGAAGTCTCCGAGGTAAAATCGGGAGTTGGAATGCTTGGTGTTGGGGGGAAATAGACATTGTGGGTATTTCAGAAACTTGGTGGGATGAGGAAAATCAGTGGGATACGGTGATTCCTGGTTATAAATTATATCGGAGGGATAGGGGGAAAGGGTTGGAGGTGGGGTGGCTCTGTATGTCAGAGAGGGTGTACCGTCCAGTAAGATTGAGAGGGTAAGAGAGTTGGATTCACTTCTGGAAATGCTATGGGTTGAAATAGTGGGTCCAAAAGGAGGCTTAACAGTGGGAGTTTGTTATCGCCCACCAGATCAAAAGATAGAGGAGGATTATAAAATGATGAATGAATTAAAGATAGCGGCTAGACGAAATAACTGTGTTGTAATAGGTGACTTTAACTACCCACACATTGATTGGGTCAATATGAGTTCTAGTCGGGAAAAAGAGATTGCGTTCTTAGACACTCTCAATGACTGTGCTGTGGAACAGATGGTCACAGATCCTACCAGGGGAGAGGCGATCCTGGATTTGGTCCTAAGTAACACCCAAGACCTGGTGAGAGATGTAAAAGTGATTGCACCACTTGGGAACAGTGACCATAATGTCATTGAGTTTAACATTTGTACAGATAGGGAGTTGCCCAAAAAGACTGACGCAACCACTTTTAACTTTAAAAGGGGTAACTTCTCTGGTATGAGGGGACATGTGAGGAAGAAATTGAAAGGAAGAGTGGAGAAGGTCAAAACCATTGGGGAAGCTTGGAGACTATTTAAAAAGACAATCCTAGAAGCTCAGAAAAAATATATACACGCAGGTTAGGAAAGGTACAAATAGGTATAGAAAAAAGCCTGCATGGTTAACAAATAAAGTAATGGAAGCTGTAAAAGGTAAGAAGGATTCCTTTAAGCGGTGGAAAGCTAGTCTTAGTGAGGTTGATAAAGGGAACACAGACTATGGCAAATAAAATGCAAGTCTGTGATCAGGCAAGCAAAAAGGGAATATGAGGAGCATATCGCAAAAAACATAAAGACCAACAATAAAACTTTCTTCAAATACATTAGAAGTAGGAAGCCAGCCAGGGAGGCAGTGGGGCCCTTGGATGACCAAGGGGTAAAAGGAGTAGTGAAGGATGATAGGGAAATGGCTGAGAAGCTGAATGCATTTTTTGCCTCTGTCTTCACTGTGGAAGAGGAGAAGTGTTTGCCCACTCCAGAAGCACCGATTTCGGGAGGGGTTTGAAAGACCTGAATCAGATTGCGGTGACAAGAGAGGAAGTCCTCCGACTGATGGACAATTTAAAAACTAATAAATCACCAGGCCCGGATGGCATTCATCCGAGAGTTCTGAAAGAACTCAAATGTGAACTTGTGGATCTCCTGACAAAAATATGTAATCTTTCTTTAAAATCTGCCTCCATTCCTGAGGACTGGAAGGTAGCTAATGTCACTCCAATCTTTAAAAAGGGCTCCAGGGGAGATCCCGGAAATTACAGGCCAGTCAGTCTGACATCGATACCGGGTAAATTGGTGGAAACTGTTATTAAGGAAAGAATTAGTAGGCACATTGATGAACAAAAACTATTGAGGCAGACTCAGCATGGGTTCTGTAAAGGAAGATCTTGTCTCACTAACCTGTTAGTGTTTTTTGAGGGAGTGAACAAACATGTGGACAAGGGGGACGCAATAGATATTATTTACCTTGACTTCCGGAAAGCTTTTGATACAGTTCCTCATCAAAGGCTCCTAAGTAAGCTCAATAGTCATGGGATAAAAGGACAAGTCCTCTTGTGGATCAAAAACTGGCTTATAAGTAGGAAACAGAGAGTGAGTATAAATGGGAAACTTTCTCAGTGGAGGGTGGTAAGCAGTGGGGTACCACAGGGATCAGTACTCGGTCCGATGCTTTTTAACTTGTTTATTAACGATTTGGAATTGGGAGTAAGCAGTGATGTGGCTAAATTTGCAGATGACACGAAGTTGTTCAGGGTGGTGAAAACCAGGGAGGATTGTGAGGCACTCCAAAGGGATCTGTTGAGGATGGGTGAGTGGGCGTCAACATGGCAAATGGGGTTCAATGTGGCCAAGTGCAAAGTGATGCACATTGGAGCCAAAAATCCTAAATATAAATACACATTGATGGGGTCTGATCTGGCAGAGACTGACCAAGAGAGAGATCTTGGAGTCGTAGTGGATAACTTGCTGAAAATGTCTACACAATGTGTAGCTGCAATAAAGAAGGCCAACGCTATGCTGGGGATTATTAGGAAGGGAATTGATAACAAATCAGCCAGTATCATCATGCCCCTGTATAAATCATTGGTGCGACCTCATTTGGAATACTGTGTACAGTTCTGGTCACCACATCTCAAAAAGGATATTATAGCATTGGAAAAAGTGCAGAGAAGGGCAACTAGAATGATAAAAGGGTTGGAACACCTTCCCTATGAAGAAAGGTTAAAATGCTTGGGGCTCTTTAGCTTGGAGAAACGACGGCTGAGGGGTGACATGATCGAGGTTTATAAGATTATGAATGGGATTGAGCAGGTTGAGAAAGAAGTACTTTTCTCCCTTTCTCACAATACAAGAACTCGTGGGCACTCTATGAAATTGCTGAGCAGTCGGGTTAAAACAGATAAAAGGAAATACTTCTTCACCCAAAGAGTGATTAACATATGGAATTCACTGCCACAGGAGGTCGTGGCAGCTGTAAGCATGGACAGTTTCAAGAGGAAATTAGATAAACATATGGAGCAGAAGTCCACCAGTGGCTATTAGCCACAGGGTATGGATGGGAACTCTCAGTCTGGGGCAGGTGATGCACTCTATTCTTGGTGCTGGAGGGGCAGCAGTGGGAGGGCTTCTGGTGCCCTGGCCCCACTGCTGGACCTCCGGATGGCACCTGGTATATTTTGGCCGCTGTGTGACAGAGTGTTGGACTAGATGGGCCATTGGCCTGATTCAACATTGGCTTCTCTTATGTTCTTATGTTCTTATGTTCTTAATGAAAAATAAAAATTGAATAGGGAAAGATTTTTAAACTTACTGTGTGTGTTAGCTGTTGTAGATTTTCTGGGTTGTCTGGCTGTGGTCTTGGCACTGTGAGGCCAGTAGCTGTGACTGGCATCCTCAGAGGTATAACACAGAAAAACGGCGTACTCTCTGTATCCAAATGGAAAGAAAAATGGTAGGCAGGTAATTTATATCTACACAGGAAGGTAGGGTAGGGCTGAGTCATTATCATGTAGGAGTTCTCCAGGCTGTGAAACATGCTAATGGAGGAGCTTTCCTGAAGAGGTTCTTTTGTATATGGATTAGCTGTTTCCTGAGGAGGTTCTTTTCCATATGGATTGTTTCCTGAGGAGGTTTCCTGTTTCCTGAGAAGGTTCATTTTCATGTGGATTGGCTGTTGAAATTCTAATCTTATCTGTAATGCTATTGTCAGATGTAGAGACTTTTGTGTTCTTCAGGACAGGAAACCATGCCCTATTTATTTTTAAACTCTCTTCTTTCCTGTTGAAATTGTGTTTATGTTTATGAATTTCAATGGCTTCCCTGTGTAATCTGACATGGTAATTGTACAGCCTTTCAGTGTCTTGGACCAAGATACTGTGTCCTGTTTGAGTTGGGCTATGTTCAACCACTGCTGATTTTTCAGGTTGGCCAAGTCTGCAGTGTCTTTCATGTTCTTTTGTTCTTGTCTGAATGCTGCGCTGTGTGGTCCCAATGTAAACCTGTCCACAACTGCATGGTACGCAGTATACTCCTCCAGAAGTGAGGGGGTCTCTTCTATCTTTTGCCGATCGTAGCATCTGTTGTATTTTTCTGGTGGGTTTGAATACTGTTTGTAGGTTGTGTTTTTTCATAAGTTTTCCCGTCTGATCAGTGATTCCTTTGATATATGGCAAAAACACTTTTCCTGTGGGAGACTGTTTTTCCTCAGTTGTTTGTTTTGCCTTTGATTTAATTGCTCTTCTGATTTCATCCTTGGCATAGCCATTTGTTTGAAGTGCCTGGTTTAGATGGATTAGTTCATCACTGAGAAAGTGCGGCTCACGTATTTGTCTTACACAGTCTACTAATGTTTTAATTATGCCTTTTTTTGCCGAGGGTGGTGATTGGAGTTTTTGTGTAAATAATGATCCATGTGAGTTGGTTCTCCTTGATGATTGCTTCTCACTGCCTTCTGAAAATGTTGCAGATTAGCTGCTCGGGAATGGCCTTTAGAAGTTACCACACAGACAATCAAGAAAAGATTCTTATCATTTATTGCTGCAGCAAGCTGAGTTCTGCCGTCAAATGACAAGTAAAGGGAACTCAGTCCTCACTCTAAGACAGTAACAAGTTTTATATGCCGGGAGCCAGAGGTAACTCCCCTTCTTTGTTGCAAGAAGCCACAAGTAAAGGAAGAGAGAAAAGATTTCAAAATTTTCTGCTCTCCTACACAGTTTTGCATTGTGCTTAACATATTTGCAAAAGATTTCAAAGTTTCTGCCTTTCTACACAGTGGTTAACATATTTCCTAAGTTTTTCTGCAGTTAAGCTACATTTCCTGCATCCCAGGTGCAAGCTTTGCACAGCCGAGCTGAAATGCTGTCTGAGCAGGCCAAGCTTCGCCACAAAGCTTCCTGGCTGAAATGGGTCATCTCCTTATATGGGTTTTTGCCTTGCTAGGTGCGAAAGCTGATTTGTTTGCTTGCAATTTCAGCCTGCCTTTCTAGCCCTAATGTGATAACTTAATTAGAAATCAATTCCCTGAGGCCTTTTATTAATGCCTCAAAAACATGGCAGCCCTGGAAGCTCCTCAGCCAACTTAGACTGGCTGGCCCCCTTTTAGTACCCACGTATCTCCTTCCCATAAATCCCAGGGCAGGAAACCCCCAAGATTTCACCATTTCTGAAGGAATTAGGCCGGACAGTGATCTCTCCTTTGTAAGGCTGACTCAGGGCTAGTGGGGTTGTATGCAGTCCCTGAAGAATATGAGAGTAGAAAGGCTAGATGAGAGAGGGAAAGGGAATGAAACTCTGCAAAGAAGCAGCCTGCAGACCAAAGGAAGGGGAGAGTTATGCTGGAGACATGGCCAAAAAGGGGGCAGACAAGAGCCCAGGAACCAGAGGATCTGAAGAGGGACACCAGGAGGCTACCCAGCAGAAACCAGGAACAATATCAGAGCACCAGGGAGAAATACTACGGGCAGGGGCCGGCTCGCCCACTCAGGCGAGCTAGGCGCTCGCCTAGGGCGCCCGACCCTGCAGGGGCGCCAAAATGCCCCCCACCCACCCTGTAAAAAGGCCCCCGAGCCGCCCAATGCCGGCAGCCCCGGCTTTCCTGGGTGCCTCGCGGCTGCGAGGCACCCAGGAGAGCCGCGCGCGCCGCCCCTGGGAGGGAAGGGGGGCTTCTAAGCCCGCCCCTTCCCCGGCTGTCCCGGGTGCGTCGCGACTGCGAGACACCCGGGAGAGCCCCGCGCGCCGCCCCTGGGAGGGAAGGGGGGCTTCAAGCCCGCCCCTTCCTCAGCTCTCCTAGGCGCTGGGCCATCTCCAGGCCCCACCGGGAGGTTGGCATCCCCTGTGGGGTGGGCGCCCCAGGCAGTCCTGCCTAGGGCGCCCAGACACCTGGGGCCAGCACTGACTACGGGGAATGTGGGCCATGTTGAGAGAGAGGGAGAGATGAAGAAAGAGGGAGAACATAGACCATAGCTGCCAAATGTAGAGTGCGTCTATCTCCTTTAGGGTTCCCAGGTTCCCTCTGGCCATGGGTGGGGAATGGGGGTGGGTGTAGAGGTGAGAGATTCAAATTGGGAAATGCCTGGAGATTTGGGGATAACAGAGACCTCAGTGGGGAACAATGCCATAGAGTCAACCCTCCAAAGCATCCCTTTTCTCCAAGGGGAAGGATCTCTGAACTGTGGAGGTGCACCAGCCTGACCACGTCCTTCCGCCTTAAGGCCTACCTTACAGTTAGTCCTCACTGCAAGAAGGAAAAAGTCTCCTCACCCAGAGAGGCCACGTTCCCAAAATTCTCCAGCATGACGTCCTTGTAGAGAGCTCTCTGGGCTGGGCGCAGCAGGGTCCACTCCTCCAGGGCTGAAATACACAGCCACCTCTTCAAAGAACACCCCAGCCTGCAAGAAGGAGAAGGAAGCATTTCTTTACATCTTTTACAAAGCTGGTCCATGGGGGGAAGCCAAAACCGGAGAGAATCAATTCATAGTGGAAGAGCAGCACAAAGATGTGGTGAAAAGAGCCCCTTGGGGACATTTTCCCCCCGCCCCCAGGCCTCCTTGGGAGCATTTTGGAAGCAGAGGGTCTGTCCTCAGTCACAGTGGGCCATCAGCCTCCTGGGGAAGAAGCCAGAGATGTCCAGATGACAAAGAATTAAATAGGTTTCCATGGGAAATTCAATATTGTTACGGAGATATTTGGAGTTGGGCCAAATCAAAAGTAATGTATTAATTGTCCTGCACTCTATGCACTCTATTCTTGGTGCTGGAGGGGGCAGCAGTGGGAGGGCTTCTGGTGTCCTGGCCCCACTGCTGGACCTCCTGATGGCACCTGGTATATTTTGGCCGCTGTGTGGCAGAGTGTTGGACTAGATGGGCCATTGGCCTGATTCAACATTGGCTTCTCTTATGTTCTTATGTTCTGCTTCTCTGAAAAACAAAAAAAAATCCAAGATAGAGGTTAACCACTTTTCTGCCTTCCCAGAGGGGAACTCTAGAATCAATGGGAAGCAGTGGGAGGGCTTCTAGTGTCCTGGCCCCACTGCTGGACCTCCTGATAGCACATGGTATTTTTGGCCGCTGTGTGACAGAGTGTTGGACTAGATGGGCCATTGGCCTGATTCAACATTGGCTTCTCTTATGTTCTTATGTTCTGCTTCTCTGAAAAACAAAAAAAAATCCAAGATAGAGGTTAACCACTTTTCTGCCTTCCCAGAGGGGAACTCTAGAATCAATGGGAAGCAGTGGGAGGGCTTCTAGTGTCCTGGCCCCACTGCTGGACCTCCTGATAGCACATGGTATTTTTGGCCGCTGTGTGACAGAGTGTTGGACTAGATGGGCCATTGGCATAATTCAACATTGGCTTCTCTTATGTTCTTATGAAGGAGACTGAGCATCAAACCAGAGAAGAAAGCACCCCTGCTGTCTGCCACATGTCTCCCCACTGATTCCGCCCCCATGCCTGAGCTGGCTGAATGGCAGCTCTTTTCCCCTCAGCACACAGAGGAGATGGTGGAGGAGGCATCAAGGACTTCCTCCAACTCCTGCCTGGGAGGGAGGGAGGGAGAGAAAGAAAGAGGCTGGGAAACCCTGTTTGCTCCACTTGCATTATCTCTGCCAGTCCCTGGAGTGAATCTCTCTCCAGATTGGATTCAGGCCACAATTCAAGATACTGGATTGGATCTATCAAAGCTCAAGCACGTTTGGCCCAACATCTCTCCCTTCAGCCAGCCATTTTATATGGGAGGGGTGGTCCCACCTTCCTTATTCATGCACACCTTCGGAACAAAGTTTGACTCCAGTGGCACCTTGAACCAACCAACAAAGTTTTGTTCAGCGGTTGAGCTTTCCCGTGCATGCACAGGTCTTCAGATACAACGAAATGCAAATTACCGGTCCATACAGATAGGCAGAGGGTGAACAGCATATTACCATAATGAAGATGTGTGACAGGTTCAAGGATCAGACAGAAACAACAAGCTTAGATAGATGGTTAGTGTTGTGTCCGCTGACCACTACAGGCCGTCAGCAAAGGAGCCTGAGCTTGAGTCCCCGTGAACAATGGGACTGGGGCTCCTGGCTCCGGCTTAGGGGAACCAATGGGAACGGCGGCGGGAATTCAAACCCGCCAATGGCACCAGGGGGTGTTCCCCTTCGCTTGTATATAGTTGCCCACCTGGCCAGGTAACTTTGTCTAGTGTTGTATAATAGCAAACCATGCTGATCACTACATCGCTGTCCCTGATTTCATTATGCATCTAACCCACTATACAACAGTTAGCATTTGTTTGAGTTTAGTTCCAAGGGAAAAGAAAGGGGAGGAAACAAATATGTCATGGGAAGCTGCCCCACACAGCCCCTGGAAATGGAAGGAACCTCCTCTTTCCAAACGCTTCTTTCTTCTTCCACCTGGGGGCGGCTGCTGCAGGGAACTACCTTTCCCAGAATGCCTTGCAAGCGCCAGTGATTTCGACTCCGCCTTTTCCAGGCGTCAAAGGGGGGGATTTGGGGAGCATGGAGTCTCGCGGCGGGTCTCTCTTTTCCCCTTCCCCCGGCTGGAGAGAGGGTTTGGCTTCTGCGTGTCTGCAGGAAAGGTGAGCGGAGGATTTCCTGCAATCGGTTTTGGGCAAAGAATAGGGGAGGGAGGTTTGAATGCGAGTGAAGGAGGGAGGCTTCCTGGGAATTACTTTATTCTTCAAACTTCGCGGGACTGTCGACCTGATCCCGCTGGGTTTCTTGTCTGTCTGTTCCTGCTGGGCCCCCTTAGCCGGTTGCCCTGGCAGGGTTGTTGTTTTCTGCACGCTGCACGGGCTAACCCCCCCCCGGCCGTTTTTTTCCTTTTCACACTTGCAATAGTATTTGCAATAAATACTGTCATTGCATTTTCAGTGCATACTGTTGCTTTCTCTGCTCTTTTCTCTGATCCCAATGAACGTTGTCCTCAAGATGCTCTGGATTGGCAACGGGTCTGATGGCTTCTTTTGTGAAGGAGGGAGCCCGCTCCACTCTCCCTGCTTTTCTGCTGCCTCCGCCTGCCTGGCTTCTCGGGGAGTAAACCCTCACTTCCACTGCAAAATACAAGCATGATCGGTCTGGGCCAGGATGTGTCCATTCCCTTCATTTTTGGCATGGCAGTTCCCACAATAATCCCGAAATTCAGTGCTGAGGCTCATCATAAGAACATAAGAGAAGCCAAATGTTGGATCAGGCCAATGGCCCATCTAGTCCAACACTCTGTGTCACACAGTGGCCAAAAATACCAGGTGCCATCAGGAGGTCCCACCAGTGGGGCCAGGACATTAGAAGCCCTCCACTGTTGCCACACCCCCAAGCACCAAGAATACAGAGCATCACTTGCCCCAGACCTAGAGTTCCTATATCCTAGTTCCCATTTTATTGTAAATAATCCCCCCCCCCCGCTGCACAATATAGTAACTTTCCTGCAAGATGTGTATCTTAGTTCAATGAAATACAGAATCTGTTGAGATGATGCAGTAGCTTCTTTGTAGTTCAAGGGCATGGGGTACAAACGGCAGTCATCCTGCAAGGCATAAATACCTGGAAAATTCTCTGAGGCTGCCCTTTGTGTTGGGTGTTCTGGGCCCGGCCTCTCTGACCTGCAATGCCCTGAGGATCACCACCCAGGCTGAAATGAGCAGGCCTTGGGTTTGTTAGGGAACAAAAATAGAACTAAATAGACGATGAGCTTAATTAGGCCAGTTTATGTTTACAGACTTTTAGAGTAACATAGAAAACCTCTGCGGGGAAAAAATATTTAAAGCAGAAATCTCTGGAAACACAATGCGGATATATTTCTGGGGTTAAACATGCAAGTTAGTATAGCACACAGTCTTTTTTTTCCCTCGAGCTGCGGTGGCTCAAGTGGTTAAGACGCTGAACTGCAGGCTGTGGAAGGTCAGTAGTTCAGCAGTTCGAGACCTGGGTGCCGCATGACGGGGTGAGCTCCTGTCTCTAGCTCCAGCTCCTGCCAACCTAGCAGTTCGAAAGCAAGAAATTGCAAGTAGATAAATAGGTACCACTTCGGTGGGAAGGTAACAGCGTTCCGTGCGCCTTGGTGTTTAGTCATGCCGGCCACATGACCGCGGAAACGTCTTCGGACAGCGCTGGCTCTTCGGCTTTGAAACGGAGATGAGCACCGCAACCCTAGAGTCGGATTCAACTGGCTTTCGAGCAAGGGAACCTTTACCTTTACCTTACAGTCTTTTTACAGTCAATTAGGGATCTTTTGTTTTTACATTTAATTGGACTGGACCAAGGGAAGCCCAATTTATGCAGTTTCCTGAATTTGTATTTCTTGGAGACTTTCAGTATATTATAGCTGTTAGAGGTTTTTTAAAAAAAAGATTTCAATTTTTCTTGCCATCACTTCTGTGTATTGCATTCTTTTAATCCATTGAATGGGCAACGGAATCCTTCTCTTCTCCTTGAAAGCTCCAGAGACAGGAACGGATGATCAACGGGGCCATATTTTCCTCTTTCAGAGATCCCCGGTGTCCTTTGAGGATGTAGTCATGTTCTTCACAGAGGAGGAATGGGCTCTGCTGGATCCAGGCCAAAGAAAACTCTTCTGGGAAGTGATGGAGGAAAATTACGAGACGGTGGCCTCTCTGCGTAAGGCTCTTTTCCCTTTTATTAGGAACACATAAGAGAAGGGAGGGGTGGCATCTTCCTTTGACTCTCTTGAATTTTCCACACTGTTTCCTTTTTGCACTTGTGATAGAACACTTCCTCTCAGCTACAAGATGTTCTTAAGGTAGCTGGTGTAAAGCTTTTGGGTCACTGCTGTGAGGTAAGTTTTGTCTTGAGCCTGAAGAGTACAGAGATCACGAAAGTGGTGGGTTTGATAAAACAAGAAGGGAGATATATTCATACACATAGGAAGCTGCCCCACAAAACCACAGATGAGCAAACGTACCTTCTTTCCATATTCCGAAATGTCTCACTTTTTAAAATTCTGTTTGGGTGTTGCTGTTGCAGGAGACGACATTTCCCAGAAGGACTTGCGAGCACCAGAGAGATCAACCCTGCCTTTTCTAGGTGCCCAGGGCACAGTTTTTCCTCAAGATGGAGATGAAAATTTATGGAATATGGAGTTCCACGGGGCCTCTGTTCTTTTGTGTTTCCCCTGGCTGGAGGAAGAATTCGGCTTTTGCCTGTCTGCAGGAAAGGTGAGTTTAGGATTTCATCTGAGAGACCTGAGAAAGAATATGCATAAGCAAGAGAGAAAGAGGAAGAAATACCTTGGATAAAATTCTGTGGGTCTTAAGGGTGCCATTGGACCTGAACTTTCTTCAACTACCTTCCATGTTGATAGATTCACGCGGGTCACCATGTTGCTCTGAAGTGACAGAACAGTGGCACCGTGAAGACCAACAAACTGTTCGTCTTGAAGGTGCCACTGGACTCAGAGATTACAAGTGACCTCCGGGTGACAGAGATCACCTGAGGAAAATGGCCGCTTTGGGATGTAGACTCTATGCCATTGAAGTCCCTACCCTCTCCAAACCACACTTTCCTCAGGCTCCATCCCCAAATATTGGGGGTTGGACTAGATGACCCCTGAGGTCCCTTCCAACCCTATGATTCTAGGAAGAGGTGGCTGGAAGGAGCACTGAGAGAGAGGCTTCCTGGGTAAGATCTGTTCACCGGGATGTGTGTGTGTGTGTAGGATTACTTGTGTTTTCACCCACCTGACTATGTTCCCTACAACCAGCCTGGGGTTCTTTTTATTCTTAACACCTAGATGGACCCCTGGTCTGATCCAGCAGGGTTCATTGCCTGTGTGGAGAAATGTGTTCTCTCCTGGGTGGTTTAAAAGCTGACTCCCCCCTCTGAGTTGTTCTCTTTCTTGGTGTGTGTGTGTGTTTCTCTAGGCAGCAGTTCAGCAGGAAGCTAGTTCAGTGGCCTGCTGGATTCCATCTATGTATATGGGAATGGAGGTGATAGGGAAACAACTAAGGGAAGTCTTCAGGGGGGTTCTGGAGGTTTCCCAGAATGCCTTCTACCCGAGTGGAAAGAAACATCGTATCCCTCCAGGAGTTGGCAACCCCTACAAGTGGGTGGGCAGAACAGGTCCTGTGAGGCAAAGCAGGCCTGTTCCGCCACAGTCTGTTCTTCCTGTCTTCTGTCCCCTGTAGTTTGTTGCCCTCGCAGTTATGTTTTTTGCATGCTCCACGGGCTAACCCCAAAGAGGTGTCTGGCCATGTTTTGCTCCTATCATGGAAGCATTTTAAATGTCTACTGTTGCGTCCTCTAGAGTATAATTCCAGGGAGTATCATCGTCAAGCCCTCTAAATTGGAAACTGGTCTGTACGTTTGCTTTGTGTAGGAGGGGATCTTAAGGGTAGAATATTTTCATAGGGTCCCCATAACTCGAAAGCGACCTGACAACACTCTCTCTCTCTCACACACACTTTCACACATGTTTATCTTTGCCTTAAGGCATTTCTCTTATAAAAGTCCAAAATCTGTTCAGGTGACGCAGTAGCTTCCTTGCGGTTCAAGGACACAGAGTCCGAAGTGCCGGTATTCCACGATGCACAAATCTCTGGAAAGGTCTCCGAAGGAGCGGGTTTGTGCTGGGCATTTTCCCCACTGCATCTCTCACCCACCAAGGCCCCAAGGATCACACGCCCTGGGGTTGAATCGGCCTTTGGTTTGTTAGGGAAAAAACAGGACGAAAGGCACCTTGACTTGAATGAGGGCAGTTACGCAGCTGGATGCAACCTTCAGAGTAACACAGAACTTCTCTGCAGGCAAAAATGTTTAATATGTTGTCGAAGGCTTTCACCGCTGGAGTTCATTAGTGCAGTAGATTCTCCGGGTTGTGTGGCCGTGGTGCCACATCAATGCCAAGACCACGGCCACACAACCCGGAAAACCTACAGCAACTAAAAATATTTAAAGTAGAAATCGTCTCTTGAACGCTCTGTTTATTTCTGGGATTAAAAGTACATGGTAGTATAATGTCAGCTACCCAGTCTATTATCTCCCCCCCCCCCCCGTATTTATCTGGATTCGACCACGAGGAGCCCCATTCTTTGCAATTGTTTTATGTTTCTTGGAGTTTTTATTTCTTGGAGACATTCAGTATATAATACCTGGCAGAGTCTGGAAAAGAAACTAATACTATTTTCCTTGCCTTATGCTTGATGTATTTCATTCTTTAATCGGTTGACTGGCCGATGGGATTCTTCTTTCTTTCTTGAGTGGCCAGGGACGGGAATAGCTGACCCACTGGGCCGTATTTTCCTCTTTCAGAGAGCCCCAGAGTCCTTTGAGGGGGCAGCCGTGTTCTTCACAGAAGAGGAATGGGCTCTTCTCGATCCAGGCCAAAGGAAACTCTACTGGGATGTTACGGAGGAAATGTTTGAGACCGTGGTCTCTCTGGGTAAGGATCTTTCCCCTTCTGCTATGATCACGGAAGAGAAGGGAGGGAGTGGTAACTTCCTTTAATTTCAGGGCCCACTTTCATTTGCTGTAGAGGAAAGAAGGGAGTTCCCACACTTGGGGATCTTACAGGGCCTGAAAAAGAGAACATAAAATGCTTTCGTGCTGTAAAGAGAACCCTGTTGATGAAGTGGGCTCTGATGGAGAGAGATGGACAATATTCATTCAGGTTCCTACCGATGTTCCCTCTAAGCTGAGTTAGTGTGAGCTTTTGTTGTTGTTGTTCAGTCGCACAGTCGAGTCCGACTCTTCGTGACCCCATGGACCAGATCACGCCAGGCCCTCCTGTCTTCCGCTGTTCGCTGAAGTTTGCTCCATTTCATGTTCGTTGCATGGATGACACCGTCTAACCATCTCATCCTTTGCCGTCCCCTTCTTCTTTGACCTTCAATCTTTCCCAGCATCAGGGTCTTCTCCAGTGAATGCTCCCTTCTCATTTGGTGGCCAAAGTATTTGAGCTTCAGCTTCAGGATCTGGCCTTCCAGGGAACAATCAGGGTTGATTTCTTTTAGGATTGACTGATTTGATCTCCTTGCAGTCCAAGGGACTCTCAAGAGTCTTCTCCAGCACCATAGTTCAAAAGAATCTATTCTTCGGCGCTCGGCCTTCCTTATAGTCCAACTCTCGCAGCCATACATTACTACGGGGAATACCATTGCTTTGACCATGCGGACTTTTGTTGGCAGGGTGATGTCTCTGCTTTTTATCATGCTGTTTAGGTTTGCCATCGCTTTCCTCCCAAGGAGCAGGTGTCTTTTAATTTCATGGCTGCAGTTACCATCTGCAGTGATCTGGGATCCTAGGAACGTGAAGTCTGTCACTGCTTCTACGACTTCCCCTTCTATTTGCCAAGGAGTGATGGGGCCAGATGCCATGATCTTAGTTTTTTTGATGTTGAGCTTCAAGCCCACTTTTGCGCTCTCCTCTTTCACCCTGAGCAAGAGGCTCTTTAGGTCCTCTTCGCTTTCTGCCATCAGAGTGGTATCGTCTGCATATCTGAGGTTATTGATCTTTTCCCCAGCAATCTTAACTCCAGCGTAACAGTTTTTTAGCCCCCGGCTCACACATTTTGTCTCAGCTCAGGAAGGAGGGCTCCAGAGCACATCAATTTATGCAGTAGCCAAATCACTCACGCACAACTTTAATGCCAGTAGCTCACAAAGGAGAATTCTTGCTCGCAAGACTCCATAGCTTCGAGGGAACATTGGTGCCTACTAGGAATTCCCCGTGGCTCCTGTTTTCTTCTTCGGTCCTTCTGTTTTGACACAGGAGTGGCTCTCCCGCAGCACTCTCTTAGAGTGAGTGAGGATTGTGGGAGGAGAGGAGGAAAGGCATCACTGATTGGACTAGGCCAGAGGAGGGGCCTTTTGCTCAGTGGCGGAGCTTCTGGTCTGTGTGGTGGAAGTCCGTCATTCAGCCAATGGCATTTGAAAAAGGAGTTCAGAGGGGAGAATCTTCATCGGTGGGGCCGGGAAAGGCCCCTCCCTGTGGCCCTTCCGAGGCACCACTCCTTGGAGTGGAATGGGTTGGGCTTAATAGAAGGTTGTAGGCCAAATCTGGGTGGAGGAGAGCATGAGAGTGGACTGTGAGGAAGGTGATGGGCAGGGGATGAGAAGCCAGGCAAGAGGCGCTGCCAGCTACCTTCCAGGTGAGGAATGGGGGCTCGGGAGGCAGACGTGCTTTCCCCCATAACGTTCTGCTCTTCCTTGGCCAGTTCAGGGCAGGTCCCAGTGGGAGCCAAGCCAGGCACAAACCATGTCCCCACCCTCTTTTCCACATCCTCTTTATCCTCAGATAATCTGAGGACATTAATGAAAACCAGACTAATTGCTCGGGGGGGAATCCCTGCATTCTGCAGTTCAAGGAACATGATCTGCAAATCTGGAAGGAGGAGGGGGACTTTGGCCTCCTTAACGCCCCCCTCCCCCGGACAGGAACCCTCTTACCTTCCTTGCCTTGGGAAACCAAAAACGCAGCTTCTGCTTATTGAGCTGCAGTGTGAAAAATCAATTCCCACCCCCTGCCATTTGTCTTTTTTTAAAAAAAGAACATAAAAGGAGGCGTGCCGGATCAGTGCATCAACTCCAGCATCCTGTTCCATACAGTGGCCAAGCAGCTGCCCGGGAGAGTCCAACAAAGAGGGCACGGGGGCACAGGCCTTCCCCAGATGTGGTCTCCTGTCACTGGTAGTCTGAGGTTTACTGCCTCTGTACATGGAGGTTCCCTTCATTCGCCATGGTTGTGGCCATTTGGTTATTTCCTCCGGGTCTGAGCCGTTTTCTCTGTTCGCCAGCCCTGTAGCTCGCAGGACCAGTGTTTCCTCTAAGCTGTGGAGTCTTCTGAGCAAAGATTCTGCTTTGTGAGCTACTGGCATTAAAGTTGTGGGCAGGCGATTTGGCTGTTGCATAAATTAGTCTGCTCTGGAGCCATCCCTTCCTGAGCTAAGACAAAACTGTGTGAGCCAGAGGCTAAAAATATGTGAGCCTGCTCACAGTAACTCAGCTTAGAGGGAACACTGCGCAGGACTCATATATTTTGGGATGATTTTTGCCTATCACAAACAGGCAGCCGTCGCTTCCATTGCAAATACCAGTGGTATTTGGTTCATTTCTGCCCCAACGGGGACTCAGAGCACCTTGCGTCACTTTTTTCTCCTCACAACAACCCTGTGAAGTAGGTCTGGTTGAGAGAGTGTGACTGGCCCAAGGTCACCCTGCCCCCCAAGCATCCATGAAAGAAGAAGAAGAAGAAGAAGAGATTGGATTTATACCCCGTCCTTCACTGCCCAAAGGCGTCTCAGAGCGGCTGACAAACTCCTTTCCTTCCCCTCCCCACAACAGACACCCTGTGAGGTAGAAGAAGGAGAAAAGAGACTGGATTTATACCCCGCCCTTCACTACCCTAAGGTGTCTCAGAGCGGCTTACAAACTCCTTTCCCTTCCCCTCCCCACAACAGACACCCTGTGAGGTAGGTGGGGCTGAGAGAACTTCTGACAGGAACTGTCCTTGAGAGAACAGCTGTGCCAGAGCTTGTGACTAACCCAAGGTCACATCAGCAGGTGCGAGTGGAGGAGTGGGGGAATCAAACCCGGTTCTCCCAGATAAGAGTCCAGGCACTTAACCACTACACCAAACTGAAAGAGTCCTGGGCATTCAAAGCTGGGTCTCTTGAGATCTTGGTCAGACGCTCTATCCACCACACCGTATCTGACAGCTCAGAGAAGGTTCTGAATCAAAGGTGTCAAACTCATTTGTTACAAGGGCCAGATCTGACATAAATGTCACTTTGTCGGGCCAGGCCATGTGTGCCATGAAATTTAACACAAGTTACTGGAAATATAAACTTTATAAAAATGATTTCAGGTGCCAAATGGCAATAGCAGGCATGATTGGATTAGGTGTGATACGCAGATGGGTGGAGATATTAGCATTGGTAATGAGACAGGAAACCTAGGTCTCAGTTTGGTGCAGGAGGATTCAGCCCAGGAGGATGAAAAGAATAAATGGAAATAAATCTGAAGAACTAGGCAGTGGCTCACAAAAGCACAGACCCTACCACAATTTTATTAATCTTTAAAGGTGCTACTGGACTCTTTCTACTACTGTTAGAAACCACAACATTCAAAAAGCAGCGGGGGAACAATTTAACCTTCCAGGGCATTCAGTAGCAGGTCTCTTACAAAGGAATTTCAAAGGGAGATTGGAAAGAGAGACTGCTGAATTGCAACTGATCGCGAAGCTCAAGACAATGCAAACTCCTGGACTGAATTGAGACCTAGGTTTCTTCTCTCATTATCAATGCCTGCTATTGTCATTTGGCGTCTGAACTCACTTCACTCTCCAAGATATAAGGACAGATGGACTCACATTCCAGCTGTTTCTGAAAAAGTGAGCAGTGAGTCATGAAAGCTCAGGCCCTGCCACAAATTTTGATAGTCATGAAGGTGCTGCTGTACTCTTGCTCCCTTCCACTAATAAGGAATGCAAGCTGTACTGTTAGGTCTCTCTCCTCCCGCAATAGAAATGGAAGGGGGATCTCTCCAAGTGCCATGGGACTCCCCCCCCCCGAGTGTGCTCTCTCTGGGTTTTTTCTTCCCCCTCCCTCCTTCCTTCTCTCTGCCCTGCCACAAACTTTGTTAGTCATTAAGGTTCTGCTGTACTCTTGCTCCCTTTCACTAATAAAGAATGCAGGCTGTGCTGTTAGGTTTCTTTCCCCCTCCTTCTGTTAGAATTAGAAAGGGGGGTTGCTCCAAGTGCCTCTCTCTCTCTCTCTCTCTCTCTCTCTCTCTCTCTCTCTCTCTCTCTGGCTTCCTCCCTCGGTCCCTCCCTCCCTCCCTCTCTCTGAAGAGGTGTGCATGCCCACAAAAGCTTATGCCCAGTGTTCCCTGTAACCTGAGTTATGTGTGCTGGGCGCACTGATTTCCTCCCCGCAGCACAGGGGTAGTGTGTGTGGCCCTCCCTCCCACTTAGCTCCTCCCTGCATTAACTGTAGAGGCTGGCCACTCCCGGCAGCCCTCCTTCTGGCAGAGTGGAGCGGCTTGGGAACTACTGCTGCTGCTGCTGCCCCCAAAGCCCAAGCCGCCTTCCCACTAACGCTGCTGCACCCAACCATTCTGCAGGTCTGGAGCCAGGATTGGAGTTAGTGGGCCTGGCCGCCAGACTGGCATTTAGTGGGGAGCGTGGCCAGCAGTTAGTGGGGAGGATGGAGGTTGGGAGGATGTCAAGGGGAGGGGATCCTTGTGCTAGCAAAGCGGCCTGGCTCTCCTCTGTGGCCTCCCCCACCACCACCACCACCCTGTATCTGGAACAAAATGGTTTTGGTTTTAAACACAGCAGTCTCTCTCTCTCTCTCTCTCTCTCTCTCTCTCTCTCTCTCTCTCTCTCTCTCTCTCTCTCTCTCTCTCTCTCTTTCTTTCTTTCTTTCTTTCTTTCTCCCTCTCTTTCTCCCTCTCTTTCTTTCTTTCTCCCTCTCTTTCTCCCTCTCTTTCTCCCTCTTTCTTTCTTTCTTTCTTTCTTTCTTTCTTTCTTTCTTTCTTTCTTTCTTTCTTTCTTTCTTTCTTTCTTTCTTTCTTTCTTTCTTTCTTTCTTTCTTTCTTTCTCCCTCCCTCCCTCCCTCCCTCCCTCCCTCCCTCCCTTTCTCCCTTCCTTTCTCCCTTTCTCCCTTTCTTTCTTTCTCCTTTTCTTTCTCCCTTTCTTTCTTTCTCCGTGTCTCTTTCTCTTTCTTTCTTTCTCCGTGTCTCTTTCTTTCCTTCTGCCTCTCTTTCTTTCCTTCTCTCTTTCTTTCCTTCTCTCTCTCTCTTTCTTTCCTTCTCTCTCTCTTTCTTTCCTTCTCTCTCTCTTTCTTTCCTTCTCTCTTTCTTTCCTTCTCTCTTTCTTTCCTTCTCTCTTTCCTTCTCTCTCTTTCTTTCTCTCTTTCTTTCTCTCTTTCTTTCTCTCTTTCTTTCTTTCTTTCTTTCTTTCTTTCTTTCTTTCTTTCTTTCTTTCTTTCTTTCTTTCTTTCTTTCTCCCTTTCTTTCTCCCTTTCTTTCTTTCTCCTTTTCTTTCTCCCTTTCTTTCTTTCTCAGTGTCTCTTTCTCTTTCTT
The DNA here is from genome assembly GCA_029375565.1 of Gekko gecko. Taxonomy (NCBI): domain Eukaryota; kingdom Metazoa; phylum Chordata; class Lepidosauria; order Squamata; family Gekkonidae; genus Gekko; species Gekko gecko. The sequence goes on from JAPDNY010000002.1 coordinate 24,502,779, forward strand.
TCCTTCTGTCTCTCTTTCCTTCTGTCTCTCTTTCCTTCCTTCTTTCCTTCCTTCTTTCCTTCCTTCTTTCCTTCCTTCTTTCTTCTTCTTTCTTTCTTTCTTTCTTTCTTTCTTTCTTTCTTTCTTTCTTTCTTTCTTTCTTTCTTTCTTTCTTTCTTTCTTTCTCTCTCTCTCTCTCTCTCTCTCTCTCTCTCTCTCTCTCTCTCTTTCCTTCTGTCTCTCTTTCTTTCCTTCTGTCTCTCTTTCTTTCCTTCTGTCTCTTTCTTTCTTTCTTTCTTTCTTTCCTTCTGTCTCTTTCTTTCTTTCTTTCTTTCTTTCCTTCTGTCTTTCTTTCTTTCTTTCCTTCTTTCTTTCTTTCTTTCTTTCTTTCTTTCTTTCTTTCTTTCTTTCTTTCTTTCTTTCTTTCTTTCTTTCTCTGTCTGCTCGACCGCCCGTCTTTCCCTCTGTCTTTCTCTCTTTCAGATAATTAAGGGAAGAGAGATTATATGTGAATAGTTTCTGTATTTTTTTTTTTAATGTTGGCCTGCTCATAATTTTAAATCTAGTACCATGCGTTCCCTGAACAAAAACCAGAAAACTTATTAACCTTAATGTGATCTCAAGAGCAAGTTTCTGTAAGAGAAGCAAGACATGACCTCCTCCTCCCTTTGGTCGCCCATTTCTTATTTTCCAAGTTATCCTGGTGTATATTTAAATATTGCTGAGGTTTTTCCAAGCCCCTCTCTCTGGTTATAGAAAATACAATTGACTACTGACCGTATCCGCTAACTGGTATTTGTATATGATTTTGGTCCCTCTTTTGCAGTTACAGATGTGAGAGAGAAGAGGAGTGAGAGGAAAGCAGGAAAGAGAGTTGTGGAAAATGACAACTATCTACAGGTGGAAGCCAAATCTGGGGATCAAGTGGTACCAAAGAGACATTGCAGAAGGAAAAAGGGACCTAAACAGAAGCAAAGGAGAAATAAGCATGAGGTCTTAGCCCAACATGAAAAAGGGAAGAGAAAGAGAAGGGCCAATGCTGCCATGAGCCAGAGAGGGTTAAACTGCAACTTCAGTGCTAAAGCATATCACAATGTTGCAACATTCTTGAAAAGGTATAAATGCATAGAATGTGGGGAGTGCTTCCATTCAAGTAGTGAACTAACTGTACATCAAAGGATTCACACAGGGGAGAAGCCATATAAATGCTTGGAGTGTGGAAAGTGGTTCTCTACAAATGCCCATCTAACATCACATCAAAAGGTTCACACAGAGGAGAAACTATATAAATGCTTGGAGTGTGGAAAGTGCTTCTCTACGAATGCCTGCCTAACTGCACATCAGAAGTTTCACACTGGGGAGAAACCGTATAAATGCTTGGAGTGTGGAAAGTGCTTCTCCAACAATAGCAACTTAACTGCACATCAAAGGATTCACACAGGGAAGAAACCATATCAGTGCTTCGAGTGTGGAAAGTGCTTCTCCCAGAATGTCTACCTAACTTCACATCAAAGGGCTCACACAGGGGAGAAACCATATAAATGTTTAGAGTGTGGGAAGTGCTTTTCCCAGAATAGCAACCTAACTACACATCAGAGGGTTCACACAAGGGAGAAACCATATAAGTGCTGGGAGTGTGGAAAGTGCTTCTCTCAAAGTGGCAGCTTAATTAAACATCAAAGGATTCACACAGGGAAGAAACCATATAAATGCTCGGAGTGTGGAAAGTGCTTCTCCAACAACAGCAACCTGACTGTACATCAAAGGATTCACACAGGGAAGAAACCATATAAATGCTTGGAGTGTGGAAAGTGCTTCTCCCAGAATGTCTACTTAACTTCACATCAAAGGGCTCACACAGGGGAAAAACCATATAAATGCTTGGAGTGTGGAAAGTGCTTCTCCCACAATTGCAGCCTAACTGCACATCAAATGGTTCACACAGGGAGAAACCATATAAATGTTTGGCATGTGGAAAATGCTTCTCTCAGAGTAGCGACCTAAGAAGACATCAAAAGATTCATTCTGGTGAGAAACCATATAACTGCTTAAAGTGTGGAAAGTGCTTCTCCCACAAAGGCAGCCTAACTGCACATCAAATGGTTCACACAGGGGAGAAACCATATAAATGCTTGGCATGTGGAAAATGCTTCTCTCAGAGTAGCGACCTAAGAAGACATCAAAAGATTCATTCTGGTGAGAAACCATATAAATGCTTGGAGTGTGGCAAGTGTTTCTCCCACAAAGGCAGCCTAACTGCACATCAAAAGGTTCACACAGAAGAGAAACCATATAAATGCTTGGAGTGTGGAAAGTGCTTCTTCCAGATTGGCAAACTAACTTCACATCAAAAAGTACACACAGGGAAGAAATCATATAAATGCTTGGAGTGTGGAAAGTGCTTCTCTAAGAGTAGTGACTTAAGGAAACATCAGAGGATTCATACAGGGGAGAAACCATATAAATGCTTGGAGTGTGGCAAGTGCTTCTCCCAGAATGGCAACTTAAATTCACATCAAAAGATTCATACTGAGGAGAAACCATATAAATGCTTGGAGTGTGGAACGTGCTTCTCCCAGAATAAGAACCTAATTGCACATCAAACGGTTCACACAGGGGAAAGACCATATAATTGCTTGGAGTGTGGAAAGTGCTTCTCTCAGATTAGCGACCTAAGAAGACATCAAAGGATTCACACAGGGGAAAAACCGTATAGATGCTTGGAGTGTGGAAAGTGCTTCTCCCAGAATGGCAACCTAATTTCACATCAAAAAGTTCACATGGGGGAGAAACCATATAAATGCTTGGAATGTGGAATGTGCTTCTCCCGGAATGGTGACCTAACTAAACATCAAAGATTTCACACAGGGAGAAACCATATAAATGCTTTGAGTGTGGAAAGTCCGTCTCCCACAATTTGATGTGCCTAACTGCACATCAAAAGGTTCACATGGGAGAAACCGTATAAATGCTTGGACTGGCAAAAGTACTTCTCCCACCATAGTCTCCTAACTACATATCAAAGCATTCATAAGGTAAAAAATCATATAAATGCTTTGAGTGTGGAAAGTGCTTCTCCCAGAATAACAGTCTCACTGCACATCAAAGGATTCATACAAGGGAGAAACCATACAGATGCTTGGAGTGTGGAAAGTGCTTCTCTATGAATGCCCACCTAACTTCACATCAAAAGGTTAACTTAGGGGAGAAACCATATAGATGCTTGAGGTGTGCAAAGTGCTTCTCCCACAATTGCAGCCTAATCACACTTCAAAAGATTTACAGTGGGGAGAAGCCATATAGATGCTTGGAGTTTGGAATGTTCTTTACTCGGAATGGCACCCTAACTGCACGTCAAAAGAATTCATACAGGGGTGACTTGCGGGGGAAATGGCTACTTGAAGGTACCGCTTTTCAAAGGCTCCAGACCTTTCTCACTGTTGGATGTACAACATCAGGAAAAAATATAATTTGTTTCTCTATCCTTACCTCTCCCCCATGGGGAAGACCCAACCGACAGGTTTATCCAAAGTGGGGAGTTCCTGACTTATCCAGGTCCAACAGAAGCAGCGGACAAAAGGTGGGCTTCTGCAGCTAAAGTCAACCTCCTTAACTTTTGCTATTTTCTTCTTTTTCTACCAACCTCTAAAATTTGTGATCTGTGGCTCGTTCTTTAAATTTAACCGGATTACAACCATAACACAGAAGATTAGCAGACTTCCAGCACTGCCTGACTGCAGCAGTAAGAGACCTGTTGAAAATTTATGGCTTTCAAATTACAGATATTCAACTAAAGAGCTATGTGATAGTATATAAATGACCGAACTCCATATAATTGTATTCCAAAAAGCCTTTACAAAGTAGAGCAGAAATATTATCTGAACCAGGCCAAAGACTTTATTTGAAATGGGACTATGTACAAATGATGACCATCTTGTTGTTAAAATGTATAGACTCTTGTTCAAATATGAAACAGAAGAAGGTTAAATACTGTATGATAAAATGAGCTAAGGATTTTGTATATGCTATACAAATGGAACAATGGGAAAGAATGTGGTTGAAGAGTTTGAAACTTACATTAAGTTCTAAACTCAAAGTAAATATTATAAAATGATGTTTTGTTGGTATATTACTCCAGATAAACTGGCTAAAATAGATAAAAATGCTGCTAAAATGCTGAAAGTGTGAGCAGCGTGATGGAAAATTTTATTATGTGTGGTAGACTTGCAATAAAGCTATGAAATTCTGGATGCAAATACATTTACTAAAACAAAAGATTTAAAAAATTAACATACAATAGAAGCCAAGTTTTTTCTTATGGGATTGATGGAGAGACAACTTGATAATAGCCATGGAACTTCGTTCATATGTATGATTACACCAGCAAGGTTACTTTATGCACAGAGCTGGAAATCTGCGAAAATACCCACTGTAGAAGAATAGTAGTCATTTATTGCTAATTGGAAAACCTTTACTGACTTTTTCATGTAAAGGAAAAGATAAGTTGATGATTTGTGGATTTGATGATAAAGGAGTATTGTAAATAATAGAAAAGAAAGGAGATTTGTTGAGTCATTTGATAACACTTTAGATTATGTAATTATATTGCAATTTTTGATTTTGCAATAACTACTTGTATTTTCTTTGTCATCAAGAAATTTTGGCACGGTTTAATGATTCGTTTGATTACTTGTCTTTCCTTTCTCTTCCTTTTCTTTTTTTCTTTTTTGCTCTTTCCAATTTTTATTCTTAAGTTTGAAAAATTTCTAACTTTTTTTTTAATAAGGAAAGAAGAGGATTTATTTCTCTGTCTTTACATCTCCCCATGGGGGCAACCCTAAAGACAGATGAACCTGTGGGGGTCCTGACTTATCCAGCTACACTGGGTTCTCCTTCCAGCAAGAGGCAGCAGAGAAAAGATGGGCTTCTGCTGCTAAAGTCAACCTCAACTTTTGCTATCTTCTCTTTTTCCTATCAACCTGTAATGTATGGCTTGTTCTTTACGTTTTACTGGATTACAACCCTAACACAGAAGATTAGCAGACTGCTAGCAGAGCCTGACTGCAGCAGTAAGAGGAGATCTCTTTAAAATTAAGGACATAAGAGAAGCCAATGTTGGATCAGGCCAATGGCCCATCCAGTCCAACACTCTGTCACACAGTGGTGAAAAATACCAGGTGCCATCAGGAGGTCCATCAGTGGGGCCAGGACACTAGAACCTCTCCCACTGTTGACCCCTCCAAGCACCAAGAATACAGAACATCATTTGCCCCAAAGTAAATCCTTTTATCTGTTCTAACCCGACTGCTCAGCAATTTCATGGAGTGCCCATGAGTTCTTGTATTGTGAGAAAGGGAGAAAAGTACTTCTTTCTCAACCTGCTCTATCCCATGCATAATCTTATAAACCTCGATCATGTCACCCCTCAGCCGTTGTTTCTCCAAGCTAAAGAGCCCCAAGCGTTTTAACCTTTCTTCATAGGGAAGGTGTTCTAACCCTTTTATCATTCTAGTTGTCCTTCTCTGCACTTTTCCAATGCTATAATATACTTTTTGAGATGTGGTGACCAGAACTGTACACAGTATTCTAAATGAGGTCGCACCAATGATTTATACAGGGGCATTATGATACTGGCTGATTTGTTTTCAATTCCTTCCTAATAATCCCCAGCATAGTGTTGGCCTTCTTTTTTGCAGCTACTCTGTCAGGTTTAAAATCAAGTAGATCCAGTCATTCTTGCACAAAGAAAGGTTTATTAGGATTATCTTGCTAAAACCCACAGTAGGAGGTCATTGTCAGGAATGGGGAGCAAAGCAGAGCAGGCTAACTTATAGTGTGATGCAATGAAGCGCCTAGCGAATAAAACTTGAGCACTCGCGCGGGAACTCCCGGCGGGAGAAATACTTCATGAGCGGGAGACTACTCCCCCCCTCCCCTTGCCTTCCCAGGACTGGAAAATTCTCAGCGAAACAAGAATAGTCCAAAGCCTACATTCAAGGCCACCGTGATAAGGAAAAGCGGCAGGGAAGAAGCTCCCACGTTTCAAGCTGCATAGCTACGCAAGCGCAAAGCGGGGTAGGAACATAACACAATGGATGCAGTGAGAAACATCAAAGGCATCACTTTCTGACATTCTGCCCTTCCCAAAACACCACCCACCCACCACTCAGGAAGGAGCGAACAGGGGCCCCCCAGGTTTATTAGGGTATCGAGCGTGAAAGTTTTTAAGGTGATCAGGTGCATTGATATCAGAAACTTTCACCCATTCCCTGTATTGGGGCCCAAAGTGTACCCATTGCACCAGGTACATAAGTTGTCCACGAAGTATCTTAGAGTCCAAAACATCAGCGATCTCATAGTGCTCTTCACCGTCAACCATCAGAGGGGGGGGAGGAGCCAACGTCTCGGGATGCCCTTTAGTTGGGGGGAAGGCCGGCTTGAGAAGGCTGTAATGGAAAATTGGATGTATTGCTTTAAGAGATTTAGGCAAGTCTAGTTGTACAGTTACTTGATTCACACATCTTAGCACTCGGAAAGGACCAATATATTTCCACGCCAGTTTCCTGGATTGCTGCGCTAGTCTTAGATTCTTAGTCGAGAGATAGACAGTGTCTCCCGGTTGTAATTTCCATCCCCCGGCCCGTTTCTTATCTGCTTGTTTTTTATACTGTGCCTTGGCCTCATTCAAAGTCTCGATAATTAGGGGCCAGGAGTCACGGAGAGTTTGACACCATGCCGAGGCTTTACCACCATTCTCATCAGGTTTTAAGAAAGGAAGAGGGGGGCTGTCATAGCCCATGGCAGCTTTGAATGGTGACATTTTCGTGGAAGCATGCCATGAGTTGTTGTAAGCAAACTCCGCCAATGGCAACAAATCTACCCAATTGTCTTGTTGATAATTAGAAAAACACCTTAGATATTGTTCCAACGTCTGGTTCACCCTCTCCGTCTGGCCATCAGTCTCAGGGTGATAGGCAGTACTAAGCGCACGTTCAATACCCATTAGAGTCATTAGCTCAGACCAAAACTTGGAAACAAATGGAACCCCCCTGTCGGAAATGATCTTGAGGGGCAATGCATGCAATTTGGCAATGTGTTGAATGAATGCTTTGGCCAGGCCTTTTGCTGTTGGCATACTGGGGAACGGTATGAAGTGGGCTTGCTTAGAGAATAAGTCCACTACCACCCAAATAACCGTCATATGTTTAGAGGGGGGAAGATCAGTGATAAAATCCATAGAGATTACTTCCCAGGGTCTGCTCGGGGTGGGTAGTGGTTGCAGGAGACCTGGAGGTTTCCCTGGTCTGGCTTTACAACGATTACACGTTGGGCAGGACTGTATATAACGAGATAACTCTTGCTTCATTCTGGGCCACCAGAAGCTCCGTTGCAGAAGCCTTAAGGATTTTACATATCCAAAGTGTCCCGCAGCTTTTGAATCATGAACTGTGCGCAAAACCTGGGCTCGGGTAACTTCTGGGACATACATTTTATTTCCCTTGTACCAGCAGCCATTAGGATCACACTTCACATCATCCCTGGCTTGTAACTCACTCGTTTCTGGTGGGGTGATGTCAGATAAAAACTGCTTTTCCCAATTCAATGTCTGGATGTGACTTATAGGTGCTTGTTTAGCTTTACGGGTTACGACTGCACCAACTAATTGTTCCGGGGTGAACATAGATTCCCGAACTTCGACCCTCTTAGAAAAATGCTGAGGAAGGCGGGAGAGAGCGTCCGCTAAATGGTTGGCTTTCCCTGGGAAGTGGTGCAGGGTAAACTGAAATTTGGAGAAAAACTCAGCCCACCTGAACTGTTTGGCATTTAGATTCCGGGGTTTTCGCAATACCTCAAGATTTTTATGATCAGTCCAGATTTCAAAAGGTATTCGGGACCCCTCTAACCAATGTCTCCATGTGATCAAGGCTAAACGGATAGACGCCGCTTCCTTATCCCAAATGGGCCAAAATCTTTCTGTGTCATTAAATTTTCTCGACACATAAGCCAGGGGTTGTAGCTGCTTTTGAGCATTCTCTTGCAAAATCACCCCACCCATAGCAGTGTCTGATGCGTCTACTTGCACTACAAATTTCTTTGTTTCATCAGGGTGTGCTAGTATGGGCTCAGACGTGAACAACCTTTTAAGTTGTTCAAACGCTTGCTGACACTGCGGAGTCCAGTCCAAAGGGGCTCCTGGGACCGAAGCCTTAGATCCCCTCCCCTTAGTTTTTAGAAGTTCCGTGAGGGGAAGGGCTACTTGGGCGAAGTGTGGCAGGAATTGACGGTAAAAGTTGGCGAAGCCGAGAAAACTTTGGAGCTGGCGCCTGGTTTTGGGGGCTCCCATCTCAATACATCCTGGACCTTTTTGGGTCCATCTCCAACCCGCGGAGGATATGCGGTATCCCAAAAAGTCAATGCTCTCTTGGTGAAATTCACATTTTGACAGCTTAACAAACAGTTTGTGTTCTAAAAGCTTTTCCAATACTTTCCGCATAAGGGTAGTGTGGGATTCCTGATCCGGGGTATAGACCAAGATATCATCTAAATAAACAACCACTCCCTTGAATAAATAGGGGTGTAACACTTCATTGATTAAGTTCATGAAGACCCCTGGTGCCCCTTGTAACCCGAAGGGCATCACCCGGTATTCAAATTGCCCCAGCGGGGTATTAAATGCAGTCTTGTATTCATCCCCCTCTCTAATACGAACCCGAAAGTAGGCATCTCTTAAATCCAGTTTAGAGAATACTTTCCCTTTCGCCACCTCAGCCAGTAGGTCTTTGATGAGGGGCATCGGGTAGGCATTGGTAGCAGACACTGCGTTAAGTCCCCGGTAATCCGTGCAGAGTCTGAGCCCCCATCCTTTTTTACAAAATAATACAGGTGCTGCAAAAGGGGATGATGCTGGCCTAATGAATCCACGGGCCAGATTTTTATCAATAAATCGGCGAAGTTCTTCCTTTTCACTTGGGCTCATGGCATAAATTTTCCCTTTTGGTAATTTTTGACCTGGAAGGATCTCAATTGCACAGTCGGAGTTACGATGGGGGGCAATTCATCTGCTTCCTCCTCCTCAAACACCCGGGTTATATACTGGTAATCCTCAGGGATGCGGTTAAGTTCCTCCGTTGCCAAACAAGCTCGTGGAGGTTCATTGCAAGGGGATTTCCCCACCCGGGGTCCCATTTGTGTTCTGTACATTTTGGGGAGATAAATTGTACCTCCCCTTCTTCCCATAAAATGTACGGGTTATGTCCATGTAACCAGGGGCTACCCAATACCAAAGGAAGTTGGGCTTGCGGAGCTATTACGAATGAGCGTAGCTCCCAGTGGTCACCAATGCCTATTCTTAAAGGAACAGTCTCAAATTGGCATGGTTTTTTCATCGGAGACCCATCCATCTGTGTGAAAGTTATTGGGTCTTTCAGGTGGACCACGGCTGCCTCCAACCCCATAACCATAGAAGGGTTTATGAGATCCCTCCCGCACCCTGAGTCAATGAGAGCCCGGACCCGAATGTGAGTCATCATTGCTGGATTCATCACCAAAACAGTCACAAAGAAAGAGAGGGGTAGTTGCTCACCATTTTAGGCGCCTCTGGTGTTGGGTCCTGCTGTGTAGCGCCGTTCACCAACAGGACCATCTCATTTCCCTGCATCTCACTCTCCTCCTCTAGCATCAAGGTATCCACTTGGTCGGGGCTAGCAAACAGAGCCCGTGTGTTGCGCGGTTTGGCGGTACCTTTTCTCGGGGTAGAGGTTGTCCACCTTCTGGGCTCTTCTTGTGGTAGAGCTCTATTGGGATCCCCTTTCGGGCAGGCAGCGGCGAAATGCCCTTTCTCCCCACATCGCAGGCAGAGCCCCTGTCGCATACGCTGATCCCTCAGGCCACTTGGGGTGGAAGTTGGTTTGGGTCTGGCCTGGCCCGCCGCAACACTTGGACGATTGTTACCCAAGGATAAATCCAGCTTCATCATTTGCAAGCGACTTTCGGCCTTCTCGGCTTCCTCCATCCACCCCTGGAGGGTACGAGGTTGCTGAGAGCTGAGGACATTGATTGCGGACGTCAACTGCCAGTCCCATTCTATATTGTTGGGCCAACACCGCATCAGTCCAGTCTCGAATTTTTACAGCATGCCTTTGAAACTCTCTTGAGTACTCCCGCACTGAGAGTTTGCCTTGTCTGAAAGTGCGAAGGAAGGCTTCAGCTTTTGGGCCGCCCGGATCTTCAAAACGGTTTCTCAAAGCCCACATGAAGTCATCCACATTCCCCAACTCCTCCGCCTCCAGATCATGAAGGGCTACATACCAGCTAGTAGCACTCCCCGGAACCTGGATGCAATAAACTCCACCTGCTGTTCTTCATCCGGGAATACATAGCCCCATCTTTGTACAAATTTTCCAACTTGTAATATGAAAAAGGACACAGTCTCTGGATCTCCATCAAAAGTGATCTCAAGCATGTCTTTGGGGCGGATTACCGGGGGCCGGCGCGCATGATCGGTACCGGCTGCATGAGGGGTGCTGGAGCCGGAGGTTGAGGTGGAGGCACAACTGGCGGCTGGATAGGTCCTGGTGGCCCTGGCCCTGCTCCCGGTACTGGGGCCACTACTGGAGGTGGGGCTGGTGCTGGCTGGCCCGGCCCTGGCCCTGGGGGCGCTGGTTGGCCTGGCCCTGGCCCTGGGAGCGCTGGTTGGCCCGGCCCTGGACCCGACGGTACTGGTTGGCCTGGCCCCGGGCCCGGAGGAGGAGGAGGTGGCCGTCCCGGCACCAACGGTGGCGCCGGGGCTGGAGCCGGTGCGGGGGCAGGTCTGGGTTGTGTCAGCGGATGGGCTCTAATAGCTTGGTCCATCATCTGGGGTAGGGACTGCATTAGTTTACTCATATCCCTTACCAGCCGTCGGGTGTCCTCTTGGATAGAATCCATGCGGGCATCAGTGTCTTGGCTGGACCCCGTTCTGGGAGATCCCGGGACACCCGCCCTTGGGGAAGACCAAAACTACCTCTGGGATCCAGGAGGCTGTCACGGCTCTGGCTTCCCGGCATAGTCCAGGTGGTCTGGGTAGTGTCCAACAGGTTCTTAGTCCAATCGCGCGATCTGCGAAATGTCACCCCTTTATCCCAGGGTGTTGGGACTCCGGGCACATAGGTTCGTGGAACCGCACCACCCTGACTTGGTATCAGCCCTGCCGGGCTGTAGATCGGGAGTGCGTACGTGGCTCCAACTGTGCCAATCGATGGTGGGGTAGCCAACCCGGCTGCTGAATAGGTAGTTGGTGTCGTCACCACTGTAGTTGTAGTCACAGGAACCACGGTGGTAGTCGGAATGGAAACCACTGGAGCAGCCACAGAGGTAATGGGAGCCGTGGCTCCCAACGCAGTAGTCACTGGAACGACACCTGTGGCTCTCGCCGTAGTGATCGTTGGAACTGCCCCGGCGGCTTCCGAGGTAGTAATCAACGGGACTGCGCCCGGGGCTCCCCTTTCCCGCCCCGCTCATCGTGGTGGATGGCGGACGTTGACGGTGAGGGAAAGATGTTGATTCCTGACAATTTCTGTCAGGTTTAAAATCAAGTAGATCCAGTCATTCTTGCACAAAGAAAAGGTTTATTAGGATTATCTTGCTAAAACCCACAGTAGGAGGTCATTGTCAGGAATGGGGAGCAAAGCAGAGCAGGCTAACTTATAGTGTGATGCAATGAAGCGCCTAGCGAATAAAACTTGAGCACTCGCGCGGGAACTCCCGGCGGGAGAAATACTTCATGAGCGGGAGACTACTCCCCCCTCCCCTTGCCTTCCCAGGACTGGAAAATTCTCAGCGAAACAAGAATAGTCCAAAGCCTACATTCAAGGCCACCGTGATAAGGAAAAGCGGCAGGGAAGAAGCTCCCACGTTTCAAGCTGCATAGCTACGCAAGCGCAAAGCGGGGTAGGAACATAACACAATGGATGCAGTGAGAAACATCAAAGGCATCACTTTCTGACATACACACTGTCTAGACATTTTCATTGAGTTATCCACTACGACTCCAAGATCTCTCTCTTGGTCCGTCTCTGCCAGTTCAGACCCCATCAACGTGTATTTATATTTAGGATTTTTGGCTCCAATGTGCATCACTTTGCACTTGGCCACATTGAACCCCATTTGCCACGTTGACGCCCACTCACCCATCCTCAACAGATCCCTTTGGAGTGCCTCACACTCCTCCCTGGTTTTCACCACCCTGAACAACTTCGTGTCATCTGCAAATTTAGCCACTTCACTGCTTACTCCCAATTCCAAATCATTAGTAAACAAGTTAAAAAGCATCGGACCAAGTACTGATCCCTGTGGTACCCCACTGCTTACCACCCTCCACTGAGAAAGTTTCCCATTTATACTCACTCTCTGTTTCCTATTTATAAGCCAGTTTTTGATCCACAAGAGGACTTGTCCTTTTATCCCATGACTATTGAGCTTACTTAGGAGCCTTTGATGAGGAACTGTATCAAAAGCTTTCCGGAAGTCAAGGTAAATAATATCTATTGGGTCCCCCTTGTCCACGTGTTTGTTCACTCCCTCAGAAAACACTAACAGGTTAGTGAGACAAGATCTTCCCTTACAGAACCCATGCTGAGTCTGCCTCAATAGTTTTTGTTCATCAATGTGCCTAATTCTTTCCTTAATAACAGTTTCCACCAACTTACCCGGTATCAGTGTCAGACTGGCTGGCCTGTAATTTCCTGGATCCCCCTGAGCCCTTTTTAAAGATGGGAGTGACATTAGCTACCTTCCAGTCCTCAGGAATGGAGGCAGATTTTAAAGAAAGATTACATATTGTTGTCAGGAGATCCACAAGTTCACATTTGAGTTCTTTCAGAACTCTCGGATGAATGCCATCAAGGCCTGGTGATTTATCAGTTTTTAAATTGACTATCAGCAGTAGGACCTCCTCTTTCATCACCTCAATCTGACTCGGGTCTTTGAACACCCCTCCCGAAATCAGCGGTTCTGGAGTGGGCAAGCACTTGTCATCTTCCACAGTGGAGACAGAGGCAAAAAATGCATTCAGCTTCTCAGCCATTTTCCTATCATCCTTCACTACTCCTTTTACCCCTTGGTCATCCAAGGGCCCCATTACCTCCCTGGCTGGCTTCCTACTTCTAATGTATTTGAAGAAAGTTTTATTGTTGGCCTTTGTTTTTTGCGATATGCTCCTCATATTCCCTTTTTGCTTGCCTGATCACAGGCTTGCATTTTATTTGCCATAATCTGTGTTCCCTTTTATCAACCTCACTAAGACTAGCTTTCCATCGCTTAAAGGAATCCTTCTTACCTTTTACAGCTTCCATTACTTTATTTGTTAACCATGCAGGCTTTTTTCTATACTTATTTGTGCCTTTCCTAACCTGCGGTATATATTTTTTCTGAGCTTCTAGGATTGTATTTTTAAATAGTCTCCAAGCTTCCCCTTCTCCACTCTTTCTTTCCATTTCTTCCTCACATGTCCCCTCATACCAGAGAAGTTACCCCTTTTAAAGTTAAAAGTGGTTGCGATCAGTCTTTTTGGGCAACTCCCTATCTGTACAAATGTTAAACTCAATGACATTATGGTCACTGTTCCCAAGCGGTGCAATCCCTTTTACATCTCTCACCATTTCACTACAGGCCAATACAGCTGCCCAACTAAAACTGTTTTATATGTTGTCATATAAACTGTTTTCATAACCTATGTAGAGTTTAATTTCTATGGGGAGAGGGTAATGAAAAGTAAGAGCCATTCTTAACAAGGTACATAAGAACATAAGAGAAGCCAATGTTGAATCAGGCCAATGGCCCATCTAGTCCAACACTCTGTCACACAGCGGCCAAAATATACCAGGTGCCATCAGGAGGTCCAGCAGTGGGGCCAGGACACTAGAAGCCCTCCCACTGCTGCCCCCGCCAGCACCAAGAATAGAGTGCGTCACCTCCCCCAGACAGAGAGTTCCCATTTATACCCTGTGGCTAATAGTTTGTTTAATTGGTTACATTTCCTGTAACTTATCATTTTATTAAATGGAACTGTTCTTAGTTAGCAGTTAGGACGTTATTAAAAGCAAGGATAGAAACTTATTATGGATTGTCTCCTGGGACATATATCATTCTTAAAAACAAAAGGCTCCATGTCCCTGCAGTAGACATAGCACCTCAGAAAATAATGCTAAGTGCATCAAAATTCAAGTGCCAAACACATAACGAATCAGAACATCTGAGAGCTGGCACTTCCCCCAAAACCACCTACCCCAACTCCACATTTTCTATTGGATGCTATAGCTTTAATTTCGACCCACTCAGCCTAGAGGAAGTTGACAAATTGCTCCTAGCTGTTTGTCCTACCACATGCTACCTTGACCCGTGCCTGTCATGGCGAGTTAAAGCCAGCCGTGACAGGTTTCAAGGCACCGTGAGGGAGATTATCAACAAGTCCCTCATTGAGGGGCAGTTCCCTGGGGTGCTCAAGGAGGCAGTGGTCCACCCTCTGCTGAAAAAAACATTGCTGGATCCGGTTGAATTAGCCAACTATTGGCCAGTTTCTAATTTGCCCTATTTGGGCAAATTAATAGAGAGGGTGGTAGCGAGTCAGCTACAGGGCTTTTTGGATGACGCTTCCATCTTAGACCCCTTCCAGTCCGGCTTTCCCTCTTGTCACAGGATGGAGACGGCACTGGTTGCCCTCACAGATGACCTTTGTAGGCATCTGGATTGAGGCGGTTCGGTGGTGCTGATGTTGTGGGACCTGTTGGTGACGTTCGACACGGTTGACCATCAGTTACTGGTCTTCCGCCTCACTGACAGAGGAATCCAGGGGCTTGCCTTACAATGGCTCGCTTCCTTTCTCCATGGTTGGGGACAAAGGGTGGTGCTAGGGGAACAGCAGTCCAAGAGGTATCCACTGGATTGTGGAGTGCCTCAAGGGGCAGTGCTCTCCCCGAATGTTATTTAACATCTATATGCACCCCCTTGCCCAGATTGCCCGGAGGCCTGGGCTGGGATGTCACCAGTATGCTGATGACACCCAGCTCTATCTGATGCTGGGTGGCTGGTCCGACTCCAGACCAGAAGACCTGGACCAGGCGTTACAAGCTGTGGCTGGCTGGCTTAGGCTGAGTTGGCTGAAACTGAATCCAATGAAGATGGAGGTCCTGTGCTTGAGCCAGGGCAGTTCAGGGGTGGGATCCCATTCCTGACCTTTGACGGGGCACTGTTGGTGCCAGCGCCAGAGGTTAGGAATAGATGCCTCCCTAACTATAGAGGCCACTGCCAGATCGGCCTTTTATTATCTCCAGCTGATCAGGCAGTTGGTTCCCTTCCTCGACTGTACCAACCGAGCAACAGTGATCCACGCTATGGTCACCTGGAGTCTTTTGTCTTGGATGAGTTCTTGGACCTAGGACTAGCATTGTTTGGACTGGGGAAAAACACACATCGTGTTTGAAGTTGTTACACAGTGGAACGTTGATGTGTCTCAGATGTATGGAAGTACGCCCTTCAAATGCTAAATAGTTTTGTATAGAATTTCGTATTTCTGTAATCGTACAGTGGTGATATTGAAAAATACACTTGTAAGGCTTTGAGAAAACAACACAGAATACTAAGTTTTAAAAATCTTTATTAGCATTTGGCACTGGTTTCTCAGTTTCTTGCTTTCTTGTCACATACTAGTTAGACTGTGACCTCTCGTGTGATTACAATTGGTTTATACCAGTTTAGTGTAGTGGTTTAAGTGCGCGGACACTAATCTGGGAGAACTGGGTTTGATTCCCCACTCCTCCACTTGCAGCTGCTGGATGACCTTGGGCAAGTCATAGTTCTATCAGAGCTGTTCTCTCAAGAGCAGTTCCTGAAAGAGCTCCCTCAGCCCCACCTATCTCACAGGGTGTCTGTTGTGGGGAGGGGAAGGGAGATTGTAAGCCAATCTGAGACTCCAAGTGAAGGGCGGGGTATAAATCCAATCGCTTCTTCTTCTACATGATAGGAACACCAAACCACTCCCTGCCCCATTCCCTCCCCAGTCTATCTGTCATGTCTCCTGAGGGGCTTCCCGAGGACACGTTGAAGAGGGAGGGCTCTCTGGTGCCTCAGGTGGCTGTGAACGGTTGGGCAGTTCCCTCTGGTCATAGTGATCTGCCAAACATAGCAGGGGCCCAGCAGGACGGACAGTTTCCCTCCTTCACCTCGCAGGCTTCTGTGTGAAGGGTGGTGGTGGCCACAGGCTAGATCTGGGAGACCCATGTTCTGATGCACTCTATCCTTGGTGCTGGAGGGGGCAGCAGTGGGAGGGCTTCTGGTGCCCTGGCCCCACTGCTGAACCTCCTGATGGCACCTGGTATATTTTGGCTGCTGTATGACAGAGTGTTGGACTAGATGGGCCATTGGCCTGATTCAACATTGGCTGTTCTTATGTTCTGATACCCCCTTGTTCCACGGAAGCTAGGTAGGTGCTCATGGGCCAGATGCACAACCGTGGCCTAACCAAGCTCACGGGGTCGTTGTGAGTGCAAAATGGAGGAGAGGAGAATGAAGTTAAGCCGCTCAGTCGGAAATAAAGGTTGGAAACAAAATGAGTGAATGAACGAAATTCATAACTGTGTGTCTGCTCCGGGGGCGGGGCCGTGGCAGCTTCTACCACCAAGGGGGGGAAGACATCTGTGAAGGTAACACTGATGGGGTAGGAGATCACGGAGGTGGCCAGAGTCATAGAATCATAGAATGTTAAGAGTTGCGAATGGCGTTGCGAATGGCGGCCGCGTCTCGGGACGATCCCGGAGGCGGCTAGCCCACACGCAGTCAGGGGGGTCTTCGCTTATGCGAAGGACCCTAGTGAGCCTTAGGATAAGGCTCCGAACCGAGGCGCACTGAGGAGTAGCCTCTTTGCCGGCAGACAGCCGGGAGGTTGAGGCTTTCTCCCGCCCCAATCGGCCCCGCTGCGTTGTGCCCGTAATGGGACTTAGCAGCGCCACCGACTTCCAGGAGTGAGGAACAGCGATATGAACTAAAGCAAAAGAAGAAGCGGCGGTGAACCGTGAGTCGAAGGTCTTACTTTGAAGCGAAAACCCGAATCCTTTCCCCTCGAGCGAATGAGCGTTTGGGAGGAGGGGAATCCCCCCCCCAGTGAGAAGCGGGACTTTTAAAAGAAAGCGAGGGGGGTTATAAGGAAAGAAGGGTTGATGAAAATACCTTTGGGGTGCTACTGAAGCCTGAGTGTAAGCGGGTCTCCTGAGGGACGTGTCACGAACTTTTAAAAAGTAAACAAATAAAACAGATGTCGGCTATGAAGAAGGTCCCTTTTAAACCGGAAAAGAAGGGAGGCGGGACTTCCGGCCCGGGTAACCCCCCAGAGCCTGCTGTCAGTCAACAGACAAGCGAGTTACTGCACCCTCTGCTGGTTCAAATACAGAAAATCAGCGAAACTTTAACTAGCATGGAAGGTGTCCTCAGCAGCCAACAAAAGCAACTGACAGAAACGTCTAAGAAGATGGAGGATATTGCGCAAAAATGCTTGGTCTCGACGGAAGACATCGGAAAAGTTAAGAAAAAGGTCAACAAACTAGAAAAACATCAAGATGAGCAAGAAAAAAGAATTTTGATGCTTCAAATGGAGAAATCGAATCTGATGCTTCGTTTTCAGGGCATTAAAGAAGAAGATAATGAAGATCTCAGATCTATACTAGCAAATGCCTTGGCACCAGTAACTGGCAGGGATCAGCGTGAAATAAAAGAAGAGATGGATAAGGTCTATAGGGCCTATTCCACCTTTATAAAGAAAAATAACCTGCCAGCAGAAGTGGTGGTCAAGTTTGTTAAACAGAATACTAGAGATCAAATCTTGCGTGCAGTCTCAGCGGTGCCCTTGAAAATTGGAGAACAGATTATCAGAATTCTGAAAGATGTGCCATATGAAATTCGGATGAAGAGGAAAGCGTATAAAGGATTGACCAACTTTCTACAAAAGCACCAGATCACGTACAGATGGTCGTTCCCGGAAGGCCTAGTGTTCAAGTACAAGGATAAAAGAGAAAAGATTGACTCTATTTTCAAAGCACAAGAGTTTTTGAAGAGGCACGCCAGCTCAGAGGAAGATGCAGCTCTCGCAACTTGGACAAGTAGCGAAGATGACAGCGGTCCAGAGGAGGGAGGTGCCGGTGCGGGAGGTGGGAAAGCTAAAGAGGGCCCATCGTATAACCTGAGAGACACTAAAGGAAGACAACCAAAGAAATGATTGTTCATGAGACGTCTGAAAGGAGTTGATTAATAACTAACCCCAAAGGACACTACTAACCTGATTAACAGAGCTATTTTGGATTTTTGTTAATCTAAAATGAAGACTCTTCGACCGCGGTGACCGTCAAAAAATGTATCTATACTAACTTAATCTAACCCCCATTAACAGGATACTCACTCTGCCCTTTTCTTAGTCCCTCTATATACCCTACCTTTTTCTATATATAAAAAGAATAAATTTCTCTCCTTTTTAGGAGGGTTTTTGCAAAAAAAAAAAAAAAAAGAGTTGGAAGGGACCTTGCAGGTCATCTAGTCCAACCCCTGCACTCTGCAGGAGCGTAGCTGAAAGATAGCCCTACATACCTACAACATACCCAAAAGATGGTCGTCCAGCCTCCGCTTGAAAACGCCCAGCGAAGGAGCATCCACCACCTCCCGAGG
>JAPDNY010000002.1:24521541-24549067 GCA_029375565.1 Gekko gecko
TGCTCGAAAGCCAGTCGAATCCGACTCTAGGGCTGCGGTGCTCATCTCCCGTTTCAAAGCCGAAGAGCCAGTGCTGTCCGAAGACAATTTCTTGCTTTCAAACTGCTAGGTTGGCAGGAGCTGGAACTAGAGACGGGAGCTCACCCCGTCATGCGGCACTCACGGGTCTTGAACTGCTGAACTACTGACCTTCCACAGCCTGCAGTTCAGCGTCTTAACCACTTGACAACCATTTACTGCCTTTAAAGAAGCACGTGATTGATGGCACGGAGCTTTACTTCTTTTCTCTGAAGATAAGTGTAACGCACTCAGACATAATGCAATCAGACCTGACCACATGTGAGGCAAGGAAGCCATGCGGTCAGGCAAAAACATCCGAGCTTCGCTCACCTTAACAAAGGACTCAGCGGATCCTAACCCGCTCCAATCAGAGGTTTCCGGCCGAGAGCCTATGGAACTCTCGGCCACTGTAAATAGCCAATGTCTTGAGTGGGGTGTGTTTTGGGTGTGGGGTTTTCAGGGGATATAAACCGGCCTGCGAGCCAGGTTAAGTTGTCTTGCTCTTGAACTAATAAAGTATGTGAGAGCTGAAATCACCCGTCAGTCTCAGTACTTTTCAATAAGAATATCGGACAATCTCTTCTTCTTCTTCTTAAATGTCTATGTTTAAGGCAGAAACCCGCTCTGGAAACACAATGGTGATGTATTTCTGGGGTTAAACATGCAAGTTAGTATCGTAGAGAGTCTTTTTATAATCAGTTAGGGTTCTTTCTTTTTTCATTGACTGGGCTTGGCTGGGCCCAATAAAGGGACTAGGCCAAGACGAGCCCAGTTTTCTGAATTTGTATTTTGTTAGAGCTGCGGTGGCTCAAGTGGTGAAGACGCTGAACTGCAGGCTGTGGAAGGTCAGCAGTTCGAGACCCGGGTGCCGCATGATGCGGTGAGCTCCCGTCTCTAGTTTCAGCTCCTGCCAACCTAGCAGTTCGAAAGCAAGAAATTGCAAGTCGATAAACAGGTACCACTTCGGTGGGAAGGTAACAGCGTTCCGTGCGCCTTGGTGTTTAGTCATGCCGGCCACATGACCACGGAAACGTCTTCGGACAGCGCTGGCTCTTCGGCTTTGAAACGGAGATGAGCACCGCAACCCTAGAGTCGGATTCGACTGGCTTTCGAGCAAGGGAACCTTTACCATTACCTAGATGCTAAAAAAAAAAAAGAATGCAGTTTTTCTTGTCCATCGGTTTTGTGGATTGCATTCTTTTAATCAATTGAAGTAGGCGGTGGGATCCTCCTTTTCTTCTTGAGAGCTCAGAGATGGGAACAGATGTTCAAGCGGGCCGTTTTCCTCTTTCAGAGACCCCCGGTGTCCTTTGAGGAGGTGGCCGTGTTCTTCACGGAGGAGGAATGGGCCCTGCTGGATCCGGGCCAGAGAAAACTCTTCTGGGAAGTGATGGCGGAAAACTATGAGACCGCGGCCTCTCTGAGTAAGGCTCTTCCCCCCCTTTCATTATGAACACGGCAGAGAAGGGAGGGGGGTGGCCTCTTCCTCTGACCCTCCTGAAGTTTTGAGCCCATTTCCACACGGTTTCCGTTTTGTTCTCGTGGCATAAGGCTTCCCCCTCAGTGACAAAACGTTCATAGGGTACAGTGTAAGGCCTTTGAGTCGCTGCTGTGAATTAAATTTTGTATTAAGAAGAAGAAGAGGAGATTGGATTCATACCCCGCCCTTCACTCGGAGTCTCAGAGCGGCTTAAAAACTCCTTTCCCCTCCCCTCCCCACAACAGACACCCTGGGAGGGAGGTGGGGCTGAGAGAGCTCACTCGAGGACTGCCCTTGAGAGAACAGCTCTGAGAGAACTTGTGACTGACCCAAGGTCACACCAGCAGCTGCACGTGGAGGAGTGGGGGATCAAACCTGGCTCTCCCAGATTAGAGTCCGTGCTCTTAACCACTACACCAAACTGGCTGAAGAGGACGGAGATCTCGGAAGGGGTGGGTCGGATAAAGCAAGAAGGAAGATTTATCCAAACACACAGGAAGGTACCCTGCAAAAGAACAAACGAGCAACTAAGCCTTCTTTCCACGTTCCAAAATGCCTCACTTTTAAAATTCTGTTTGGGCATTGCTGTTGCAGGAGACTACATTTCCCAGAAGGACTTGCAAACACCAGAGAGATCAACCCTGCCTTTTCCAGGCGTCCAGGGCGCAGTTTTTCCGCAAGACGGAGGCGAAAATTCGTGGAACATGCCGTTCCCCGGGGCCTCTCTCCTTTCTTGTTTCCCCTGGCTGAAGGGAGAATTTGGCCTTTGCTCGTCTGCAGGAAAGGTGAGGATTATTAGGAAGGGAATTCGCTATGCTGGGGGTTATTAAGAAGGGAATTGAAAACAAATCAGCCAGTATCATCATGCCCCTGTATAAATCATTGGTGCGACCTCATTTGGAATACTGTGTACAGTTCTGGTGGCCACACCTCAAAAAGGATATTATAGCATTGGAAAAAGTGCAGAGAAGGGCAACTAGAATGATAAAAGGGTTGGAACACTTTCCCTATGAAGAAAGGTTAAAACGCTTGGGGCTCTTCAGCTTGGAGAAACGACGCCAGGCCCGCGGCGGAACTGGCTGCCTTCTGCTTCTTCTTCCAATTCTGCTGCTGCTGCGTCATTGTAGGTTTGCAGCTTACAGATACGCACCTGAACAGCAGACATGATCGAGGTTTATAAGATTATGCATGGGATTGAGCAGGTGGAGAAAGAGGTCCTTTTCTCCCTTTCTCACAATACAAGAACTTGTGGGCACTCCATGAAATTGCTGAGCAGTCGGGTTAGAACAGATAAAAGGAAATACTTCTTCACCCAAAGAGTGATTAACACATGGAATTCACTGCCACAGGAGGTGGTGGCAGCTACAAGCATGGACAGTTTCAAGAGGGAATCAGATAAACATCTGGAGCAGAAGTCCATCAGTGGCTATTAGCCACAGGGTTTAGATGGGAACTCTCAGTCTGGGGCAGGTGATGCACTCTATTCTTGGTGCTGGATGGGGCAGCAGTGGGAGGGGGCTGCTAGTGCCCTGGCCCCACTGCTGGACCTCCTGAGGGCACCTGGTATTTTTGGCCACTATGTGACACAGAGAGTGTTGGACTGGATGGGCCATTGACCTGATTCAACATTGGCTTCTCTTATGTTCTTACGTTGGGATTTCATCTGCAGGTCTTGGGCAAGAATAGGGGACAGGAGAGAAAATATGCATGAAGAAGAGGAAGAGGAGGTCGGAAGGAGCCTAGAGGGAGGGGCTTCCTGGGCAAGATCTGTGCGTGTGTGGTGGAGGTTGGGTTACTTGTCTTTTCACACACTTGAATACGTTCCCTCCAACCATCCTGGGCTTCTTTTTATCTTAACACCTAGATCAGGGGTGTCAAACATGTGGCTCGGGGGCTGGATTAGGCCCCCGGAGGGCTTCTCTCAGGCCCGCAGTGGAACTGGCTGTCTCCTGCTTCCTGTCCCAGTTCTGCTGCTGCTGCGTCATCGTAGGTTTGCAGCTTACAGATACACACCTGAACAGCATACTCAAGATTGCAACAGCACAGACATTTTGATGCAACAATTCAGAGCAAGAGGTGTCAGTGATCGGACACTGTTAAATAAACAAAATATTGCAAGAGGGCTAATGTTTTAAGCTCGTTTTTATTTTAAGTTAAAAACCCCAACCTTTGCGTTTGTGTCCTTTATAAAGTTGTGTCCTTTATAAAGTTTCCAAATATCTGGAAAGGTCTCTGAGGCAGCAGGTTTGTGCCGGGTGTTCCTTGCCTTGCGTCTCGCACCCACCAAACCCAAGGATCACGTGGCCGTGGGTGAATCGGCCTTTGGTTTGTTAGGGGAGAAACGAAAGACACTTTGACTTTAATTGGACCAGTTCATGTTCACATGACTGGATGCAGCCTTCAGAGTAACACAATACGTCTCTGCAGATGAAAACGTTTAATTAGTTGCCGTGGCCTTGGCGTTGTAGGACCTGACGTTTTGCCAGCCGCTGTGACCAATGTTCCCTCTAAGCTGAGTGAGTGTGAGCTGGCTCACAGTTTTTTAGCCTCTGGCTCACACATTTTTGTCTTAGCTCAGGAAGGGAGGGCTCCAGAGCAAACTAATTTATGCAGTAGCCAAATTGTTTAAACATAAGAACATAAGAGAACATAAGACATAAGAACATAAGAGAAGCCAATGTTGAATCAGGCCAAATGGCCCATCCAGTCCAACACTCTGTCACACAGCGGCCAAAATATACCAGGTGCCATCAGGAGGTCCAGCAGTGGGGCCAGGGCACCAGAAGCCCTCCCACTGCTGTCCCCCCCAGCACCAAGAATAGAGTGCATCACCTGCCCCAGACTGAGAGTTCCCATCTATACTCTGTGGCTAATAGCCACTGATGGACTTCTGCTCCAGATGTTTATCTAATTCCCTCTTGAAACTGTCCATGCTTGTTTGCTCACAACTTTAATGCCAG
Source organism: Gekko gecko (assembly GCA_029375565.1). NCBI lineage: Eukaryota > Metazoa > Chordata > Lepidosauria > Squamata > Gekkonidae > Gekko > Gekko gecko. The sequence goes on from JAPDNY010000002.1 coordinate 24,526,042, forward strand.
TAGCTCACAAAGCAGAATTTTTGCTCACAAGACTCCACAGCTTAGAGGGAACATTGGCTGTGACTGGCATCCTCAGAGGTATAACACAGAAAGAAAGATGGCGTACTCTCCGTGTCAAGGTGAGCAGAAAAATGGTAGGCAGGTAATTTATATCTACCCTGGAAGGTGGGGATTAAAGCAGAAATCTGTAACGTTTAAAGCAGAAATCTGTAATGTTTAAAGCAGAAATCTGTAATGTTTAAAGCAGAAATCTGTAATGTTTAAAGCAGAAATCTGTAATGTTTAAAGCAGAAATCTGTAACGTTTAAAGCAGAAATCTGTAATGTTTAAAGCAGAAATCTGTAATGTTTAAAGCAGAAATCTGTAACGTTTAAAGCAGAAATCTGTAATGTTTAAAGCAGAAATCTGTAATGTTTAAAGCCGAAATCTGTAATGTTTAAAGCAGAAATCTGTAACGTTTAAAGCAGAAATCTGTAATGTTTAAAGCAGAAATCTGTAATGTTTAAAGCAGAAATCTGTAACGTTTAAAGCAGAAATCTGTAATGTTTAAAGCAGAAATCTGTAACGTTTAAAGCAGAAATCTGTAACGTTTAAAGCAGAAATCTGTAATGTTTAAAGCCGAAATCTTCTCTCAAACACTCTTTCTGTTTATTTCTGGGATGAAACGTACAAGGGAGTATAATGTCAGCTACACAGTCTATTATCCCCCCCACACCCAAAAAAACCAAACTGGATTAGACCAAGAAAAGCCCAGTTCTTTGCAATTGCTCGAGGTTATATTTCTTGGAGACGTTCAGTGTATAATACCTGGCAGAGCCTGAAAAAGAAACGTATGCTATCTGCCTTGCCATCGGTTTGATGTGTTGCGTTCTTTAATCAGTTGACTGGCCGATGGGATCCTTCTTCCTTCCTTCCTTGAGTGGTCAGGGGACAGGAACAGATGTTCAACTGGGCTGTATTTTCCTCTTCCAGAGACCCCCAGAGGTGTCCTTTGCGGGACCGGCCGTCTTCTTCACAGATGCGGAATGGGCTCTTCTCGATCCAGGCCAAAGGAAACTCTACTGGGACGTTACGGAGGAAGTTTTTGAGACCGTGGCCTCTCTGGGTAAGGACCTTTTCTGTTGTGATCATGAAAGATAAAGGAGGGGAGTGGTAACTTCCCTTTGCCAGTCTTAAATTTTGGGGCACGCTTTCCTTTGCTGTAGAGGAAAGAACGGAGCTCTTCCCACACTTGGGGATCTTAACAGCACCCGAAAGAAGAAAGCATGAAATATTATCAGGGTGTAAAGAGAAAACTGTTGACGAAGCGGGCTCTGATCGGGAGAGATGGACAGTTAGGTTCCTGCTAGGAAACCCCCGCGGGTTCCTGTTTGTCTTCTTCGGTCCTTCTGTTTTGAGGCAGAGTGGCTCTCCCGCGGTACTTCCTTAAGAGTGAGCGAGGCTGATGGGAGGAGAGGAGGAAAGGCCTCACTGATCTGACCAGGCCGGAGAAGGGGCGTGGTGGAAGAAGAAGAAGAAGAAGAAGAAGAAGAAGAGTTTGGATTTATACCCCGCCCTTCACTGCCCAAAGGCGTCTCAGAGCGGCTTACAAACTCCTTTCCCTTCCCCTCCCCACAACAGACACCCTGTGAGGTAGAAGAAGAAAAAGAAGAGTTTGGATTTATACCCCGCCCTTCACTGCCCAAAGGCGTCTCAGAGCGGCTTACAAACTGCTTTCCCTTCCCCTCCCCACAACAGACACCCTGTGAGGTCGGCGGGGCTGAGAGAACTTCTGACGGAAACTGTCCTTGAGAGAACAGCTGTGCCAGAGCTTGTGACTGAACCAAGGTCACATCAGCAGGTGCAAGTGGAGGAGTGGGGGAATCAAACCCGGTTCTCCCAGATAAGAGTCCGCGCACTTAACCACTACACCAAACTGGCTCTCTGTTTAGGAATTGCATTCCTGCCGCTCTGGCAAGACTTAACCACAGTGTTGGCGTGTTAGATACCTTTAGAATCCAGATTAGCTATCAGATCAAGAAATCGGATGGTCCTGACGAAACCCAGACTCTTCCCCTCTCTGACCAGAAGACTCTCTGACTGGAGTCATTGTATTACTAAGGTGGGAGCTTGAAGCCACATAACTAGACGCTTTGGCTTCAAGGCTGGAACTCAGAAATGTCAATGGTTCTTTGGGAGCAGAGTGCGGGGAGCATTTTCAGGTTGAAAAGCCTCATGAGAGAGAACCAACTAGAGAGGCCTAAGCCGATTCAGGGCTGCTGTACAGAAAACGAAGTTACAAAATACTTGGGAGAGAGTCTCTAAATCGGCTGACCCTCCCGGGCCCAAGGGAGGCCAGGCTAGCTGCTACTAGGGCCGGGGCCTTTTCGGTGGCGGCCCTTACCTGGTGGAATGAGCTCCTAGTGGAAATCAGGGCCCTGCGGAACCTCTCACAGTTCCGCAGGGCCTGCAAGATGGAGGTCTTCCGCCAGGCATACAATTAGGGGCCGCCGCCGCCCTAGTGCATGGCCCGCAATGTTAACATCAATCAGCTGCCTCAAGAATGAGCAGAATAACATCTAAATGTTTTACATGGAATAACATCGAAGCACTTTGTTTGACAGCACTTTACTGGTTTACTTTTCAGCTGCCGCCAGGATTCTGATATTTTGTAATGTGTATTTTAAAGGCTGTGTTTTAATTCTGTACTATTTATGTTTTTATCTTGTATTGTTGTGTCTGTTGTTGGAAGCTGCCCTGAGCCAGCTTTGCAGGGAGGGCAGGGTATAAATTTGACTATAAATAAATATAAATAAAACTCACCCAAGCCTTAGTGGGTTGCCACCCGGTCTTTCAATCTACCCCAACAGCCCAGGAGTGAAAAGCCAAGCCTCCCAGCTTCTCAGGGGATTACACAAGAGAAAGTCAGCCCTGCAGAGCGGAACGGCAGTCTGAGTTTCCAAGACAAAACAGTCAACTTGGTAGGGGGGGTTGAGAAGCAAGACTTTTGGATTTAGGCTTTGCAGTTAATTGAACACAAAAACCACGACGAAGTAAAAAAATGTAATTTTTATCAAGGTGCCAAAATGTTTTTAAAAAACGCAAGACTAGACAGTTCAGGGATAAAAACAATTAACTCTGAGCTTTTCTAGCGTAACTAAACATAAGGCACAGTTCCAGTTACCCTTTCCAGGTTCAGCAGAGGCAGTCAAAGCAGCAAGTCAAGACGTTCACAGCATTACATAAGAACATAAGAACATAAGAGAAGCCAATGTTGAATCAGGCCAATGGCCCATCTAGTCCAACACTCTGTCACACAGCAGCCAAAACATACCAGGTGCCCTCAGGAGGTCCAGCAGTGGGGCCAGGACACTAGAAGCCCTCCCACTGCTGCCCCCTCCAGCACCAAGAATAGAGTGCATCACCTGCCCCAGCATTAGCCAGTCCAGGCAGAGATCAAGACAGGGTGCCATGGCTGGGTCGCTCGGGGACTATTGACAAAGCCACACCAAATACTCTCCACCATTCAGTGTGAATAGCAACTAAATTTATAGAAAGGGGTCTCTGATCTGTTCTAGGCCTTTGACCCAATCAGAGAGGCCGGAGAGGTGATGTAAGTCTCTCTCTCTGTCGCTAGGCGTAAGACATCCCATAATAAGCAAGAGGGGGAAATGAAACCTTCTGCAGCTAGGCCCGCCTCACCCCCACACACAGGTGTCGATGGTTCAACTGCCTTGCAGTGTTAACTGGAAGTGCCAAGGGCAGGTGGTAGTTGGGTACCAGCCCTGGCTGAAAACAATTAAGCAAGGTCACAGCACTCTCTCCGTTATCTCTAACTGCTTCTGAGTCCCCTGAGAAAGTTTCTCTAGGCCTTACAGCCTGAACCAAACATTTTTACTTTGTAACTAGAACAGGAAAGCCGTTTTCTTTACAACTGGCCCCTGCCAAGGCTTGAAGGCAGACAATACTATGTGTTGGCCTTGCAAAGGCCACTAAGGCATTTCTGTTTTATGGTGCAGGCACGGCAATGTTATTTTGGGGTGCCTTTTCCCTCTTCTTTTTGATGTGTTCCCTAAACAAACACTGGAAAACTTATTAACCTTTTTGATTTCTATAAGAAAAGTAAGACATTACCGCCTTCTTCCTTTGGTCACCCATTTCGTCCTGGGCAGTGCGTGTTTAAATATTGACGAGGTTTTCCCAAGCCCTTGGCTCTGGTTATAGAAAGTACCATTTGACTACTGACTGTACCTGCTCACTGGTTTTTGTACATTTTCATCCTTATATGATTTTGGTCCCTCTTTTGCAGTTGCAGAGGTGAAGGAGAAGGGGAGTGAGAAGGAATCGAGAAGGAGAGTCATGGGAAAAGTGAACAATCTACAGGTGGAAGCAAAATGTGGGGATCAAGTGTTACCAAAGAGACATTGCAGAAGGAAAAGGCAACCAAAAAAGAAGCAAAGGAAGGAACTGGTGGCCTGTCAGAAAAGAAATGAGCCTGAGGTCTTAGCCCAAGATGGAACAGGGAAGAGAAAGAGAAGGTCTAAGGGTGCCCTGAACAAGAAAGGGTTCAACTGCAATGTCAGCGCTAAAAGATATCACAACGTTCCAACATTCTTGAAAAGGTATAAATGTGCAGAATGTGGAAAGTGCTTCCATTGGAGGAGTGCAAGAACTAGGCATCAAAGGATTCACAGAGGGGAGAAACCATATCAATGTTTAGAGTGCGGAAAGAGCTTCTCCCAGAATAGCAACCTAGCTGCACATCAAAAGATTCATACCGGGGAGAAGCCATATAAATGCCTGCAGTGCGGAAAATGCTTCTCCCAGAATAGTAACCTGAGTAGACATCAAAAGGTTCACACAGGGGAGAAACCTTATAAATGCTTGGAGTGTGGGAAATGCTTCTCTACGAATGCCCACTTAACTTCACATCAAAAGGTTCACACGGGGGAAAAATCATATAAATGCTTTGAGTGTGGAAAGTGCTTCTCTACGAATGCCCAGCTAACTTTACACCAAAAGGTTCACACAGGGGAGAAAACATATAAATGCTTGGAGTGTGGAAAGAGCTTCTCCCAGAATAGCAACCTAACTACACATCAAAAGATTCATACTGGAGAGAAGCCATATAAATGCTTGCAGTGTGGAAAATGCTTCTCCCAGAATATTAACCTAGCTTCACATCAAAAAGTTCACAGGGGAGAAACCTTATAAATGCTTGGAGTGTGGAAAATGTTTCACCCAGAATTTCAGCCTAACTTCACATCAAAAGGATCATACTGGGGAGAAGCCATATATATGCTTGGAGTGTGGAAAGTGCTTCTCTCAGAGTAGCAGCCTAAGGACACATCAAAAGATTCATACTGGGGAGAAACCATATAAATGCTTGGAGTGTGGAAAGTGCTTCTCCCAGAATGGTGAGCTAACTTCACATCGAAAGGTACACACAGGGGAGAAACCATATGAATGCTTGGAGTGTGGAAAGTGCTTCTCTCGAAGTTACGACTTAAGGACACATCAAAAGGTTCACACAGGGGAGAAGCCATATAAATGCTTGGAGTGTGGAAACTGCTTTTCCCTCAATTGCAGCCTAACTGCACATCAAAAGATTCATACTGGGGAGAAGCCATATAAATGCTTGGAGTGTGGAAAGTGCTTCTCTCAGAGTTGCCACCTAAGGACACACCAAAAGCTTCATACTGGGGAGAAGCCATATAAATGCTTGGAGTGTGGAAAGTGCTTCTCTCGGAGTTGCCACCTAAGGACACACCAAAAGATTCATACTGGGGAGAAACCATATAAATGCTTGGAGTGTGGAAAGTGCTTCTCTCGGAGTTGCCACCTAAGGACACATCAAAAGGTTCACACGGGAGAAACCATATAAATGCTTGGAGTGTGGAAAGTGCTTCTCTCAGAGTAGCAGCCTAAGGACACATCATATGATTCATACTGGGGAGAAACTATATGAATGCTTGGAGTGTGGAAAGTGCTTCGCTCTCAAACAGCAACCTAACTGCACATCAAAAGATTCATACTGTAGAGAAACCATATAAATGCTTGCAGTGTGGAAAGTGCTTCTCTCAGAGTAGCCCCCTAAGGACACATCAACAGGTTCACACAGGGGAGAAACCATACTAACTGCACATCAAAAGATTCATACTCTGGAGAAGCCATACAAGTGATATCTAAAGGCATAGGTTGGTTTGCAGGCAGCTGCACCTTCTTGTGTAGTCAAGTCTTCCTCCATCTCCGAGGGTGTGGATCCAGTTTCACCATCTTCTTTGGTTCCCAGATGATGAACAGTATGTTACTATTTGCAGCGAAAACAGCCACAAGGAAATCCAAAAACACATTAAACGTAAACCTCTGTTATAAAAAACTATGGAACCTATACGTCATGGGGAAAAATTCAGACATGTTAAATAAAAACAAAGCCAAAGGCGAACACAATGATATCACTTGTATACGGTCTCCCATTTTAGCACATCTAGCCGCTAAAGAAACAATACCTGATGTAATAAGCACTCTCCATCTTTTGTAGAATTTCAAAAGGGTACTAGAGACACATAGTATGACTGAACGGAACTGAACACACTACAATGCAGATGAGAGCGCTATAGAGTATTATATGTCTATGCAGACTGTATATGCATGCCTATCTTACTCATTATTGTTGTAATTGAAAAATGAATAAAACTACTTTGGGGAAAAAACAAAACTGGAGGGGAATTCTTCTAAAAAGGTCCAAGGTACTAGACTGACAAAGATTACCAAAAAGAGAAGCCCATTCTGTCCGAGGCGTCAGACAGAGAGAGAGAAGAAGAGATTGGATTTACACCCCGCCCTTCACTACCCAAGGGAGTCTCAGAGCGGCTTACAAACTCCTTTCCCTTCCCCTCCCCACAACAGACACCCTGTGAGGTAGAAGAAGAAGAAGAGATTGGATTTATACCCTGCCCTTCACTAACCAGAGGTGTCTCAGAGCGGCTCACAAACTCCCTTCCTTCCCCTCCCCACAACAGACACCCTGTGAGGTAGAAGAAGAAGGAAGAGATTGGATTTATACCCCGCCCTTCACTACCCAAAGGCGTCTCAGAGCGGCTCACGAACTCCGTCCCCTTCCCCTCCCCACAACAGACACCCTGTGAGGTAGAAGAAGAAGAAGAGATTGGATTTATACCCCGCCTTCACTGCCCAAAGGCGTCTCAGAGCGGCTCACGAACTCCGTCCCCTTGCCCTTCCCACAACAGACACCCTGTGAGGTAGAAGAAGAAGAAGAGATTGGATTTATACCCCGCCCTTCACTGCCCAAAGGCGTCTCAGAGCGGCTCACGAACTCCGTCCCCTTCCCCTCCCCACAACAGACACCCTGTGAGGTAGAAGAAGAAGAAGAGATTGGATTTATACCCCGCCCTTCACTGCCCAAAGGCGTCTCAGAGCGGCTCACGAACTCCGTCCCCTTGCCCTTCCCACAACAGACACCCCCTGTGAGGTAGACGAAGAAGAAGGGATTGGATTTATACCCCACCCTTCACTACCCAAGGGAGTCTCAGAGTGGCTTACAAACTCCTTTCCCTTCCCCTCCCCACAACAGACACCCTGTGAGGTAGATGGGGCTGAGAGAACTTCTGACAGAAACTGCTCTTTTTCAAGGACAGCTCTGACAGAAATACGGCTTGCCCAAGGTCACCCAGTAGCTGCATGTGAAGGAGTGGGGAATCAAACCCGGTTCTCCCAGGTTAGAGTCCACACACTTAACCACTACACCAAACTGGCTCGTATACCTGTAGCTGCAGCAGTTACACATTCTTAATAACCATAGAAGAAGAAGAGATTGGATTTATAACCCCGCCCTTCACTACCCAAGGGAGTCTCAGAGTGGCTTACAATCCCCTTTCCCTTCCCCTCCCCACAACAGACACCCTGTGGGGTAGGAGGGGCAGAGAGAGCTCTGATAGAAACTGCTCTTTTTCAAGAACAGCTGTGTCAGAGCTATGGCTTGCCCAAGGTCATCCAGCCAGGTGCATGTGGAGGAGTGGGGAATCAAACCCGGTTCTCCCAGATTAGAGTCCCGGCACTTAACCACTACACCAAACTGCCTCTCTTTAAGAAGAAGAAGAGGAGATTGGATTTATACCCCGCCCTTCACTACCCAAGGGAGTCTCAGAGCGGCTCCCAAACTCCCTTCCCTTCCCCTCTCCACAACAGGCACCCTGTAAGGTAGGTGGGGCTGAGAGAGCTCTGACAGAAATGGCTCTTTTTCAAGAACAGCTCTTATCAGAACTATGGCGTGCCCAAGGTCATCCAGCAGCTGCAAGTGGAGGAGTGGGGAATCAAACCCGGTTCTCCCAGATCAGAGTCCACGCACTTAACCACAACACCAAGCTGGCTCCCTACAAATCTACAAAGCAGATCAGGAAGGACTGATGCTCTAGTTCCCTCCCTGGCCCCCCTCCCAATGTCAACCAAGATGGCCCAAGCCTCGGTCTTACCTGGCTGGGAAGCAGCGGGACAGCTGGAGGCAAACTCTGTGGTTCTGAAGCTGAAAAGGATGGATCCTTTAGGATGTGAGTTAGATTTGGGTGAATCGCCGTGCTGGTTTGAGGCGGCAAAACAAAGGTGCAAGTCTGGTGGCCCCTTTAAGACCGACAAAGTTTTATTTCTGGTATAAGCTTTCGTGTGCGTGCACATACACATTTATGCGCAGACACGGAAGCTTCTACCGGGAGTAAAAGTTTGCTGGTCTTATAGGTGCCACTGGACGCAAACTTTGTTTAGCTAGAACGTGAGTCCCTCTGTCCTTATATCTTGGAGGGCAAATAAGGACGGGTGGACTGCCATTCTCGCTGTGTCTGAAGAAGCGAGCACTGGCCAATGCTCCCTCTAAGCTGTGAAGTCTTGTGAGTGAAAATTCTACTTTGTGAGCGACTGGCATTAAAGTTGTGAGCAAGCGATTTGGCTGCTGCATAAATTAGTTTGCTCTGGAGCCCTCCCTTCCTGAGCGAAGACAAAAAAATGTGTGAGCCGGAGGCTAAAAAACTGTGAACTGGCTCACACTAACTTAGCTTAGAGGGAACACTGGCACTGAGTCCTGAAAGCGCCTCCCCCTGCCACAAAAGTTGTTCATCTTGAAGGGGCTCCTGGACTCTTTTCTGCAGAACTGAGACCCTGGGGAACCCCTGGGTCTTTGTAGAAAGCCGCTTCGTGTGAAAATATAGTCAGCTATTTAGTTTAGAAATAAAACGGAGACTCTGGAGACCTTCGGGAGGTCAGAGAGAGAGGCCTTGAGCCCCAACTGGCCATGGAGGCCTTTAGTCCTGACAGAGGTGAAGAACGGGCTTGCAGGCCAGAGGTGGCTAGTGGAGGGCAAAGAGCCCTTGCCACCTTGAATCATAGAATGTTAAGAGTTGGAAGGGACCTTGAAGGTCACCTAGTCCAACCCCTGCACTCTGCAGGAGCACAGCCAAAAGACAGCCCTACATACCTGCAACACATCCGAAAGGTGGTCATCCAGCCTCCACTTGAAAACGTCCAAGGAAGAAGCATCCACCACCTCCCAAAGCAGTCTGTTCCACTGCTCAACCACTCTGACAGGAAGTTTCTCCTGATATCTAGCCAGTAACGACTCCCTTGTAATTTCCACCCATTAGATCTAGTTTTGCAGTCCGGAGCAGCTTGGGTGTAGTGGTTAAAGAATGGTGGGTTCTAATCTGGGAGGACTGGGTTTGATTCCCTACTTCTCCACATGAAGTCAGCTGGGTGACCTTGGGTTGGTCACAGTTCTCTCTGAGCTGTTCTCTCAAGAGTAGTTCTTTCAGAGCTCTCTCAGCCCCACCTGCCTCACAGGACGTCTGTTGCAGGGAAGGGAAGGGAAGGGAAAGGAGTTTGTAAGCTATGCTCCTGCAGAGTGCAGGGGGTTGGACTAGATGACCTGCAAAGTCCCTTCCAACTCTCAGTCTATGATTCTGTGATTCTAAGTTGCTCCAAGACTCCTTTGGGTAGAGAAAGGCGGGGTATAAAACCAGCTCTTCTTCTTCATTTGGGACCCTGAGGAGAACAGGTGAGGTGAGAAAGTTCTCTTTGGGTCTCGTATGTTCCTGTTTGAATACACAAGCTTCGGAGCAACGCAGCCCTCTTCACTGTCAGACTTGGACAAACTTACTCCCAACTACACTCTCTTGGCAGTGATTTGTTTACTGAGAGATGTGGATGTTCCAAGCTAAGACCCTTTGTGTCAGAACTGACCTGGCGCCAGTTCTGAGTTTATACCAGGGCCAGGGCTTGTTCATTGGCAGCTCTGTTCTGGTGGAACAAGCTTCCAGAAGAAATCAGGGCCCTGCGGGATCTCATACAGTTCCGCAGGACCTGTAAAACAAAGCTCTTCTACCAGCAATCAAGGAGCCGCCCCTAACAGTTGAAGATAAGAGTTACCAACAATAGCAGCCTGTGCCATCCACCTAAAGGAAAGACCTATGAGCCGACTGTGAGTAGGGACCTCTGTACAACAGCTGCCATTGTTAAGTAACAGAATATATGACTACAAGGTAAAGGTAAAGGTTTCCCTTGCTCAAAAGCCAGTCAAACCCAACTCTAGGGATGCGGTGCTCATCTCCGTTTCCAAGCCGAAGAGCCAGCGCTGTCCAAAGACATTTCTGTGGTGATGTGGCCGGCATGAGTAGATGCCGAGGCGCACAGAACGCCATTACCTTCCCACCAAAGTGGTATCTATTTATCTACTTGTAATTTCTTGCTTTCGAACTGCTAGGTTGGCAGGATATATGACTACTAGCCCTTTACTGTGTCAGATGGTTTTAGTTGGTTTTAAGCTGTTTTTACTGTAATTTATATGTCTAATTTCCCCGTAAGCTGTCCTGAGCCCGGCCACGGCTGAGAGGCTATTTCACACACAAGTTCATTGTGCATTTTTCCCAGCGTGGGGAGGGAGGCCCCTTCAAATCAGTTGCAAAGCAGCATGGCCAAGCAGTCTTCTCCACACACACGCTGCCACCACCGCCCCCATTCCCTAAAGTAAAAGGATAGACAATGCAAGTACAGGCAGTTGATACGGAGCATGCAAAAGCTATGGTGAAAATCCATGTGTGGAGAAAGGCTGCCCCCTGGTGGGCAGGGGAAGGATGGCATTTGCACAGTGTGGCTCTCTCAGCTGGATCTACCACTGCAGGCCAAGGGCTGCCCCTGTGAGCGTGTCAGTAGAGCACAGCAAGAGTCCAGGAACACCTTAAAGAGTAGCAGAATTTGTGGCAGGAGAGGAGCTCTCGTGAGTCATTGCTCAATTCTTCAGATACACCTAGAATGGGAGTCCATCTGTCTTTCTACCTTGGAGAGCGGAGTGATTTGCCAAATGACAATAGCAGGTGGGATGACAACAGCAGGCGTGATGGGACGAGTTGTGCTATGCAGAGGGGTCGCAGGCATGGAGAAACCAGCCTTGGTCTTGAGAAAGGAAGCCGAGTTCTCGATTCGTTCCAGGATGATGTATTTTCCCGAGCGTCGTTATGAGTGGCACTTCAGCAGTCCCTCTTCCTGATCTCCCTTTGAAATTCCTTCGTAAGAGAACTGTGACTCCTAAGTCAGCAGCCACTGAAAGTCCTGGAAGGTTAAAATGCTCCCCCGCTGGTTTTTGAATGTTGCGGTTTCTAATGTCACTCTGCTCTCCAAGGTATAAGGGCGGATGGACTCCCATTCTCGCTGTGTCTGAAGAAGTGAGCGGTGACTCACCAAAGCTCCTCCCTCACCACAAATTTTGTTAGTCTTGAAGGTATTCCTGGACTCCGACTCTTTTCTGCTGTGGCAGCAGACAGACTGATGGCTACCCATGTTTATCTATCTATCTGGATGACCATCTTTCGGGTCCGTTGTAGGTATGTAGGAGTATCTTTCGGCTCTGCTCCTGCAGAGTGCAGGGGGTTGGACTAGATGACCTAGAAGGTCCCTTCCAACTCTAACTTTCTATGATTCTATGATCTGTCTGTCTGTGAGCCTCACTGCCTGGTCCTTTTGCACCCGGAGTCTCTTTTAGTGCCTGAGGTGGAGAGGCCTCATGCGGCCAGTCTCTACAAGGCACAGTCTGGAATTCCTTGCCGGCCAGGGCTGTGCCTCCCGCAAGGCTTGGCTCAGAGGCAGAGAGGCCGGATACCAGGGGTTGCCAGAACCTCACCTTTCTCTTCCGACGGGCACTCAAGAAGCAAAGCAGTCTGGCTCCGGAGCTCAGCGGGCAAAGGATTTCCCTCCACCTGCCTTTCCTGTAGGGGCGTGGTGGTCTTTTACTGGCTTTTTGGATCATGGTTTTGCCCTGGCTGGAAGAGTCATAGAATTGTAGAGAAGAAGAAGAAGAAGTAGAAGAAGAAGTAGAAGAGATTGGATTTATACCCCGCCCTTCACTGCCCAAAGGCGTCTCAGAGCGGCTGACAAACTCCTTTCCCTTCCCCTCCCCACAACAGACACCCTGTGAGGTGGGTGGGGCTGAGAGAACTCCTGACAGAAACTGTCCTTGAGAGAACAGCTGTGCCAGAGCTTGTGACTGACCCAAGGTCACGTCAGCAGGTGCGAGTGGAGGAGTAGGGAATCAAACCCGGTTCTCCCAGATAAGAGTCCGCGCACTTAACCACTACACCAAACTGGCTCTCCAGAGTTGGAAGGGGCTGTAGAAGCCATCTAGTCCAACCCCTGCTCAGTGCAGGATCGGCCTGAAAACATCCTTGACAAGTGCTCACCCTGACACCTCCTGCACTTAGCGTTCATCTGGAACTTCACGTGTATCTTATCTTCAGACAGTTCTTACAACAACCCTCTAAGGTAGGTGCGTATCACTATCCCCCTATGGAATGCAGCAGGAGGCTGAGGTTCCGAAAGGGTCCCCAGTCGACTTAAAGCCCCTTGTGAGTGAGTTCACGGAAGAGGCGAGACTCGCACTGGGGGCTTCTGTTTCCCCTATAACCAAGTATGGGTATGTTGTAGTATGTTGGGTATGTTGTAGGTATGTAGGGCTATCTTTCGGCTGTGCTCCTGCAGAGTGCAGGGGGTTGGACTAGATGGCCTGCGAGGTCCCTTCCAACTCTAACATTCTGATTCTAAGTCACACTTGGGTTACCCTTTGCCTCCTGCGAGCCCCTTTGGAGGACTGCTGTGCTTTGGAGGGCAGCCCAGAAATGCAAGAACTGCAGAGGAGGATGGGCGGTCATGCCCAGGGAGCCTCATCCTGCATTGGGGGAGGGAGCTCATGTCCTCTAGCTCTGGGGTTCTCCCTGCACCTTGGAGGCCGAAATGGATTTCGCTGCCTGGGGACTGTAGTCTCTTGGATCAGGGCCAGCTTCTCTCTTTCGTTTCCCCAGATGCTGGGTTCCGCTTGGGGGATGGGGGGAAGTGCTTCTGCTGTGTTCCGTGGGCTGCCAAGCCAAGCTGCTGACAAAGAGGAAGCGTTTTCTGGTTGGGGGGGAGATGTTCTGCAGGTTAAAAGGCTTGGGGCTCTTTAGCTTGGAGAAAGGACGGCTGAGAGGTGACATGATCGAGGTTTATAAGATTATGAATGGGATTGAGCAGGTTGAGAAAGAAGTACTTTTCTCCCTTTCTCACAATACAAGAACTCGTGGGCACTCTATGAAATTGCTGAGCAGTCGGGTTAGAACAGATAAAAGGAAATACTTCTTCACCCAAAGAGTGATTCACACATGGAATTCACTGCCACAGGAGGTGGTGGCAGCTACAAGCATGGACAGTTTCAAGAGGTAATTAGATAAACATATGGAGCAGAAGTCCATCAGTGGCTATTAGCCACAGGGTATAGATGGGAACTCTCAGTCTGGGGCAGGGGATGCACTCTATTCTTGGTGCTGGAGGGGGCAGCAGTGGGAGGGCTTCTAGTGTCCTGGCCCCACTGATGGACCTCCTGATGGCACCTGGTATATTTTGGCCGCTGTGTGACAGTGTTGGACTAGATGGGCCATTGGCCTGATTCAACATTGGCTTCTCTTATGTTCTTATGTTCTTATGCCTCTTTGGCGAAGGGCTCTGCTGGGACGGCTCGAGAGGCAGCTGAGCCCCACGCATTTTTGCGGGGGTGTCTCTCTCTGTGCCCCCGTCGAGCTGTTCAAGAGATTCTCAGAACGGCGGTGGGGTCTTCTCTGTAGGATCATTGTCAAGATGCATTGGCAGGATGCAAGATGGGGGCGTGCTGTTTCCAGAATGGCACGTCTACTTAAAAGCCCCCTCTCCCTGCAAGCAGAAAGCTAGAGCCTGAAGGAGACGACCCAGAGCCCAGCTTCTCCCCCACCCCCCGGATTTGTGCTCACTTTCTGCTCCCTGGAGAGTTTCCACACAGGACAGCTTTCCGAAATACCGCCTCCGTTGGGAGAGAACCCTGAACGTAAGAACACAAGAGAAGCCCATGTTGGATCAGGCCAAGGGCCCCTCCAGTCTAACACTCTCTGTGTCACGCAGTGGCCAAAAAGACCAGGGGCCATCAGGAGGTCCAGCAGTGGGGCCAGGACACCAGAAGCCCTCCCACTGTTGACCCCCTCCAAGCACCAAGAATACAGAGCATCCCTTGCCCCAGACCAAGAGTTCACATAAGAACATAAGAGAAAGCAGTGTTGGATCAGGCCAGTGGCCCATCTAGTCCAACACTCTGGGTCACCCAGTGGCCAAAAGTACCAGGGGCCATCAGGAGGTCCAGCAGTGGGGCCAGGGCACGAGAAGCCCTCCCACTGTTGCCCCCCTCCCCAGGACCAAGAATACAGAGCATCCCTGGCTCCAGACCGAGAGTTCATATAGGAACATAAGAGAAGCCAGTGTTGGATCAGGCCAGTGGCCCCTCCAGTCCAACACTCTGTGTCACACAGTGGCCAAAGATACCAGGGACCATCAGGGGGTCCAGATGGGCACATCTGAAGCCGCCTTCTAGCTGGACAGAGACACCTGTCCCGCTCAGATAACCGGGACCTCAGATTCCCCCAGGTGGAGAGGTCAGGATCCAACCCCGGAGGCTAGAAAAGAAGCCCGCAGAGGCCACTGCCCTGGTCTGGCTGCGCAGCCCGGGATGCCCGCCCGGCGCCTGGCTCTGAGCATGTGCAGAGTGCCTCTCCCTCCCTGGCTAGCACTTGTGCTCGGGCCCAGGCGGCCGCGGGGCTCCCTTTCCGTTTTACAGATTAGAGCCGGCCAGATAAGAGTCCTCCTTCCTCGCTGTTTTGAGCCGGAGCCTGCCGGCAACTGGTGACGCGGCCCGGGCTCTGGGACCTGATTGGGCGGGGAGGGCGGCTGCGCTCGCTCGGTTGAGCCTCGGCTGGAGGGCGCAACGGGGGGCGTGGGAAATTCCCAGGGACTTCCAGTTTCTCTTTCCTTCCGGAGGAGGGGTCTGGGTTCTTAGCCGTGTTGTCGGTCTGAAGCCGCAGAACAAGTTTAGAGTCTGCAGCGGCGCCTTCAAGACCCACAAAGTTTTATTTGGCTTTCCTGTGCATGCCCTTAAAAGGAAGGCCGTGCAGGGCGGCGGCTCCGAGGAGGTGCAATCTGGATTCCGCGACGCTTCCCTCCGGCCCGCTCGTATGCTGCGCAGCCAGATGGAACCGCGTGGCGTCCGCGGAAGCGGAGCAGAAAGGAGACGCGCTTCATGCGGAACAGTGGGGCAGGGAGAGGCTCTTGGGGGGGGGGGAGTGTCCGCTTTCCTGCCAAGGACCGTCGGGGGGCTCCGCGTTCCTCCTGCCAGATTTTTTTTTGGGGGGGGGGCAGAGAAGATCCGCGTCCGTCCCGTCTCTTAAGGAGGCCCGGGAAAAGTGGATCCGTCCCGAGGGCCCACCTTGCAGCCGGCCTCTGCCTGACAAGCCTGCTTGCTTACATCGGGCCACTGCTGATCCGGCGGCTCTGCGTCGCCTTTCCCCTGTTCCAGGCGGGCTGCAGAGCAGTGCTCCCACTAAGCCCGAGGTGTGAAACGTGTCCCAAGGGCCGGATCAGGCCCGCGGTGGAACTGGCTGTCTTCTGCTGCTTCTCCCAGTTCTGCCGCTGCTGCGTCATGGTAGCTTTGCAGCTTACAGATACACACCTGAACAGCATACTCAAGACTGCAACAAGCACAGGCATTTTGATGGAATAATTCAGAGCAAAGAGGCGTCAGCGATCAGACACTGTTAAATGAACAAAATATTGCAAGAGGGCTAATGTTTTAGGCAAGTTTTTATTTTAAGTAAAAGAACCCAACCTTTGTGTTTGTGTCCTTTATAAAGTTTATATATCTCCGCTCCCTGGCGCATTACATTTTATGACACAGGCGTGGCCCGGCCCAACAAGGCCTCATTTATGTTAGATCCAGCCCTCTTGAAAAATGAGTTTGACACACCTGCTCTTAAGTTGAGTGAGTCTGAGCCAGCTCACAGTTTTTTAGCCTCCAGCTCACACATTTTTGTCTTAGCTCAGGAAGGAGGGCTCTGGAGCTTGCTTATTTATTTATTTATTTATTTATTTCAATTTACACCCCATCCGCCCCACCAAGGCAGGCTGAGGGCAGCTTCCATAACAGGCATGTATCAATACAATTAAAATCCATCATCAAAAACAACCTAAAACTATAAGCCATAATTTACGCAGCAGGCAAATCCCGCACCCAGAACTTTAATGCCAGGAGCTCACAAAGTTGAATTTTTGCTCGCAAGAAGACCCCGCAGCTTAGAGGGAGCATTGCTGCAGAGTAATAAAAAGTTCAATATGTTGTCGAAGGCTTTCACCACCGGAGTTCATTAGCTGCTGTAGATTTTCCAGGTTGTGTGGCCATGGTCTTGGCACTGTTGTCAATAAAAAGTTATCAACAAATAAAACAACAATAAAAAGTTGTCAGCAAATAAAACAACAATAAAAAGTTGTCAACAAATAAAACAACAATAAAAAGTTGTCAACAAATAAAACAACAATAAAAAACTGTCAACAAATAAAACAAGAATAAAAAGTTGTCAACAAATAAAACAAGAATAAAAAGTTGTCAACAAATAAAACAACAATAAAAAGTTGTCAACAAAACTGTCTCCAGTGTTTAAATACTAACAACATCACCACGATGAAAGACCAAGAACAGGCTACTGCCACGACGGAGTAAAGCAACATCTAAGTAAGCTGCATAAACTCTGAATAAAACTTTGTCGCTCTCAAAAGGTGCCCCCGGACTCAGACTTTGCTTTGCATAAAACCAGTTCAAGTAAAAGTTAAAAATGTTTTGCACCCATATATATGAAAATGCAGGGAGCAGCAGCTTGCACCTCTAAAACAAAAATTAAAAACAGACGCAAGAAAGGGGAGTCAGGAAGGGAAGGCCGAACAAAACCAAGACGTCTTCTTCACCTTGCTGGCAGAAAAAGGCAAACTGGATGTTAGGGACTATTAGGAAAGGGACGGAGAATAAAACGGGTGAGATTGTAATGCCCCTGTTGTTGTTGTTGTTCAGTCGCACAGTTGAGTCCGACTCTTTGCGACCCCATGGACCAGATCACGCCAGGCCCTCCTGTCTTCCACTGAAGTTTGCTCAATTTCATGTTCGTTGCCTGGATGACACTGTCTAACCATCTCATCCTTTGCCGTCCCCTTCTTCTTCTTTGACCTTCAATCTTTCCCAGCATCAGGGTCTTCTCCAGTGAATGTTCCCTTCTCATTTGGTGGCCAAAGTATTTGAGCTTCAGCTTCAGGATCTGGCCTTCCAGGGAACAGTCAGGGTTCATTTCTTTTAGGATTGACTGATTTGATCTCCTTGCAGTCCAAGGGACTCTCAAGAGTCTTCTCCAGCACCATAGTTCAAAAGAATCTATTCTTCGGCGCTCGGCCTTCCTTATAGTCCAACTCTCGCAGCCATACATTACTACGGGGAATACCATTGCTTTGACCATGCGGACTTTTGTTGGCAGGGTGATGTCTCTGCTTTTTATCATGCTGTTTAGGTTTGCCATCACTTTCCTCCCAAGGAGCAGGCGTCTTTTAATTTCATAGCTGCAGTCACCATCTGCAGTGATCTGGGATCCCAGGAACGTGAAGTCTGTCACTACTTCTACGACTTCCCCTTCTATTCGCCAAGGAGTGATGGGGCCAGATGCCATGATCTTAGTTTTTTTGATGTTGCGCTTCAAGCCCACTTTTGCGCTCTCCTCTTTCACCCTGAGCAAGAGGCTCTTCAGGTCCTCTTCACTTTCTGCCATCAGAGTGGTATTGTCTGCATATCTGAGGTTGTTGATCTTTTCCCCAGCAATCTTAACTCCCGCTTGTGATTCATCCAGGCCAGCATTTCGCATGATGTACTCGGCATATAAATTAAATAAGCAAGGTGACAATATACAACCTTGTCGTACTCCTTTTCCTATGCTAAACCAATCAGTTGTTCCATATCCGATTCTAACTGTTGCTTCTTGACCCTTATACAGGTTTCTCAGGAGACATGTGAGGTGGTCCGGTACTCCCATCTCTTTAAGAACCTGCCATAATTTATTGTGATCCACACAATCAAAGGCTTTAGCATAGTCAATGAAGCAGAAGTAGATGTTTTTCTGGTACTCTCTTGCTTTCTCCATAATCCAGCGAATGTTGGCAATTTGATCTCTAGTTCCTCTACCTCTTCGAAACCCAGCTTGTACTTCTGGCAGTTCTCTATCCACGTACTGTTGGAGCCTAGCTTGTAGGATTAACCATTAAGCAGACTAAGTACATGCTTAGGGCATCAGGGCCAAAGGGGGCCCCACAAAGTTGGGAAAAGGGTGAAAAAGAAAAAACACGAAGATTTGTACAAAAAAAAATTGATCAAAGTAGTGCCAATTGATCATGGGGCACCCTAGGGGTTATCCTGTATTTTTTTGGTTGGCGAGGTGCAGTGTCCTAGGCTATGTTTAAAAGTAAAATGCATGGGTTTAAAAGTCAAATGATGGAGCCAAATTCAAATGGACTGGGGTCAGTGTGGAAAGGAGGGGCGCCAAGATCGGTCAGTGCTGCTTAGGGTACCAGGGAGCCTTGATCTGCCCCTGCCTGCGGAGATCTATGGGGTGGCCTCATTTGGAATGGGGCATTCGGTTTCTCCAGGGGAGAACTGACCTCGGTAGTCTGGAGGTGAGCTGTCATTCCGGGGGATCCCCGGGGCCCACCAGAGATGCCCGGTCCATCTTTGCCAAGGTCTCGGGGGAGACCCCACCTGTCATTTCCAATACCTTCTGGGGGGACGACAGGATATCTGGAGGGGCCTCCGCCTTTCCACCCAGACACACATCTAGCAGGAGGAAGTGAAAAAGTATCTGCTGGGAACCATGAAATGGCTCTGTGCCCAGATTGGGGTGGGGGAGGCTTGGGGGCTCCGAACAACAACATGAGCCATGGGGGGGGGACACAACGACTTGAATTTGCCTGGGCCTGCAAAGCACCTTTGGGCTGGCTCTGCTTGAAGGGGCAGGTTGGTGGCGGGCGGGGTGTCTTGCAGGAGGAGGGAGGAAATACAGACTTTGAGGGCGTGGGGTTGCTGCAGAGTTCATTTGTTTGCTGCCTCTCGCTTTCATCCCCCCCGCCTGAAGCATCATGGGACTGAGAGGGTTGCCAATTTTGGGTTGGGAGATTCCTGTCGATTTTGGGGGTGGAGTCTGGGGGAGTTTGGGGTTTAGGAGGGGCAGGCCCGTAGCTACAGCGGGGCATCTCAGGGCCTGCCCCCCCCAATTTACTGCCAAGCCCCCCCACTTCCCATCCAGCCCAGGCCCCCTGACTTCCAATGTTTTATTTTATTTGTTGTGCTCCCTTGGGGGGGGGTGCAGAGTGCCCCTCCGATTTATTTAAAGGCCCCCTGAATTTAAAAATCCTGGCTACGGACCTGGGAGGGGGACGTCGGAAAGGCGTGAGTCCCTCTTCCAAAGAAGTCGTTTCCTGGGAACTGATCCGTGTCAGCTGGCGCTCAGCTGTGATTCCGGGAGATCTCCAGGCACCGCCTGGAGGCTGGCAAGCCCAGGAGCTTGCCATGCAGAGAGCGGGCCCTGAAGCTCCAGGTGCCTGGAGAAATGTGGGCTTTGTGGGGAGGGGTGTTTCTTTGCCTCTTCTTAGCTGTTCTTTCTTCTGGCCCGACGGAAATGGCCTCTGGGGGACTGGAGAATTTGCAGGCTGCTGCCTCCAGGTTGATGCTAAGAAAAGGTTTCTCAGGTGGTGGATTCTTGCTCTTGCCTGTCTGCATCTTTCTCTCGGGCCAGGACGGCGGCCAGCACCAGCTCCCCCCTCCCTCCCCTCCCCACCCCCCTGCCTGGGGGAAGCGGACCAGGGCGGGGACTTCCCAGGGTTGGGCTTTGGCCGGGACTTTCCTAGAGTCGGAACGCCAACCTTTTCAGCCAATCGCCGGCTCCGAGCGGGGTCGCGTCATCAGTTGCCGGGTAGGGGAGGTGCTGCCTTTGGACGGAGCTTCTCTTGCGGTCTGGGCTCCGCTCCCGGCCCTGGCAGGTGAACCCTTAAGGGGACTGAGCATGTGCCTTAGGGCACCCGGGCCAAGGGGGCAGCACAAAGCTGGGAAAAGGGTGAAAAAATGTAGAAAGATGCCTTTCAGGTCATGAATATTGGAACTCTGATCCATTCAACTTGTGAAATATTTTTAAAAGCTTTTATTTATCGGTTTCCCAGTAATTACAGCCAACAAATACAGAAATTATAAAATTACATATTAGAGTCCTCTATACCCTTTGTGGATACCCTATACCCTATATCCACAAGTACACTCTTGACCAACGGTTTAGGATGATAAAATACCTGCAATGGGAGAGCTAATTTTCAAGTTAACATAAGAACATAAGAGAAGCCCATGTTGAATCAGGCCAATGGCCCATCTAGTCCAACACTCTGTCACACAGCAGCCAAAATATACCAGGGGCCATCAGGAGTTGTTAAATATTGCAGAAATGGGGAAAACTATGTTACTAAACGGTAAAGAAGAGGATGGACGGGTGAAATATTACAATAGATGTTGCATTGCATTTTTTGTAGAACTTTAGTGTAGCCAAAGCTTGGCTTAGTTTGGACAGTATATTGCTGATATCGCCTATAGAATGGCTTTATTCGCCTTGGCTACAAAGAAAATACGGGCCGACGCTGTTCTCACGGGAACTAGTTAACACTGATTTTAGTGGGCATGCTGTGATTCAATTAGCCGTTCATAGCTTCAGTTTTATACCTTTTAAATATTATAGACCTTTTAAATATTTTAGACTATACTCAATTTTATACAATTACCTAGGCTGATAGTATTTTCCTCTGTTGTTATTTTTGGATTGTAATGGCCCGTGGCTAAATGCAATAAAACCTTCTTCACCTGTAAAAAAGAATAGTATATTGTGTTATCCTATGAATAAATTTTTGTATCGCTGCAACCTGCATTGTCTACCTGGTCAGACAGGTCAACAACTAAAACGGACGGGGTCAGTGTGGAAAGGAGGGGGGGCACCAAGATTGGTCAGTGCTGCTTTGGGCACCAGGGAGACTTCATCCGCCCCTGGCTCTCGGGACCTCAGGTCTGTCCTGCAGGGCTCCGGGAGAGATCGATTGCCTTCTCCTCTGGGCCCTCCAGGGACTGGACATACCCATGTGGCCCGGCCCAGCAAGGTCTCATTTATGTCAGACGTGGCCCTCCTAACAAATGAGTTCGACACCCCGGTCTAGTGGTTGTTGTATGTGGAGCTTATGTTTTTTGCTGTGTGCAATGCCTTAATGGATGTGTCACACCCACAACCTCTTTTGTTTTTATCTGCATTCTACAGATGCTGTTAGTTACTGTGCGCTTTGCAATAAAGATATACATTTTGTTCAATGTTTTAGCTCAGGGGCATCGAACGCATTTGTTATGACGGCCGGATCGGACCTAAATGAGAACTTGTTGGGCCGGGCCACGTGTGTGTCATGAAATGTAATGCCAGGGAGCGGAGATATAAACTTTATGAAGAACACAAACACCGGGGGGGGGGTTACTTAAATGATTGCATCAAAATGTCTGTGCTGTTGCGATGCTGAGAATGCTGCTCAGGTGTGTATCTGTAAGCTGCAAACCTACGATGAGGCGGCAGCAGCAGAACTGGAAGCAGAAGCAGAGCACTGCAGAAGACTGCCACAGGAAGTGGTGGCAGCTACTGTGGAATTCACTGTGGAATTCACTGCCACAGGAGGTGGTGGCAGCTACAAGCATGGACAGTTTCAAGAGGGAATTAGGTAAACATATGGAGCAGAACATATGGAGTTAAGATTGCTGGGGAAAAGATCAATAACCTCAGATATGCAGACGATACCACTCTGATGGCAGAAAGTGAAGAGGACCTAAAGAGCCTCTTGCTCAGGGTGAAAGAGGAGAGCGCAAAAGTGGGCTTGAAGCGCAACATCAAAAAACTAAGATCATGGCATCTGGCCCCATCACTCCTTGGCAAATAGAAGGGGAAGTCGTAGAAGTAGTGACAGACTTCACGTTCCTAGGATCCCAGATCACTGCAGATGGTGACTGCAGCCATGAAATTAAAAGACGCCTGCTCCTTGGGAGGAAAGCGATGGCAAACCTAAACAGCATGATAAAAAGCAGAAACATCACCTTGCCAACAAAAGTCCGCATGGTCAAAGCAATGGTATTCCCCGTAGTAATGTATGGCTGCGAGAGTTGGACTATAAGGAAGGCCGAGCGCCGAAGAATAGATTCTTTTGAACTATGGTGCTGGAGAAGACTGTTGAGAGTCCCTTGGACTGCAAGGAGATCAAATCAGTCAATCCTAAAAGAAATCAACCCTGACTGTTCCCTGGAAGGCCAGATCCTGAAGCTGAAGCTCAAATACTTTGGCCACCAAATGAGAAGGGAGCATTCACTGGAGAAGACCCTGATGCTGGGAAAGATTGAAGGTCAAAGAAGAAGGGGACGGCAAAGGATGAGATGGTTAGACAGTGTCATCGATGCAACGAACATGAAATTGAGCAGACTTCAGCGGACAGCGGAAGACAGGAGGGCCTGGCGTAATCTGGTCCATGGAGTCGCGAAGAGTCGGACTTCGACTGTGCGACTGAACAACAACAACAACAACAACAA
>JAPDNY010000002.1:24549167-24813504 GCA_029375565.1 Gekko gecko
ATAAAATGTTCCATAGATAGAATTGGTCTCCAGATAAAATTGCTTTAGGCTATCCAAACGTATTGAAAAATTGTTGGAAATGTAAGAAAAATGTGGGAACATATTTGCATATGTGGTGGAGATGTGGAAAAATCCATAAATTTTGGCTTGAGATACAAAAGACAATTCAAGAAATACTGGATACAAATTTACCTTAAAACCAGAGTTCTTTTTATTAAATATACTACTGGATGGTTGTAATAAATGTGACATGTATGTTCTCACATATGTGTTGACAACAGCCAGAATTTTTTTAGCAAAAAAGTGGAAATTGGAGAAAATACCATCAAAGGAAGAGCTCATTGAGAGACTGTTGGAGATGGCTGAAATGGATAGACTGAGCAATTTACTTCAAGGAAAAGGGGAAGAAACACACCTGAAAGTCTGGTCAAGACTGTATAAATGGATTATAATAAAGAAACTTTGGGGGGGGAAACATAGGCTACTTTGAAACACTAAAAGAATACATGTCAAGTGTTTAATTCTTTAGAACAGGGGTCCTCAAACTTTTTAAACAGGGGGCCAGTTCACTGTCCCTCAGACCGTTGGAGGGCCGCCGTGTTCGCCCCTCCCCCCACCAGCCTGCTCGCCCCGCCGCCGCATTCGCCCCCTCCCCCACCAGCCTGCTCGCCCCGCCGCTGCGTTGGCTCCCTCCCCCCACCAGCCTGCTCGCCCTGCCGCCGCATTCGCTCCCTCCCCCCACCAGCCTGCTCACCCCGCCGCCGCGTTCGCCCCCTCCCCCATGACTAGCCTGCTCGCCCCTTCCTCCTCCTCAGCTCCTGGGCACTCTTGCCGCCCAGGGCTGCTGGAGGAAGAAAGAGGCCGTGGGGGCGCTGCTGCTGCGTTCCTCGAGGAGGAGGAGGCTCCGGGCGGGGGGGGCGGGCATAAACACTCGGCGGGCCGCATAAATGTCCTCGGCGGGCCGCATGTGGCCCGCGGGCTGTAGTTTGAGGACCCCTGCTTTAGAATGCCATTATAATGGTACATGTTTTTATATTTTTCATATTTTGTATACACTTAGTGAAAGTAAGCTCATAAAAACGCTTTATGAGTGCTGTTATACTTTATGCACGTGTATTAATGTAAAAGAACCATTTTTGTAATGAAAACATCGAGGTTTTGTATTAAAAATGAACTCAGCCTGAGAGTTCATTCAAAAGTGAAAGGAATCTAGGTAGGCAGCCCAAAAAATAAACACACGTATATATCAATTATGAGACAAGCACTTGCATTGTAGAGTTGAGATGCAACCAATTAACATCCTGTTTGTCAAATATGTGATTGATGACTGACCAGACAAAGAGATCTAAACTGAGCATGTGTAAATGATGTCAATGATGATAGAAAGTGAGGAGGAGCAAGAAGAGCATATAAGAAAAATCCCTGCTGTAATTCACTGAGCATCCACACTAAATTTCTTTGCTACGAGATGTTCCTTTATTAGAATAAATCCTTTTTTTTACCCTTTATTGCCTTGAATCGTTTATGTCACTATGTGGTTTATTGGCTAGCCACACAAGTCAAAGAACCTAGCACCCTCAGGGCGTTGCTTTCACTTGGATGGTTCAAGAATGGCTCTGTGTGCAAAACATCTGGTCTGCCCTTCCCCACAGCAATTGCTTATTTTGGGGGGGGGGTTTCACTGCAGAAACATTCAGGAATCATTCTCCAACGTGGCCCAGCCAGCCTCAAGCTGACCTTGGCAAGGAGGAGCATCAAAAGGACACAGGTTGGACGGAGAGGCTGGGCACGAGCACAGCCAGACAGAAAAAGACACCCACATCCCAGTGGTCATGCCCAGACACCTAGTTGGGCCTCTACTGGAATAGAAGCCTGTCTGCAATTTCAAACAGATGGGTTTGGCTGGTCATCGGAGGTCTAGTGAACAGGAAATAACGGCAGGGCCATTTCAGCAGTTGCTCCCAAGTTATGGACTAGATTATAATGTGCATTTAACAAATTTTCACATTGCATGTTTTAGACACCTGAAAATAGGCTCAAAGCCTTCATTCAGTAAAAATACATGAAATTCATCAAACATTCCCCCCATCAGTTAGGCATATTAAACCGACAAGAGAAAATATCCATTAACTGGAACTTTTAAAAGCTGACAAAAGAGAACATTTTTATCTGTGTTCTGAAGATGTAATGATTTCTTGGCTGTTGGACCTCCTAGGGGAAAGAGTTAAAGGTCATACAAAGGTCCAGACTCCTTATATCCTCCCAGAGAGGGTTGTTATTTACTATTTTTGTCTGGAGGGCAGAGAGAGACACTATCTGAAAGAACTGGAGTTCAGCATGCATGTTCTCTCACACAGAGTAATTATCTGGTGAGTAATCCTGAAAGCTCTTTCATAACAGTAAAAGGGCGAACCGCTAACAAAGCTCTCCCATTTGTTGGAACTAATCTACCTTCCCTCAATATTATATGGTTTCAGTCACTCAGTTTAATGTCAATTGAAGGCTGACTTCCCAGAGTAGTTCTTACCACAGTCTGAGCAGCAATATGTGTCCCCCCCGCCGCCCCCCATGTGGATTCTGTGGAACTGACTAAGGCTATTCCCATGAGGGAAACTCTTTTCACACTCTGAGCACTGATATGGTTTCTCCCCTGTGAAATCTCTGAGACAATGTCCAGTCCCCAACTCTGGCCTCTCCTACAGATGTAGAAAATGGCAATTAAAAGGATTAAGGGGATGGAACACCTTCCCTATGAAGAAATGTCTTTCCACATTCTGAGCACTTAAATGGTTTCTCTATGTGTACTTTGTTGCCCCCCCCAAGCACCAAGAATACAGAGCATCACTGCCCCAGGCAGAGTGTTCCACCTATACCTTGTGGCTAACAGCCACTGATGGACCTCTGCTCCAGATGTTTAATTTATCTAATCCTCTCTTGAAGGTGTCTATCTTGTAGCTGCCACCACTTCCTGCAGCAGTGAATTCCAGGGTGTTACTCTTTGGACAAAGAAGTGCTTCCTTTGATCTGTTCTAAGCCGATTGCTCCTTAATATCATTGGGTGCTCATGAGTTCTTGCACAGTGAGAATGGGGAAAAAAGTACTTTTCTCTCTACCTTCTCTATTGCATGAAAAGTTTGACAAACCTCTGTCGTCTCACCCCTCCATCGTTTCTCCAAGCTAAAGAGCCCTAACCTCTTTAATCTTTCTTCATAAGGAAGGTGTTCTATCCCCTTAATCCTTTTAGTTGCCCTTTTCTCAGTGTTATTTTTTAGGTGCCATATATACGAGTAGCACAGATTGATTCCTCATAGATCCAGCATTATGCAGTGCCAGTGGGGGAACTGAGAAGAGACCCATGGGCCTGCAGCTCCCAGATCCCCACCCACCTCCTCTTATACCCCACCTTCCCTCTTGGCTCAAGGCAGCTCACAGTTAGTCATTAACACAGCAAATGTTAAAACAAAATAAAACAACTAAATCCCTCCCTTCCCCCACAGGGTGGAGGTGATGAAGACCACTGTCCTGTCTCCTGGGCCATCTCTGGCATGTCTCCTGCTTTCCCCCACCATCACTCCCAACTGCCCTACTTTTCAGGAAGCTCACCCAACATCCTGCCTCAGTCACAAGCTGAAGTCAGCCAAACTGAGAACCAAGGAGTGCCTTGACATCAGGCCAACCTGGTGCCTGGAGGCAGCCTCAGCACCCCTGGAGAGGGTACCCAGAGAAGCCTGCCCAGCAGTGGCCAGAAGGCAGCCAAATTCAGCCCTGCCCCTGCAGAGAGACAAAGCAGGGAAGTCTCCCTCCAAGGCAGAAGCCCCTTTGAAGCCAGGCCTGCCCAAGATATCACTGGCACGCCCAACCCAGCGGGGTGAGGCGAGGAAGGAGCAGCTGCCACATGCTGTGGTCTGAAGGATGAATGTCCTGGCAGAAGCAAGCTGGGGTAGGTGGGGCAGCCACTAAAAGGAGGTGGACGGTGTGGCTGGAAGCCGGCCTAGCCAAGTCACACCCGGGCAGGCAGCATTAGCTCCTGCCCATGAACCCAGGAGGATGGGGCAACCCTCAGGGGGGGCAGGAGGAGGAAGGGGCCATCGTACCCCAGGCCGTGTCTTTCATCAGGGCAAGAGATGCAGGCTGAGGAGGACAAGTTAGCCCTCCTGCCAGCTAACCAGCTACAGCAAAGGATAGTAGAAAGAGAGGGGGGTGACCTAACGTGCTGTTACCCCCCGTCTCCTCTCTAGTCTGAGGCCTGTTGAAGCCTCCAAGAGGGACTCTGGACAGTGCATTGCCCCTGCCCAACCCTGCTGGTGTGAAAGACACTCCCGCTAGCCTTACCAAATTGCCAGCCACAGGTGGCTGTCTCCCACACCCCACAGTAGGCCCCTGCTGCTGGACTTCACTCCAGGAGGAGCAAAAATGGGGGCTGGGAAGTGGCGTTACTTCTGGCTGCACTTGGACATGACGAAGCCACAGCCCTCAGATTCCAAACCTTGAGCCAGGCTGTTCATCATGTGCGATTCATTCATTCATACACAGGGTCACAGTAAACCAGAACGGCTGGACTGCACATAACACATTCAAGCAAGCCCTGTTAGCCTGCAGACTAATATTCATACAGCTTCTCATTAAAATAAATCATAAAACGTATTTATTGATATTGACATAAGATTATTCAGACATCACAAAACAAACTTGAAGCTGTTACCAAATGACAATCCATGATAACTAATAAAAGCATCTAAATGTATCACATGAGGAATTCTAGATCATCAGCCTCTTCATGCCCGTTCCTATGAACAGCTATGTGGTCGCTCCCCTACATGAATTCTTTTTTAAAAATTTTTTATAAACGTTATTAATAGAGATCAATACAAAACAACAGGAAAGAGCAAACAAAACTTAACATAAAGTAACCATCAAAAGACCATTATCAGTTATACCAGAGTGTTACAGTAACAAGTATAACATATTGCATATATCCATCCTCTCAGCACAGAACAGTTGGAGGAAAAGGGACATACCTCCATGTGTGTATATATAACAAATATACAAAATACTAACAATAACAATACAGATAACAAGAACACTAAAAGGACCCATACTTAACATGGGAACAAAGCTATCTTTACACACAGAATAAACCCAACATTCAGTCAATGAAAGGCAACTAAAGACGAAAGGCAATTTTTCTTCCTCAAGTTACCAACAGCTTCCAAGATTCTGAAATTCTGATTCTATAAAAGGCGACCATTTTTTAAGTAAACTAGATTGGCAATCTGGATCTGCCTTCTGGATCTGCTTTCCTTTTAATAGTATCTGTGATTTTATCTAAAATGGAGTAATCCCATATTTTCAGATACCTTTGTTGCATTGTTGGGGGATCCCTTTCCTTCCACTTCATGGCGATGACAGTTTTTGCCGCGGTGAGCAATATCACGATTAGTTTTTGTTTATGTTTGGGAACCTTCTGGTCTTCCCATAAATTTAGTAAGATGAGATCCGGGGTTTCTTGACATATGCAGTGTGTTATTTGCTTAATTTCGTTAACTATCTGGGACCAAAAATACCTAATTGGATTGCAAAGCCACCAGTTATGGAAATAGGTACCTTTTTCCACACCATATTTCCAACACAAGGGAGAGATATTTTGGATGGAATGTGTCAATTGGGTTAGAGTCAAATACCATCTAGAAAGGACTTTATAAGTCTGCAATTGTATATTTATCACTTTGGACTTATAAACCAGTGTATTTCATATAGATAACCACTGATCTTCTATAAGATCATAATCAAGATCTTTATGCCACGCTATTTGATATTTATGAAGTTTTCTAGAATTTTTATTATGCAACAAGCCATAATTTTTTGATTTACCTTTAATTGGTATGGTATTGTGATAGAGCATCTTTGCAAAGTCAGAGAGCGATGCTCGTAGGGCAAATTTAAATTTATGATGTGTAATTAGATCGGCTACTTGCAAGAATTTGAACCATGGTATTGTTGTATTATAGGCAGGCTCTAATTTAAGTTTTGGTATAATACATCCTTTGGATAAATTATCTTACAAAGCGTGTGATTTGTACAGATTTCTATGTTTTAAATGTTCCCTTTGTTGTCCCAGGGGGGAACCATTCCGGCCCCAAAAAGGTCATCAGTAATGATGTAGGGGGTGCTAAAAATCCTTGATTTCTGTTCCACACTTTTTTTTGCTGTGTCTAAAGAAAGGTTAAATATAGAATTGCAGTGCTTTCCCCCTTTTGACTATAGAAAATCCTGAAAGGAATCCGGGTATATATAATTGTCCTCTATAGATTTCCATTCTATGTAAGATGGCCTATATTGCTTTACCATATTAGTTAGTATGACTGCTTCACAATATAATTTCAAATTAGGTACTGCTAATCTTCCATCGCAGTATATTCTGTGCACTGTGTTAAGATGTATCCTAGGCTTTTTATATTGCCAGATAAATTTATGTAATTCCTTCTGCCATTTATTAATCAAATCCAAAGGAATATAAATCGGTATAGCTCTAAAATAGTATAACAATTTTGGAAGTAATATAGACTTTATTAGGTAAACTCACTCTGTTAACGATAGAGTATGTTTATTCCATTGAAACATAAGATCTTTTAAAGTTTTCATAGCTTCTAAGTGATTTACTTTAAGCAGGTCTTTTAAATTTAAAGGAACTCCAATGCCTAAATATTTCCGTGTTGATGAGGTCCAACTGAATTGGTATGTATTTTTAAGATAAGTAGCAAGCTCTGTTAACATATTAATAGGATACAGAATAGATTTAGATTGGTTAATTTGGAGACCTGATATTTTGCCAAAATTTACTAAATAAGAATTGATTATGGGAAGTGTTTGTTTAAGGGTAGTTAAAAATATTTTATTTTATTATGAGATTTATACCCCGCCCTCCCCGCGAGGCAGGCTCAGGGCGGCTTCCAGTCGACATAAAATACATAAATAAAACATTTTTAAAATACAACATTTAACAATACATTACAAATACAAGATGTAAAAAAACAAATTACAAAATACAGAAAACAGAATATAGAATAAAACCATATCATTGGCAAGCATACTCACTTTGAATGGTTTGCCATTAATTTCTATACCTGTGTTTTTCGATTCATCTCTGATTAAATTTGCCAGGGGTTCCATCACTATGGCATACAATAACAGGGACAGAGGACACCTGGCCCCTCTTGCCATATTGATGTACTGTGAATTTGTACCATTTATTCTATGAATGGCAGATGGCTTGGTGTAAAGTGCCATAATGGTATTTCAGATTTTGTCTCCAAAGTTCATGGAAGCAAGCAAAGATTAAATGTATTTGGGCTCCACCATATCAAATGCTTTCCCCATGTCTATGGATAGGATACAAGCATTTGAAATATGGGAAAGACTGTAATGTTGGATTATATTTATAGATTTCTGTGATATCTCTTTGAGAAATAAAACCAGTTTGTTCAATAGAGCTATAGTCATCAATAATTCTATTCAAACACATTGTCAATATTGTTATAAATAATTTATAATCATTATTAAGTAGAGAAATAGGGCAATAAGATTTCAAATCTAAAGGGTCCCGGTCCCTTTTCAATGATATAATTTTTGTCATCTTCCAAGTTTCTGGAATTATATTCGTATTTAACGCATGATTAAGAAAGTTCTTGATTTGATCTAAAAAGGGCTCAGTTGATTTATAAAGATCTGTATAATAATTTTCAAAAAGTTGCAAGATAACCCTTATAGAAGTATGTAGTTTACCCTCTGTGTTTTTAATACACTCAATTACAAAATTTGTTTCCTTTTTCTGGACTTTCCACGCTAAAAGATGTGAAGATTTTGGGCTTTTATACCAATATCCTTGTTTGATATATAAAAGACTTTGTCTAATTTTGTCAATGTCCAATGATTCAAGTTTTTTACGTTCTTCCAAAAGTAATTTATAAATTTTTGTACTACATGTCTTTTTATGAGTATCTTCTAACTGTTTGATTCTATCAGTCAAAGCTTGTCTTCATTTATTTTTCCCTTTTTTATAGGCAGCTGAGATGGACAAAATCTTATCTCTAAGTGTGGCTTTGAAAGCTATAGTTGAAGAAACTTCTCCTGTCCAATTTAATTCAAAGAATTCCTGTATTTCCTTTTGAATTTCCTGGGTAATATTTTGGTCATTTAATAAAATATTATCAAACCTCCAAGTAAAACTTTTGTCACTTGCATCAGAATCTCTAATATTACATATAGATGGGGCATGATCAGATAATTGTTTTGCTTCTATTTCTACTGACAGTAATCTCTTAGATAATGCTGAAGAAAGGAAAATATAATCAATTCTGGTGTGGACTTGATGCCTAAAAGAAAAATATGTGTAGCCCTGTTCACTGGTATGAAGTAGTCTCCAAGACTCTGCTAAGCCGAAGACTGAGGTTTGAGTTGTTTTATTTTAATAGATTTATTTGGAAATGATCTGTCTAATCTTGTGTCCATTAAGTAATTAAGGACAGCACCAAAAATTATCAGTCCGTCTTGAAATTCCTTTAGCTCTGCTAATGTTGATCTTATAAGTTGTAGCTGGCCTGAGTTTGGGGCATAGAGAGTAGCTAAAGTTACCTGTGCACCATTGAACAAACCTTTTGTGAAAAG
Organism: Gekko gecko; assembly: GCA_029375565.1. NCBI lineage: Eukaryota > Metazoa > Chordata > Lepidosauria > Squamata > Gekkonidae > Gekko > Gekko gecko. Next base: position 24,557,832 of record JAPDNY010000002.1, read on the forward strand.
ATATCTTCCACTAGTGTCTTGTTTGGTAAGTTGACATTCAAATCTCACATGTTTTGAAATCAATATAGCAACATCTCTGGCATGGGAAGATGCAGGGGCATTAAAATAGGTTGGAAACCAATTGGATTGTAGTAAATAGTTAACATCATTTCTCAAATGTGTCTCTTGTAGAAATATTACATCTGACTTGGACTTTAAGAGATAATTATGTATCCTTTTTGCTTTAATTACATTATTAATTCCCCGGCAATTTAAAGTTACAAATTTTAATTCATAAGCCATGGAAGTATATGATCAAGGATGAATACTAAGAGGGTCCCCCTAAAGTGCAATGCAAGAGGGATCTGCAATATAAAATTAAAACTAACCATACTTTTACCTAGAATAAGATATCTTTGAAAAAATAACTGGTATAGAATTTTTATTATTATATTTTTGATCTATTAACCATACAGTAGAAGTTAAAGAAATTGGTAGCTTTTGTATCTACATATAACTTAGCCAATCCAAAGTAGCCTAATCCTTTAGTTTGCTCTCCAGAAGCCGCTTTTAAGCCTTCATAGAAAAAAAATTCCCATCATTCCCCCTTCCCAACAGCCCTCCCTCCGTTCCTTTTCCTAAATGTTTATATATTAAATAAACCATAGATACAAACTTTCCCTTCAACTCCCCACCCCCCTTCTCCAAACCTGGTTCCTGAAGCTTTTGCACCCCATGTTTAAGAAAAACAAAAAAATAAAAATAAGAGCAGTACTGCTAAACCAACCTGGGCATTTTTACATGGCAAAATCCAAGCTATAGTTGAAGAAACTTCTCCTGTCCAATTTAATTCAAAGAATTCCCGACACCTTCGGGAAAGAGCCATAGCACTCTGCCTTCCTGTTTGCCCACAAAAATAAGAAGCTAAGAAGTCAAGTCCCCACCCACCTCCTGACCAAAAATGCTATTCTACTCTATATAAAACTTCAATAGACAAACCATTCAACAATGCAATAGCCGCTGAGCAGAAAATTACAATTATTTAACAAAGCACATTGGTATCTTACTGTCCTTCAAAGGTGACGTTAGATCGAGCTTCCTTTTATATGATTTCTTGTAATACTCCATTGGGATTTCCACTTCCACATCCAATGACTGTAACAATAGGTATCTGCTATCTAAATCCTCTGCTAGATGAACTGTATTTTGAGGAAACACTTGAATCGCCCCAGATGTAGTCCAGCGAAATTTAAGTCCAGCCTCATTCAGTTTAGACACAATTGGTTTGAGAGATTGTCTGGTTTGAAGGACTTCTGCAGAGAGATCTGGAAAAACCTGAATACTACTGCCGTAATATTTAAGACCTCTTTATTCTCTGGATGTTTGCAAGTTTTCTTTTGATGCGGAGATCAGCTACTTGGATAATGATGTCTCTAGAGCCTCGCATCCAATTGTTCAGTAGGAAGCCAACTCTGAATGCATTTGTGATGTATGGTGCAACTACTTCTTCCAGCTGAAGAGCCGTTGTTAGCCAATTGGCCACAAATATGGATAACTCAGTTGATCCTTCCACAAGCTCTGGAAAGCCTCTCAACTTCAGGTTGTGATCGCATGTTCTGTTTTCCAAAAAAAAAAATCCGTTCCTTTGTCCATTTCGCCCGTTCTTGAAGAGACTGGATATTATTTTGGTTTGCGATGCCTGTTTCCAGAACCAACTCCACAACTTCACGTTGTGATTGCATGTTCTGTTTTCCAAGAGAAAAATCCGTTCCTTTGTCCATTTCACCTGTTCTTGAAGAGATTGGATATTATTTTGATTTGCAATGCTTGTTTCCAGAGCCAACTCCGCTGTCTGCACTACACTCTGCAGAGAATTATGTAGGGCTCTCAGCTGGTCGGCCAGAGGTTTTAATATTTCGTTGAGGTTTTCCTTTTTTAATAAATTTTTTATTGCTTTTACTACAGATACTACAGGGCAAAGGAATTGGGGGGGGCTAAGGCTAAAATACAAAGCTAAAGCAAGGATCCTTTAACAAAATTATAAAGATAATATATTGCTTTTCCCAATCTTCAAGTAAATTATATGTATACGGAGTACCATTATATTATTCATATTTAATAAGAAAAGGTGAAGGTCAGTTTCAGAGTTAAATCATAGATTATTTTGCGTCTTTTTTCCCTTATGTTTGCTCTCATCATATTTAACTTTGAGAGTTTTCGGAGCTACTGCTCCTTTTTCTTCATCAGAGTCTTCTGAGGATCTGCCAGTTGGTAGTTCCACTGCTTCCTGTTTCATGCCCACTTTCTTCTGCCGATTGTTTAGCTTCCTCTGTTTCCCCCTTTTCTTTAGCTGTTGTTTGATGTTTCTCCAGAAACAGCTTTGCTTTTGTACAGCATCAATCTTTCTTTTCTTTATAGTTGAAGATAAGTCCTTCCAGAAATGTCCATCTGTAGGGGTGGATTGTTTATGTAGAAATAAATCTAAGTTTTTGTACTGTTTCCTCCGCTTTCGTATTTCAAATGGAATGTCTTTAGTAGTAATGGGGTATACCTTTCTTCAATTCAGAGACCGGAAAAACGTTTGACAGCTGCCCCCCATCCCCCTGCGGAAGCCATGCTTCCGCTAAGGAGAGCCATGCTTCAAAAACAGGGATGGCCAAGATGGCCGCCAGTGTCAGCCCAGAAGGGAATGGAGGAGGCTGTGCTATGGGGCTGTTAGCAGCAGGGTGTTTGCAGTGGGGAGAAGGAGTCTGGTACAATGGCAGCCATTTGTATTGTTGTGCTTGGTGCAAAAACTTCAGGCGGTAGGGACAGTAAAGCAGAGAGAATTTCCAAGGGAAGCATGTGTGCAGTTTATTTATTTATTTATTTTTAACATGTGCTGAAATGTGTGTTTGGTGTAGGTTTCAAACTTTGCCGGCGCTCTCACGCTGGAGGCTCAGGCTGGCAAGAAAAGAAGAAAAAAGTTTTCCTCCTCTTCTTGAAAAAGGAGAGCTGAAATCACCATGCCCCCCCTTCACACACCCACCTCCCCCCTGAGAAAAGGAAAGACTATTGATTCTAACGTATATCTACTAACAAAAAAAAGCACATTTTGCAGACTGTGAAAATTGGGCACAACAACACCCCTTTTTTCCCTTTGGGTTGTGTGTATCTCTGTGTTTAGTGCAGACTCCTCAGGGTCTGAGAAGTCACACACCACACACACACACACACACACACACAGCCAGCTGATTTCCACTCTTTGCAAGCCCCCCAGAGAGCAAAGGCACCCAGTTTGCTGCAAAGGGGGAAAAGTGTCCTTTTTAAAAAGTGAAATGGCTGCTGCATATCACAGGAATAGGTAAAGAACAAATAAAGAGAGAGAGAATCTTTAAAGCCTGCTCTCTCTTTCTGCAAACATCCCCCCCCCCAAGGTACACACACAAACACACACATCGCAAAAAAACAGCTTGATTGAAGCAAAGGGAAAGAACAAATAAAGAGCAGACCCCCCACACACCCCTTTAACATCTCAGCAACAATTTTAACCCATAGAAAGTAGTGTTAATTTGAAAGCAAGCAGAGAGAGAGAGAAGTTGCACTAGAGAATCTCAAGCCATGAAAAAAAAAAAAGACAAGACAGAGCTTTAAAGCTCACTTACCCAGAAAAACATAGGGAATGCCAGTCTCCAGTTCCCCCCCCGTGCCCCCACCTCAAGTTAAAGCATGCAAGCAGGAAATTCCCCCCCACACCCCGGTTTCAATCCTTTTTTAAAAAGAAATACAGTGTGCAAAACCAGAGAAAATTCTTCTGGGCAAAAAATGCCCTTAAAAGCAAAAAGTTTTTCCAGGCAGTTGTGTGTTGGAAGGAAGACAGCAAGCTTCTGTACTTCCGACAGAACAATCAGCTCCAAGGGGGGCGGAGAGAAGATTCCTAGCCCAATCCTAGGCTGTTTTCAGCCCCGGGAAGTTTTGAGCTGTGGCAGTCAGCCAATCCAAAAACTACTCAAGCACTTGTCAAAACTCTGAATGGGTGGAGGTTTTTCCCAGGAGTTCCCTACACACCCCACCCCCAGCCAAAGTTGGGGTGTTTGGTTTATCTATGAAGATATCTGGCGTTAGAGCTAGCGGTCAACAGGAAGATGACATCATTGCTGCTCCAACCTAAAAACAGGATATGCCTAGTGCGAAAAAACAGGAAAATTGCATCATTTTAAAAAGATTGGAGGGGGGGATATTTTTATATCTCTCCACTGATTTCACTCAAAATGTGTGTCACAGTTTTAAAAACCTGTTTTATTTAAGATATGAGAATGTTTAAGCACACTGACCATTTATAGCAATATTCCGTGTCTCTGGTGAAAAAAGGTTAATCACATATGATTGTGGCATAATAGCACGAGGCATTTTAGGGTCCTGTTTGATCACAATGTGTGAAGGAGAGAATGACATCGATACTGCACACACACCCCAAATACCAGCACATGTATTTTGAGACAGGGACAATATAAGGAGAAAATGTGGCCTTCCCTTGAAACTAAAAGGCCACCATTGTGTTTCATGCCCACCCTCTTTCCCTTCTGTGTGAAGTGAAATAAATCATAGGGGAATTGCAATAAACAATACACTGATCCTGCAGTGTGCGCCGTGGTATAGAGGACCCCAGCCTTCTAGGAGAGGTCAGGGGGAGTGTCCCGAGGCGGCACGTGCGATTTGGGGGCTGTAGGAGCTGTTTTGTCGATTTTAGCCTACGCCGACCCTGCGAGGTAGAACACCCAAGCGGCACATGGTTTCATTTTGGGGTATCGAGTGACCCCTCAGCGGTCTCATCTCGACGAGGGGGACCTCTGGGCGCTATTATTAGGGGCGACTGGGGGTACCCCCAAAATTTCGGTTTTGGGGCGCCCTCCTCCATCACATGGGGAGTGCCTGGCGACATTTAAACGCGCCAATGAGCACCGGAGGGTGGTGGTTCCAGGGTAGCAGAGACAAAAGGGCAGGCCGCGCTGCACCCCTGTCCACGCTATCTTTAAAAGGCTACCAGCTTTCATATTCCTCTCTGCCAGAAGCAAAGAATGGATTATTAGGATCTGAACACACACCCGCAGCATTCCAGCTTCCTAAAAGGCACACAGATTAAAACTACAATCACTTTAAAACAAGTATCTATAACACAGGTGTTATCATTATGCAGGGGAATGAATGTGATCTGTACAAAATTAAGGGAAACTTCTGACAAAGTTAATACAGCCGCCCCCCACCCCCCAAAAAAAACCCTGAAAGAAGACATATTGCTTTGCAGCACATGAACATTGGTTTTATGAAAGTGTATTTTATTTGCTGTAGCAGGAGATCCCGACAGCTCATGTTAAGTTTTATATCACAGCAAAATGCTTATGTAAAATGCCTCTGAGCGTGTACACGGGGCTGAGTTTCCCAAGTACTTCACCCCCTCCCCCCATGTGTGCATGTTAGCATGAGCAAAGATCCAGGTTCGCAGGCAGGAGTTTGAAACACAGGCATCTCTCTTAAACAGGAAAACTTTATCTGCTACAAATTATTAAATTAGAGCACAAGATAAAGGGAAATGACAGTTGTGTCTACTAGCTACACAGATTTAAGGAAAGAAACAGCAAAATCATATCACCCAAGCTAAACTTAACAGTATAGTAGTTATCAACACACCTTGCTACAGATGTTCATGGAGCAAATACATGTAGGGTAACCCAGATCCTAGCATTTGGTCAAAGAATACATTCAAATGACTTATCCTGAAATTAGTGGGATTTTTAAAAGTTGAACCGTGGCCCCTTCAGCTTATGCCTATCAGACTGATTTAATATCTAGAAATGGCATTCTTCTAGACATAGATGTATTCCATACAAACCCATGATAGTCTGTGTGGTTTTGGCTTGCGTTATTATATACAGAATTTCACACAAATAATCAATAATATATTTTTGTTTTAAAAGAGTGATAGGATATAGAAAGAAATAATTGTATAAAATTCATATTATGTATAAGACAAAAAAGAGATAGACCAGTTTCTTTTTGCATAGCTCTCTAGATTACTATTTCCTTAAACTGAAGTTCTACACACGCACACACATAAATTTAGGCCCACCCCACTTTACTTATAGTATGAATCAATTATCTAAGAGCAATCATTTAGCGTTTGCATTTTTATTTTCTACTAGTGGAATAGTTTAAAAAAGAACCGCAGCAGATCTTCAGTAAGAATCTAGGCATTACCGTTTGGATCAGGTGGGAAAGTAACTTGTTGCAAGATATATTATGATTTACTAATATTTCTAATCTTTTGCACTGGGCCTGTAATCTATGGGACGCATACGTTCTTTACAAAAACAGGAAACCACATCGGATGGTTGGGAATACAAAACACGGGGAAGAAGCGGTACAATATATTGCCTTGTGTTGTAGGACTTCCTAAGATGACTCGCTATTCCCAGCTAGGAGAGAATTCAAATTGGGAACACATTACCCATGCCTTTCTGAAAAAGAGATAGTACGGATCAGATCTTTGCTAATAAATTTCCAACGGGGCATTGCTATCTGCCATAGTAATTGATATACATTACAATGTTATAAAGAGCTTTTAATTGTTATTGTGATTGTTGTATTATAACTATTGGTGTTAATTGCTAAGGCTGTGATCTAATGCAATATCAGTGCCCGATATAGGCCCAACACTTTTCGCTAACGAGCGTGTCATCCACAGTTCCATCAGGTTGCTCACAAGATCACATTGTGCTAAAGCCTATGGAATGGGTGTCTTTATTGTACAGCCTCTTTCCTTTCCTACCCAGTAGGGCTCTCCCATACAGATTTGTAAACACTTTTTCTGCCATAGACTTCCAACAGAATGATCTCAGCTGCACAATCTGCTAGAGAATCCATTTTTCTTCTGGCACAAACATCTTCCATCTGAATCAAAACAAGGAACCGAGCCTAACCATCACACATCACAATTTATGAGACAATAGCCACATGTATAACACCAGAAACAGACTCTGTAGCATCAAAAATATAATTTTATAGCGGAGTTCGGGTGGACCATAACCGATTAGTGATAAAATAAATGGTTTTAAGGCGTATACAGGCTATTTCCTTTGAGGTACCGGCGTTCTAGAACATAATAGCGTTTGTATACAACGTATGTTACACATACCATGAATAAATGGAAGCAGTTCTAGAAAATAGCATGTTTGAAGTTCCAGTTTTAATACACAGGTGTTCAAATGGTTCCTTAGCGGTAGTCTCTAAAGCATCATTGCAAATCCGTGTTTTGCAACGGACCCCGATTGTTTTGATTTTGGCTTCTGAGCAAGCGTCTCGCCCAGTCACAGTACTCATCACTGAAAGAAAATATAATATGTAGTCACACTGTAGAAAACTAGATAGCCTTGTTACTCTATGATTTGCCAATCGGTAGTATGCTTAATGGATTAACAATAGAATGCATTATGGCGGGCGCAAAATAATACAATCTATTCCTGCAATTACATAGTTTTGGTTTGTTTTCAGTTAGGGTGTCGTCGTTTGCTGTACAAATGTGCAGGTGGGAGCATCAGATGTGTTTCTGTTCAACGCAATGGGTAGTTTTTTACTTTAATGATCTATATCAACGGTTTAAAAATTATAGCTGGATATAAGTACCACCGGCACGCCGGTATGTTTGTAACTCCGGCCTGGGTCTACGGAATCATTTTATACCGACTTTTTAATTTGAGCGTATAAAAATAGCACGGTATTTTATTTTACTTATTTTATACCGTTCTCCAAAGCCGACCCCTCTACGAATTCATCTCGACGTGCCACGGCCAATAAGAGAGTTGTTGCTGTTCAAACGCACCAATGAGCGCCCGCGGGCTTGGCAGGGGATTCTCTTTAAAATGGGAGAGACGGGCGCCGTGCTGCAGGTCCTACAAGAATATGTGGGAATGACCGCTGATGACATCCCACCTGTGGAGAGACAAATGTCACGTTCAGCAATGTACAAACTGATTACAGCGGCAGCTTATTCAGTTATCAATTACTGTGCCAATGACCTCTCTTACTCCAAATGTGAAAGTTGCATGCTAGATGAACCAGCTCAGCTGGCACACGAATGTTTGACATGGCCGTCGGCTTTTTATGAAGAGAACTTAAAATATGTGTGTTGCAATCTGAACATGGGTCCCGTGCTGATGTGATCACGGTGGTATCATGTTCCCTTGATTTTTTCAGTATGAACGAAAATGATCTCTTAGCACTGGCCAACCTTGTGGAAGGCATACGTTCTGCACCCAGACCCTGTGAACATTTGAGAGCATTGTTTCAGAAATGCCACCAACCCTATGTGAAACTTGTTGAAAAATTTCTGTGTAATACATTTCAGAATCGTATGTCTTTGACAACCTTTCTATAATAAAATGTAAAAAGTATTTGCACACTGCTAAAAAATCTGTAACTATTGTCTCTTGTATAAAAATAAAAAAATCAAAGTGTTTTTTGTGAAAAAAGAACCGTCTCATCAATGTTGCGGGGAAAAATCAAACACGTGATACTAAAAACACATTCAGGGGCAGAAGAGAAAGGAGGAAGAGTAGAATATCACGCTAATATTCTCATGCAATATCAGTGCTCATTGGTGCGTTTGAACAGCAACAACTCTCTTATTGGCCGTGGCACGTCGAGATGAATTCGTAGAGGGGTCGGCTTTGGAGAACGGTATAAAATAAGTAAAATAAAATACCGTGCTATTTTTATACGCTCAAATTAAAAAGTCGGTATAAAATGATTCCGTAGACCCAGGCCGGAGTTACAAACATACCGGCGTGCCGGTGGTACTTATATCCAGCTATAATTTTTAAACCGTTGATATAGATCATTAAAGTAAAAAACTACCCATTGCGTTGAACAGAAACACATCTGATGCTCCCACCTGCACATTTGTACAGCAAACGACGACACCCTAACTGAAAACAAACCAAAACTATGTAATTGCAGGAATAGATTGTATTATTTTGCGCCCGCCATAATGCATTCTATTGTTAATCCATTAAGCATACTACCGATTGGCAAATCATAGAGTAACAAGGCTATCTAGTTTTCTACAGTGTGACTACATATTATATTTTCTTTCAGTGATGAGTACTGTGACTGGGCGAGACGCTTGCTCAGAAGCCAAAATCAAAACAATCGGGGTCCGTTGCAAAACACGGATTTGCAATGATGCTTTAGAGACTACCGCTAAGGAACCATTTGAACACCTGTGTATTAAAACTGGAACTTCAAACATGCTATTTTCTAGAACTGCTTCCATTTATTCATGGTATGTGTAACATACGTTGTATACAAACGCTATTATGTTCTAGAACGCCGGTACCTCAAAGGAAATAGCCTGTATACGCCTTAAAACCATTTATTTTATCACTAATCGGTTATGGTCCACCCGAACTCCGCTATAAAATTATATTTTTGATGCTACAGAGTCTGTTTCTGGTGTTATACATGTGGCTATTGTCTCATAAATTGTGATGTGTGATGGTTAGGCTCGGTTCCTTGTTTTGATTCAGATGGAAGATGTTTGTGCCGGAGGAAAAATGGATTCTCTAGCAGATTGTGCAGCTGAGATCATTCTGTTGGAAGTCTATGGCAGAAAAAGTGTTTACAAATCTGTATGGGAGAGCCCTACTGGGTAGGAAAGGAAAGAGGCTGTACAATAAAGACACCCATTCCATAGGCTTTAGCACAATGTGATCTTGTGAGCAACCTGATGGAACTGTGGATGACACGCTCGTTAGCGAAAAGTGTTGGGCCTATATCGGGCACTGATATTGCATTAGATCACAGCCTTAGCAATTAACACCAATAGTTATAATACAACAATCACAATAACAATTAAAAGCTCTTTATAACATTGTAATGTATATCAATTACTATGGCAGATAGCAATGCCCCGTTGGAAATTTATTAGCAAAGATCTGATCCGTACTATCTCTTTTTCAGAAAGGCATGGGTAATGTGTTCCCAATTTGAATTCTCTCCTAGCTGGGAATAGCGAGTCATCTTAGGAAGTCCTACAACACAAGGCAATATATTGTACCGCTTCTTCCCCGTGTTTTGTATTCCCAACCATCCGATGTGGTTTCCGGTTTTTGTAAAGAACGTATGCGTCCCATAGATTACAGGCCCAGTGCAAAAGATTAGAAATATTAGTAAATCATAATATATCTTGCAACAAGTTACTTTCCCACCTGATCCAAACGGTAATGCCTAGATTCTTACTGAAGATCTGCTGCGGTTCTTTTTTAAACTATTCCACTAGTAGAAAATAAAAATGCAAACGCTAAATGATTGCTCTTAGATAATTGATTCATACTATAAGTAAAGTGGGGTGGGCCTAAATTTATGTGTGTGCGTGTGTAGAACTTCAGTTTAAGGAAATAGTAATCTAGAGAGCTATGCAAAAAGAAACTGGTCTATCTCTTTTTTGTCTTATACATAATATGAATTTTATACAATTATTTCTTTCTATATCCTATCACTCTTTTAAAACAAAAATATATTATTGATTATTTGTGTGAAATTCTGTATATAATAACGCAAGCCAAAACCACACAGACTATCATGGGTTTGTATGGAATACATCTATGTCTAGAAGAATGCCATTTCTAGATATTAAATCAGTCTGATAGGCATAAGCTGAAGGGGCCACGGTTCAACTTTTAAAAATCCCACTAATTTCAGGATAAGTCATTTGAATGTATTCTTTGACCAAATGCTAGGATCTGGGTTACCCTACATGTATTTGCTCCATGAACATCTGTAGCAAGGTGTGTTGATAACTACTATACTGTTAAGTTTAGCTTGGGTGATATGATTTTGCTGTTTCTTTCCTTAAATCTGTGTAGCTAGTAGACACAACTGTCATTTCCCTTTATCTTGTGCTCTAATTTAATAATTTGTAGCAGATAAAGTTTTCCTGTTTAAGAGAGATGCCTGTGTTTCAAACTCCTGCCTGCGAACCTGGATCTTTGCTCATGCTAACATGCACACATGGGGGAGGGGGTGAAATACTTGGGAAACTCAGCCCCGTGTACGCGCTCAGAGGCATTTTACATAAGCATTTTGCTGTGATATAAAACTTAACATGAGCTGTCGGGATCTCCTGCTACAGCAAATAAAATACACTTTCATAAAACCAATGTTCATGTGCTGCAAAGCAATATGTCTTCTTTCAGGGTTTTTTTTTTTTGGGGGGGGTGGGGGCGGCTGTATTAACTTTGTCAGAAGTTTCCTTAATTTTGTACAGATCACATTCATTCCCCTGCATAATGATAACACCTGTGTTATAGATACTTGTTTTAAAGTGATTGTAGTTTTAATCTGTGTGCCTTTTAGGAAGCTGGAATGCTGCGGGTGTGTGTTCAGATCCTAATAATCCATTCTTTGCTTCTGGCAGAGAGGAATATGAAAGCTGGTAGCCTTTTAAAGATAGCGTGGACAGGGGTGCAGCGTGGCCTGCCCTTTTGTCTCTGCTACCCTGGAACCACCACCTCCGGTGGTCACTGGCGCATTTAAATGTCGCCAGGCACTCCCCCATGTGACGGAGGAGGGTGCCCCAAAATCGAAATTTTGGGGGTACCCCCTGTCGCCCCTAAAATGGCACCCAGAGGTCCCCCTCGTTGAGATGAGACCGCTGAGGGGTCACTCGATACCCCAAAATGAAACCAGGTGCCGCTTGGGTGTTCTACCTCGCAGGGTCGGCGTAGGCTAAAATCGACAAAACTGCTCCTACAGCCCCCAAATCGCACGTGCCGCCTCGGGACACTCCCCCTGACCTCTCCTAGAAGGCTGGGGTTCTCTATACCACGGCGCACACTGCAGGATTGGTGTTTTGTTTATTGCAATTACCCTATGATTTATTTCACTTCACACAGAAGGGAAAGAGGGTGGGCATGAACACAATGGTGGCCTTTTAGTTTCAAGGGAAGGCCACATTTTCTCCTTATATTGTCCCTGTCTCAAAATACATGTGCTGGTATTTGAGGTGTGTGTGCAGTATCGATGTCATTCTCTCCTTCACACATTGTGATCAAACAGGACCCTAAAATGCCTCGTGCTATTATGCCACAATCATATGTGATTAACCTTTTTTCACCAGAGACACGGAATATTGCTATAAATGATCAGTGTGCTTAAACATTCTCATATCTTAAATAAAACAGGTTTTTAAAACTGTGACACACATTTTGAGTGAAATCAGTGGAGAGATATAAAAATCCCCCCTCCAATCTTTTTAAAATGATGTAATTTTCCTGTTTTTCGCACTAGGCATATCCTGTTTTTAGGTTGGAGCAGCAATGATGTCATCTTCCTGTTGACCGCTAGCTCTAACGCCAGATATCTTCATAGATAAACCAAACACCCCAACTTTGGCTGGGGGTGGGGTGTGTAGGGAACTCCTGGGGAAAAACCTCCACCCATTCAGAGTTTTGACAAGTGCTTGAGTAGTTTTTGGATTGGCTGACTGCCACAGCTCAAAACTTCCCGGGGCTGAAAACAGCCTAGGATTGGGCTAGGAATCTTCACTCCGCCCCCTTGGAGCTGATTGTTCTGTCGGAAGTACAAAAGCTTGCTGTCTTCCTTCCAACACACAACTGCCTGGAAAAACTTTTTGCTTTTAAGGGCATTTTTTGCCCAGAAGAATTTTCTCTGGTTTTGCACACTGTATTTCTTTTTAAAAAGGATTGAAACCGGGGTGTGGGGGGAATTTCCTGCTTGCATGCTTTAACTTGAGGTGGGGGCACGGGGGGAACTGGAGACTGGCATTCCCTATGTTTTTCTGGGTAAGTGAGCAGCTTGTCTTTTTTTTTTTTTTCATGGCTTGAGATTCTCTAGTGCAATCTCTCTCTCTCTGCTTGCTTTCAAATTAACACTACTTTCTATGGGTTAAAATTGTTGCTGAGATGTTAAAGGGGTGTGTGGGGGGTCTGCTCTTTATTTGTTCTTTCCCTTTGCTTCAATCAAGCTGTTTTTTTGCGATGTGTGTGTTTGTGTGTGTACCTTGGGGGGGGGACGTTTGCAGAAAGAGAGAGCAGGCTTTAAAGATTCTCTCTCTCTTTATTTGTTCTTTACCTATTCCTGTGATATGCAGCAGCCATTTCACTTTTTAAAAGGACACTTTTCCCCCTTTGCAGCAAACTGGGTGCCTTTGCTCTCTGGGGGGCTTGCAAAGAGTGGAAATCAGCTGGCTGTGTGTGTGTGTGTGTGTGTGTGTGTGTGTGACTTCTCAGACCCTGAGGAGTCTGCACTAAACACAGAGATACACACAACCCAAAGGGAAAAAAGGGGTGTTGTTGTGCCCAATTTTCACAGTCTGCAAAATGTGCTTTTTTTTGTTAGTAGATATACGTTAGAATCAATAGTCTTTCCTTTTCTCAGGGGGGAGGTGGGTGGTGAAGGGGGGGGCATGGTGATTTCAGCTCTCCTTTTTCAAGAAGAGGAGGAAAACTTTTTTTTCTTCTTTTCTTGCCAGCCTGAGCCTCCAGCGTGAGAGCGCCGGCAAAGTTTGAAACCTACACCAAACACACATTTCAGCACATGTTAAAAATAAATAAATAAATAAACTGCACACATGCTTCCCTTGGAAATTCTCTCTGCTTTACTGTCCCTACCGCCTGAAGTTTTTGCACCAAGCACAACAATACAAATGGCTGCCATTGTACCAGACTCCTTCTCCCCACTGCAAACACCCTGCTGCTAACAGCCCCATAGCACAGCCTCCTCCATTCCCTTCTGGGCTGACACTGGCGGCCATCTTGGCCATCCCTGTTTTTGAAGCATGGCCCCCCTTAGCGGAAGCATGGCTTCCGCAGGGGGATGGGGGGCAGCTGTCAAACGTTTTTCCGGTCTCTGAATTGAAGAAAGGTATACCCCATTACTACTGTCTTTTAATTTTCGAATTTCTTGATCTCGGATTTTCAGGGTTCTCCCATTAGTAGCTTTTAAGATGGAGTCTTTTGTTGATCTTTTGGAGAACTTAACATATACTTCACCAGGCAGTTTATTTTTCTTGATGAATTCTGCATAGGTCCAATAAACCATAGCCATGTTGCTTTGTAGGAGTTCCACTTTCAAATCTATCACTGGTGCCAATACTTTGCTTAATATCCCTTTTAAGTTGTCCCCATGTTGTTCTGGGATCCCCTGAAATCTCAATACATATGATGATTTCTCCATTTGGAGATATAATAACTGCTCCTTGTCGGAAACCCGCTCTTTTTTCTGTCACCTCCAGTCTCTTAGTTAGCGAGTTCATCTTAGCTTCAACTTGTAGAACTGTTTTGTGTTTCTTCTGTCTTTGCAGTTGCTTCTTTAAGTTGTTTCTGAAGATCATCAAATTTGCTACTGAGATTAGTCATCTGGTCCAACAGAGGGAGCAGTGCCGTAGTTAGCATGCTTTGGAATTCAGTAGCCACTTCCAGTTTGTGTCTCGATGACTGTTGAGCTGGCAGTTCCTGGAGAAGAATCCTTTTTTGGTGCCATTTTATCCCTTTGCAAAGACATTGTTTAAATAAGAAAAGGTTTGTTTAGGAACTCTGAAGTTCTGTTTATTTAATTCCGCTTTAGTCTAGTCTGCACCGTCTCTGGTTTTATGCTTTTTTCAGCCACAACCCCCGCTCTGCCACTCGTCTTAAATAACACGATTTTCCCTCTGGGGGTGTGAATATCCCACTCCTCCTCCCTGCTGATTCAAGTTGGGGTTTTCAGGTGGCTGATCGCTTCTCCATGTAATTATTAAAGATGCTCAGAACTCACAGTTCATCTCCTTGTTACTTCAAAGGGTGAGTGGGATCAGCAGGACACTTGATCCCTTATTCGCATTCCCCGGCATGCACCTGCATCCATGATAGGCTCGTGGCAGTGGGACCTATGGGGCAGAGGGGGCCTCAATTCTTTGGCTGCCACCTTAAAAGAGGCACCTCTTGCGCCCCAGGCTATGAGCACCCTACAAGGGCTCTTGGGGGACCCAGAATTGTCCGGGACCCCTCCCATCCACGGCGATAATGGAGCACTCGCATTGGAGTGAGATGGAGTGCGTCCGTCCTGCAAGTCACTAAACGGGGGGGGGGGATGGGACTCATTGACGTTTTCCAAGATTTCCTTTTTAAGTACTTGTAATCCAAGTTGCAAGTCTGTTTTGGTAAGAATTTCCTTCAAAAGGTTTTTCAGAATCCAAGCCGGCTGCCACTTTGATTGATGATTGTGTTGTCCAGGAAGGACTTTTAGAAGTATCTCCTGCATTCAAGAAATCTTATAAATATTTCGTTGCTTGCGAGTGCATTTTATGTCCACCAGGTTTTTCCATACTCTAAAAAACAAGATGTCAGTTTGTCTGCCATTGTATTGTTGATCGGGGGAGTCTGGTGTGGAGCTCAACCTCTATGCGTCTGCCATCTTTTAAGCTGATGCCACGGCCCCCACATGAATTCTTTGATGTAATATTAGTGTGTCACTCCAAGCAAACTCTTTCTGCATTCTGACTATTGATATGATTTCTCCTGTGTAGGTTCTTTAAAGGCAAGTGAGGTTCCAACTCTAACAGAAACTCTTTCCTCACCTAGAGCACTAATATGGTTTCCCTCCTGTATGGATTCTTTGATGGCAAGTGAGGTGCGAACTGTACCTAAAGCTTTTTCCACACTCTGAACACTGATATGGTTTCTCTCCTGTATGGATTCTTTGATGAGAAGTGAGGGTGCAATTCTGACTGAAACTCTTTCTACATTCTGAGCACTGATATGGTTTCTCTCCTGTATGGATTCTTTGATGACAAGTGAGGTGACAACTCCTATGGAAACTCTTTCCACACTCCGAGCACTGATATGGTTTCTTGCCTGTATGGATTCTTTCATGGGAAGTGAGGTGTGAACTGTACCTATAGCTTTTTCCACACTCTGAACACTGAAATGGTTTCTCTCCTGTATGGATTCTTTGATGGGAAGTGAGGGCACTATGCTCACGGAAACTCTTTCCACACTCTGAGCACTGATATGGTTTCTGGCCTGTATGGATTCTTTGATGGGAAGTGAGGTGCAATTGTGATTGAAGCTCTTTCCACACTCTGAACACTGATATGGTTTCTCTCCTGTATGGATTCTTTGATGAGAAGTCAGGGCATCATTCTGACTGAAGCTCTTTCCACACTCTGAGCACTGATATGGTTTCTCTCCCATATGGATTCTTTTATGATAAGTGAGGTGGCAACTCGTACAGAAACTCTTTCCACACTCTGGGCACAGATACGGTTTCTCTCCCCTATGGATTCTTTGATGGCAAATGAGGTGAGAACTCCTACAGAAACTCTTTCCACACTCTGAGCACTGATATGGTTTATTGCCTGTATGGATTCTTTCATGGGAAGTGAGGTGTGAACGGTATCTATAGTTTTTTCCACACTCTGAACACTGAAATGGTTTCTCTCCTGTATGGATTCTTTGATGGGAAGTGAGGGCGCCATGCTGACGGAAACTCTTTCCACACTCCGAGCACTGATATGGTTTCTCTCCTGTATGGATTCTTTGATGGGAAGTGAGGGTGCAATTGTGATTGAAGCTCTTTCCACACTCCGAGCACTGATACGGTTTCTCTCCTGTATGGATTCTTTGATGGGAAGTGAGGTGTGAACTGTGACCGAAGCTTTTTCCACACTCTGAGCATTCATGTGGTTTCTTTCCTGTATGGATTCTTTGATGAGAAGTGAGAGTGCTACTGCGACTGAAGCTTTTTCCACACTCTGAGCACTGATGTGGTTTCTCTCCTGTATGGATTCTTCGATGAGAAGTGAGGGTGCTACTGCGACTGAAGCTCTTTCCACACTCTAAGCACTGGTGTGGTTTCTCACCTGTATGGATTCTTCGATGGGAAGTGAGGGTGCTACTGTGACTGAAGCTCTTTCCACACTCAGAGCACTGATATGGTTTCTCTCCTGTATGGATTCTTTCAGGGGAAGTGAGGGTTTCACTCCAACTGACACTCTTCCTACATTCCAGGGAATTATAACATTTTTCTCTTCTGTGGATACCTCCATGTGCACCAAGAGTGATATGATCCCTGCACTTAGTACTTTTTGTCCTCTTCTTTCCACTGTACGTTTTGGCTTGAATTTCCATTTTCTGATCTCGTACACTACTGTATGGATCTCCATTCTTCTGTGTCCTCCTCCCCTCCAGTATATTTTCTCCATCCTCTCTGCTCACCTTTTCTCTGTCTGTTACTCCACCAAGTGATCTCCTTGAATGTTCCCCCTCAATCTTGTTCTCCCAAACGTCACCTGAATGAATAAATGGATCAGAATGAAATGATGGGAAGGAAGTCCTCTACATTTCTCATCAGGAAAAAAGTGAACGTGTTTAGGTGAATTCCCAAACAATAAGGAGAAGGCAGATCCCGACAGGGACTGATATGAATCAGAGCTGCTTTAACTGCAGGAGGAGGAGAAGGAGAAAGAGGAGATTGGATTTATAACCTGCCCTTCACCTGGAGTCTCAAAGTGGCTTACAAACTCCTTTCCTTTCCCCTCCCCAAAACAGACACCCTGTGAGTTCGGTGGGGCTGAGAGAGCTCTTTCAAGAACAGCTCTGACAGAACTATAGCTTGCCCAAAGACATCCAGCAGCTGCAAGTGGAGGAGCGGGGAATCAAACCCAGTTCTCCCAGATTAGAATCTGCACACTTAACCACTACACCAAACTGGCATTGAACTGCTTCAGCAGAATTCCAGTTAGCTGCAATGGTGACACGAACTGAGCTTCAGACCATACAGCATGCAGGAATAAATTGTTTCAGTGTTTTGTCACCTAGCAGACATGGAGGGGTAGTGGGGAATCAAACCTGATTCTCCAGATTAGACTCCACCACTCTCAATCACTAGACCACACTACCCTCCATCTAGAGATGTTGCCTAATGCATCTCTGTATGAACTTGCTCTGGAACTTCTTCAGATCAACTTGTCCTGCAGCAGCATTTTGATTATACCTGCTCTTTTCCGGCTGATCCTGCAGGTTTTCCTGTAGGCAAAGAGGTTCCCTTCCCATGAAGCATCTAAGCATCTATCTGCTGACTGAGGGTCTTCTGTGGAGCTCTGGAGAAAGAGGCCTTCTTCCTTCAGCCAGGAGATGAGAGCGGGCGTGAAACCCTGGCATCCTGCGTGAAGGAAAAAGGGATCAAGAGATCAAGTGTCAGAGTCAGACCACTGGCCCCTCCTGCCCAGGACTGAGGACTGCAGCCGCCTCTGTCCCTCCAAGGCCTCAGGCAGAGAGGGGCATGTCCAAGCCTTCTTCTTGGATAAAGGTGTTGAGGATGGAATTGGGGACCTTCTGCAAAAAAAAGGTGCTTCACTCCCAAGCTCTGGCCCTTTCCCATAACCACCACCACTTATTACTTGGGGTCTGGAATAGATAATTATTCAGGGATTCCAACTCTTCTCGCCGACAACACGGTCTAGACAGCATCACTTTGATCTTGATGCAGATAAAATGGAAGTCATGCTAGGCTAGAAAGTCCCAGTTTCAATCTCTGGCACATGAAGTCAAGAGGAGTCCTGAAAACAGGCCCAAAAAGGTCTCGGCCTGAAATCTTAGCAAATTGCTGCTTATCAGAGCTCATAGTGGGGTGTTTGATGGAGACAGTCTGGTTTCTACCCACTCACAAATCAGCCTCAGCCAAACTGTTAACTCTCCACCCCCAAAATTCTCCAGCTGTGTTATGGGGACAGTAATGTTGGCCTACCCTGCAGGGTTCTTAAAGAACTGCAATATGAGCCATTTGAAACATGATGAACTCTCAAAGGCACAACACGCCTCAGTGTCTTGGCGCTCTCACTTGAGTGTGACATGGAACCACCAGATCAGGGCTCCCCTCTCCGGAAAAAGATTTTAGAAAATGGCTGGCCAGAAAAACCAAAGGAGGAACATCCAGGGCATTTCCCCCACTAGCCCTTTCCTGCTTCATCCACAGCAAGAAGAACAGAAGAAAGATGTCCCTTGAGCAGGCTTTCAGGGGATTCTTACCCAGAGAGACCACCATCCCATAATTCTCCAGCATGACCTCCCTGTGTAGTGCTCTCTGGTGCAGATCCAGCAAGGCCCATTCCTCCACGGTGAAGTACACGGCCACCTCCTCGAAAGACACCTGTCCCTGGAACCAGAAAACAGTTTCCTTCCTGATGAATCATGACAGGCAAGCTCAGGGTCTGGAGGAATGTGCTGGAATGGAGTGCCAGAACCTCTTCAACAATCAAATTCTTTTAAAAATCTTTAAAAGTTCATGAGTTTTCAGTATTCAAATTGAAAACTTCATTTCTATATAAAGAAGGGAAAGACAAAACAAATCCAGATGCATATAGACCTATTTCAATTCTTAATCATGACTTTAAAATATTTTCATCAATAATGGCCCACCGTCTTAATAAGGTTATGCCCCAATACATAAATTCAGATCAAGCTGGTTTTATACCCGGTAGAACACTGTTAGACAATATAAGAAAAACTTTAAATATTGTTCACTATTGTAGCCAAAAAAAGATTAATTCAGCTATATTAGCTTTGGACGCTGAGAAAGCGTTCGACAAATTGGAAATAAATTATTTAAAAACAGTCCTTTTAGCTATGGGATTTGGGCCAAATTT
Organism: Gekko gecko; assembly: GCA_029375565.1. Classification (NCBI taxonomy): domain Eukaryota; kingdom Metazoa; phylum Chordata; class Lepidosauria; order Squamata; family Gekkonidae; genus Gekko; species Gekko gecko. The sequence continues at coordinate 24,577,489 of JAPDNY010000002.1, forward strand.
CTTAAGAATTATAAATACCCTTTATTCGTCACCCAAGGCACAATTATTAATTAATGGTTTTAGATCAGCTGAGTTGAATATATCTAGAGGTACACGCCAGGGCTGTCCATTATCTCCCATTCTTTTTGCTATTTCGTTAGAACCTTTGGCTTTTTCTATAAGGAATAACCCACTTATTGAAGGTATCCAAGGTATACAAAATCAGTATGTTTGCTGATGATACTGTAATTTATTTTAGTAATCCAATCTCTTCTTTAACTCACATTGAGGAGACATTGAATAAATTTCATGAGATCTCTGGTTTTACAATAAACTATTCAAAAACTGAAGTGTTCCCAATGTATATTGAACAGGAAGATAAACAGACTATATTGGATAAATTCTCCTTTAAATGGGTATGTAAAGCATGGAGACATCTAGGTATTTATATTCCTCTTAATTTGAAAGATTTGTTTGCTTATAATTATGAAAGGATGGTAAAGTCAATTGGATCCACAATAAATTCATGGTCTAAATTAAATCTTTCACTATTAGAAAAAATAGAATTAATAAAAACAATAATTTTCCCAAAGTTTCTTTTTTTATTTCAAAATCTTCCAATCAAAATAGACAATCAAATACTTCATAAGTGGCAGAAGATATTAACCAAATTTTTATGGAATAAAAAAAGGCACGTATAAATTTTTCATTATTAACACGTCCTTTAAAAGAAGGTGGTCAAGGGTTACCCAATTTAAAACTATATTATGAAGCCTCACAATTAAAACAAATTTTGTTATATGCATCTCCAGAAACTACTAAAGCATGGTTACAGATAGAGAGGTCATATGTCTCTCCCAAACTATTACATGAAGTTCTATGGAATCCATCTAATAGAAGGCCTAAGACTATATTAGACAATCCTTTTCTTAAAATGACGCTTGAAATTTGGGATAGGAACAGAGAAACTTTGGCTCCAGGTGTTTCCCCAGTGACAGCTTTCTTAGGTCAATCATGGTTTGGGCCTGGGGAAGAAGTATCCGCATATAACAACTGGAGAAAAGCCGGTAAATTTAGATTGTGCAACATTTGCTATAAAGGGAATAAGATATCAATGGAGCTACTTGAGCTTAAATATAACTTGAACATTTCCTGGTATCAAAATCAGCAAATATCTCATCTGTTGACAAGTAATGACATTATAGAAAGAACTAACCGTTCATTAACATGTTTTGAAGAAATGATACAGAAGAACACACAGGAATGCAAAGGAATAATTTCAAATTTATATAAGTCATTAGCGTATAGAGATTGGTCTAAAATATCTGCTCAACAGAAAGTGTGGCATAAAGATTGTGCAATTTCATTATCACCAGAACAATGGGGAATGATATGGTCTAATAATTTATACGTGACTAAATCTCTCAATATAAGACTTCAGAATTACAAGCTCTTTTCTAGGTGGTATATAACACCATTACAGCTATACCACTCTAAAGCAAAAAAGGATCCAAAATGCTGGAAAGGTTGTAACCAGACAGGCACACTATTTCATTGTTGGTGGTCCTGCCCGAAGATCCAAAAATTTTGGATAGAAGTAGTTACTAAAATTGAAAAAATAGTGGGTATACAAATTCCATTAACTCCTGAAGGAATATTACTTAACTATTGGGAAAACTTATCACTATCTAAAAATGGGAAGGGTGTAAATCTGATGTTAATAGCAGCAAAGACGACTTTGGCTCAACTTTGGAAAACAGAAAAAACACCTTCTATTCATCAATGGTTTTTAAAGTTGTGGGACATTATAGCAATGGATAAATTAGCTTCACAGATTTTGTCAACAGAAATTCCAAAACAGGAAAATTGTTTTTTGAAGACATGGTTTCTATTTTTTGAATATGTAACAAATGTTAAAGATACTGTTAGTGCCTTACCAACAAAATATGTGGATTTTATATTCTTTTAAAAATATATATGTTTGTATGTATGTATGTATGTATGTATGTGTATATATATATATATATATACACATACATACATACATACAAACATATATATATATATATGTCTATGTATATATATGCAGGAATATCTTGGTGGACAGGAAATGTACACTACAGGTTGTTGTTGTTGTTAAAAAATATCGTTTTATTTTGTGCTGTTTGTGTAAAAGTTGAATTAAGTTAATGTTTGAAGGTTGTTGTTTTTATATTCATGTTATAAATTTAATAAAAAATAAAGTTACAAAAAAAAAAGAAAACTTCATTTCCCTCTTGAGTGTTCTGGCACCTCTGTTTTAAAAAAATAAAATAAAAAGCCCTGAGCCAGCTATATGTGAGCAGGTGACCAGGATCTCCCACCCCCACACAAGGAGATGCAGACAGCGAGGATTTTTCCCGGCAGGTTCACAGGTTCAAGGGGGAAGCCCAGACCTGATCACAACAGGGACCCCTTGCAGCCCCACAAGTCAAGGGCAGGAGAGGGGTCCTCTAGAGGCTGGAACTGAGGAGGGGCCATCCAAATTGCCCTCTGTGGACCCCCTCCCACAGGAATCTTTCCCTTACCTGAGCGGGTGATCCAGGCAGGCTCTCCATTGTCATTTCGCTGCCTGCCAGGGGAGAAAAGGTGGGCCAGTGATTTGTATCTTCCATATGGAATTAGGGCTAGTTCTCCTCCTGAAATCTGAAAAAGAGCTCCCCTTTAGAATAGGGAGGGAAGCCTCCATCCCCAATTCCTCTTCTGTACAGAAAAGATCTCTTTCGAGACAGTCTGTCTCCATCTGTCCACAAAACTATTGGAAACGACTAGGGAGTCGAGCCTTGGAGAACAGGGGGATCCAGACTGGATCAAAGGGTGAGGGACTCAGGAGGCTGATGGATCCCTCTGGATTCCCAGTTGTTTTGGGTGGGGGACACAGAACTCCACCATGGCATGCTGGACCCCGCCAGGCTGGGGAAAGAGTTTCTCCCTGATGGCCCCTCCCCCCAGGTTCAGCTTTAAGATGGGGAGTTGAAGATGTTCAGGCCACATCCAACGGAGCGGGCTATGGCAATGTAGGGGGATGCAGTTTCTGGAGTGAACAGCACTTCCCCCTTTTAGATGGGGTGCAACTTTCCTTGGCACGTTCATCTAAGAGTTTGGGCAAGCTACCAGATCTGGGTCTTTGGCTGGAGAAGCAGTTTTCGGCTACAATGGACAAAAATGTGGTTGTGCTGCTACATCTGGCCCATCAGTCGATGCACAGTTCTGGATTCAGGTGATCTGGCCTGACTGATCCAGGCCAAGGTAACTTTTACATGGGACTGAGCTTGAGGAGGACTCTGTATCACTGTAGTGTAGTGGCATCCCTTGAACTAGAACCAAGGAGACCGGGATTCAAATGCTAGCATGTCATGAAACTTCATTACAGGGGTGATCCAGTCACTGGTTCAGGATGGGAGGAAATGAATTAAAAAGCAAACGAACAGGAAACTGCCTATTGATCTTTTCCAGATCATTCCCATTTGCCACAGATTTAATTACTGCTGGGATGCATTGTTCTTTCCCTGCTTCCCCAATGAATTGTGCTAAATTCATATGTCTCTCAGGGTTTCTCCAACTTTCCTCTGATCTCTCCCACACCCACCTTGCTGTTGAGTGTGAAGAATGGACCAGCAAAGCTTGTGTGACTGAGCTGTGGGTGGGAGATTTTGAACTGTCCTCGTCCCAGCCACATGAAAAAAAATTTCCCTGCACCTTTCTCTACAGTGGCCATCTCTCCCCCTGACCAACAGAGGGGCTTTTTGCATTTTTATATTGGTAATCATATATCAATATAACGTTATTATAACAAGCTGTGTTATCAGGTTCCTTAAATTGTCAGCTTTCATAAAAAAGGAACAATATGCCTTTCCCTTTCTATCTCCACAAGGAAAAGAGCTACAGCATTTTTTTTAATGAAAACTGGGCATTCAGAGTGTCTGAGAAACTGATTGTTCCAATATAAGGATACTCAGTTACTTATTAAAAAGGGAAAAAAATGTCATCTACTGATGAAGGAGAAAATGGTTATGGGGGTCAGAGAGAAGAAAAACAGTCCCACCCAAATCACAGCCCATCCAGGCTTTACTTGAGATATCTTCTGAAACTTTGCTGCAAAACAGATATGAGGAAAAGCACAGAAAACCCAATGAAAGTTTGGGACATGTGGGGGGGGGGGGGGAGAAGAAGGAAGAAAGAAGGAGGAAAAGAAGGAGGAGACCCTGCTTCCCCACAGCCTTGAAACCAGATCAAGTTTTTCTGTGTGGAAATACCTATGGAAGCTTCCTTCTTCTTATCCCATCTCTATTACACAAAAAACTTCACTGGGAATCCCAGGGGGGTGGAATTCCCTGCTAGTTTCTATGCTTTGCTCTTGGAAGCATTCCAGCCTCAACAGCAAAGGAAAGGGGGCCAGCAGGACTTGGGAACTGCCGTGGTGCTTCCTCTCGGGGCACCCCCACCCCGTTTGTCTGAACAGCAAAGTCATGGTGGCCCCTGAGGAATATACCCCCTCCCCGGCCACCAACAGTTTCCCTCTACACACACAGTGGTTTCTCTTTCCCTCCTCTTGGCAATTCCCATATCCTCTCCCTGCTTCATTCTCTCCTTCTCACCAATCGACTGCTTCAGCCATATTTATTATCAATTTCCTTCATTTACACCCCAGCTTTCTCCACAGTGGGGACCAAAGCAGCTTACATTACTCTTTCCTCCTCCTTTTCATCCACATAACAACCCTGTGAGGTAGGTTAGGCCGAACTTACGTGACTGGTCCAAAATCACCCAGTGAGCTTCCACAGCAAGATGGGAGATTCAAACCTGGGTCTCACAGACCCTACCCTGAAGCTCCAACCGCAATGCCACAATGGCTTCCATAGTGTTACCCCCACCAGCTTTGATTTCAGAAGCTGAATCGCTGACTGGGGAGAAATCAGTTAAATGGCCAAGCCTCAGTGAGAGGTGGGGTATCAGCAAGGATCGTCCTACCTATGTCTACGGGGAACTTTCCCTTTATGAGAGCTCTTAATAACCAGTCCAAGGGTAAAATAGAGAATGTTTTATTAAAGGGTATTCAGGGAAAGTAACACACAAGAAACACACATGGAACATGCACACATACACTGCAGCTGCAGGTGCCAGGCAAAAGGGATTCCCATGAGACATCTAAGCATTTACCTGCAGACTGAGCCACTTCTGTGGCACTCTGGAGAAAGAGGCCTTCTTCCTTCAGCCAGGAGATGAGGATCAGTGTGGAACCACGGCATCCTTCTCAAGCAAAAACAGGTAAGGATAAGAAACCACTATAGTCAGACTACTGGTCTGTCCTACCCGGTACCAAGGACTCCCCTTGCCTCTGGCTCTCCAAGGTCTCCGGCAGAGAGTGGACTTCCCAATTCTCTCTCTTCTCTTCTGAGAACCTTTAGTAGCTAGAGATGCTAAGCAGGGATTGAGGGGCTTTCTGCGTGCAAAAAACTTACTCTACACCTTGACTCCAGATTCTCCTCCTTGTACCCCCCACCAATACCAATCACTTATTTCTGGAAGTACAGATTACAGGATTTTTTCTGGCAATTGGACTCTTCCTGCTTGGAATGAGGTCTAGCATTCATGCTTCTAGTATTTACAGAACAAAGCCATCTGTAGGGAGCCGGAAGCAGTGTGCAAAACTCAGTGGTCATGCACAAATAGAAATCTTCAGGTTCAAGTCCTGGAACATCCAGTCAAGATGACACCAGAAAACAGCCCCAACAAAGACCTGAATGCTGGGGGGACTTGCTGGCAATCTGAGTGCAGAATGCTGGCTCTGGTGGGCACTGTCTGGTTTCTAGCAACTCATGAGGTGGCCATAGCCGTTTTCTTACCCCAAATCCTCCACCAGCTATATGGTGATAAGAACAGTGGCCTACCCTGCAGGGCACCTAGGAGGATTCAGAAAGGGACTTATAAAATGCCAAACAGCACCTCACCCAAACCTCTTAGGCCCTCTCATTTGGATCCGACATGGAGCCAATCAGCTAAGGCTCCTCCCTTTCTAAAGAGACCTCAGAAAATGGCTCACCAGGAAGGTGTGATCAGGGAATTCCCTCAACTGACCCTCATCCTATTCAGCCACAGACAACAATAACAAGAGCATCTCATCCCTTGAGCACCTGTCAAAGGCATTCTTACCCACAGACATTGCCATCTCCAGCATGACCTCCACGTACAGTCCTCTCTGGCACGGATCCAGCAAGGCCCATTCCCCCAGGGTGAAGTACACGGCCACCTCCTCGAAAGACACCAGGCACTGGAAGCAGAGAACAGTTTCCTCCCTCATGAACGGTTCCAGAGAGGAAGGGACCAGGATCTTCCCTCAACTCTCAGTCTCAAAAGAGATGCAGACGCTGAGGATTTTCCCCTGCCAGGTTCACAGATTCAGCAGGGAAGCTCATGGGAGCTCAAACCAGGGACCCCTTGCAGATCTTCAAAAGGGAAAGAGAGGGGCTCCTCTAGACTGAGTAACAGAGAAGGCAACATCCGCCCCCAGGAAATCTCCTCAGTGATGCTTCCTTTACCTGCCTGCACTGCATGACTTCAGCCTTCGCCCCAGTTTGAGAAGAAGATGGAGTCAAACTCTCCACTGTCATATCTCTGCCGCTGAGGGGAGAAAAGATGGGCCAAGGATTAGCGTCTTCCACACAGAAAGCTGGGCCTCGTTCTCACTGAGGAGGTCAGGGCTGCTGGGAGTAGGGAACAGCCGGTAAAAAAATTACCATGTGCAGTATTGAGCTGGAAACAGGAGGTGCAGAACCTCTCAACATGTTGTAATTGGACTGGGCTTCCATGGCAGCCATTTTGTGACTTCCCCCAACAGGCATTTTGTGTTTGGTGCTACCTTCCCCTGGCAGCCATTTTGTGTTGGCACCGAATCCCTCTTGTCAAACCTTCCAAAATGCTCAAACTTAGAAAGGCTGGGGACTCCAAGCTTGCAAGCACCTTATCCCCAAAAATGCCATACACATGTAACATCAGGCACTAGTAAGAGGTCAGAGCAGCATTACCAATATATGGTGCAGGTTTTCAGGTTCTGTGTTCAGGGAATTGCAGGCCCCTGCCTAGATCTCTGGTGTGGCCACATCTGGAAAACCTGGTAGAGGTTGTGGCATCCTCAGAAGAGATATTGTGGAGCTCGAAAAAGGCAACACAACCAATCAAGGGGTTTGAAAGCTGTCCTTTAAAAGAGAGGTAAAAGAATTTGGGGCTTTACAGTTTTAAAAGGAGGAGTTTGGACTCGGAGGGGGCCTGAGGATAAAATGATACGGAGATTTATAGAATTGTGAATGGAAAGAGAAAGTGAAGACAGAGAAGAAGTGTCTCCATCTACAAAAATACTACAACTCCCAAAAGCTGATGAAGACTAGAAGCCAGAGTAATAAAAGAAAGGACTTCTTTGTACAGTGGGCAATTGACATGTGGAATTCACTGCTACATGATGTACTGGGTGCTCTTACCAAAGGGGGCTTAAAGGGAGAATAAACACATTCATGGAGAATAGATCCACCAGTTGTTATCAGCCCTTTTGGCTAAACCTACTTGTTCAGGGGTCCCATATTGCTGAATATCAGTTGAGAGGGCAACAAAGAGAAGGGCTGTATCTGACAGAGTGGGCTGCAGAGATTTAGGGGCTGTTCACCTGGAAAGTGGAGGTCCTGAAGGGAACTGCCCTGCCATATTTGAGGGGTGGGCTGCTTTCTTTGGCAGATCAGGCCGTTTCCATGCAGGTTATTTGCTCTGGGTTTGATACTTTTGGAAAGCATTGCTCTCCCTGCTTTTCCACAGTACTGTGGTGTATTCATGCATCTCCCAGGGTTTTCCTGGCTTTTCTCCAGTTTCCCAAACCCTCATTGCAGAGAAGTATGGAAAAGGCTTAGTGGCCACTCCTTTTCCCACTCCCATGGCAGGGATTTTTCCTGCTCTTATCCTTGGGACAGTTTCCCCCTGCTTACGGTCACCAAAGGGCTTTTCTGGTATTTTCTATTTTCAGTTGGCCACTGAATCCCCAGCTTTCTATTTTTAGAAAGTCTCTAGCCCTTTGCATTGTGGAGATATCAGGGGAAAGGCACATCTCCACAATGAAAGGGGATAGAGTAGTGGTCCATAACATGGTTCCTGTGGGTGCCATGGTGCCTTGTCAGCACCTCTCCTGGTGCCCATCCAATGTTTTCAAAAAGTGGGCGGTGCGAGGTGGGGCTATAGCCCAGCAGGGCTTCTGATTGGCCAATGGAGATTTGATTGACTGTGTGGATTTTGTAAAAACTTGCTTCAGCAGCAGCTGCCACTGCAGCACAAGAGTCTTCGCTGCATGACTGAAGTTCAATTTTGTGCATGCAAAAAAGTTGAGATGGGAAAACTTTCTGGGAGGGACAGTCCAGAGAATGTCCCTATAAGAACGTATGAGAAGCCATGTTGAATCAGGCCAATGGCCCATCTAGTCCAACACTCTGTGTCATGCAGTGACCAAAACCCCAGGGGCTATCAGGAAGTCCATCAGCAGGGCCAGAACTCCAGAAGCCCTCCCCCTGGTGACCCCCAAGCACCAAGACTAAAGAGCATCACTGACCCAGACAGAGTGTTCCTGCTATAGCTAAGAGCAGGGCCGGATTGCCCATTGGGCGAACTAGGCGCTCGCCTAGGGTGCGCTGGCCTCAGCCAGGGCACAGTTTGGCCGCCCTCCCCCTCCTCCGTAGGGGGGGGAGAGAAGGGGGGGTGGCATGGCTGGGTCTCCAGGCCCAACCGGGAGGTTGGAATCTGTGCCCGCCTAGGGGCAGAAATACCTGGAGCCGGCCCTGGCTAAGAGCCATGGATAGACCTCTGCACCAGATGTTTGTCCAATCCCCTCTTGAACCCAGAACCTGTCTGTCCTTGTTGCCACCACCCCTTCCTGCAGCAGTGAATTCCAAGTGTTTATGAGTCTCTGGGAATTGCTGCGTTATGGGAAGTTCCTCTGTGCCTCTCCCCTGAACAGCTGGACAAAACGCAGAAGCTTCCCTCTCCTTCTCCACCCCCACCCCGTCTCTATTCCACTGAAAGCTTCACCTGCAATCCAAAGGGGGCTGAGAGAAGAGGGCGATTGTGCATCTAGCATTTGCTCCACATTTTCTCAACTGGGAGGGAAAAGTGCAGCTCAAAACTACATTCAAATACCTCGGGGCAACGCCGTACTGACTGCGAAGTCACCCCTAAATGGCCATAAAACAGCCATAAATCTATGCAGAAGGTATAATAAGATCTGACGATCAAAGAACTCGGAAGCGGCACGGAGTGGGGAAGCTACCATAAAACCCGATAATCGAAGGAAGTGAAACCGGCACGCACTGCGGAGGAGGACTTCTGTTCCAACTTGGGTTTCCTAAAACAATGGAGGGAAAAGCCAACGCAGAATCAGCCAGAGAGAGAGATTCCCCGGCAGTCGGGATTGGCTTGCAAAGGAAAGGGTTGTTTTTTTTTTTAAAGGCCGTGCTTCCTCTTGAGAGACACCCCCCCCCCCACCGCTTCACCTGAACAGCCAAACTCGTGGCGGCCCTTGAGGAGGAACCCCACGTGGTTCCCAAACAGAGGGAGGGAGGGAGCTACACAAAGGCAAGGCTGCTTTAGAAAATGCCACGGAACTGGCAAAACGGGGGGGGGGTGTCTTTAAGCAGAAGTGCCCCCTCACCCCAGGCCCCCCGTGCGGGGATCCCCCGTTCTTCCACCCCCAGACTAGACCCCCCATTGTCTTGCACCTGCTCCGACTCACCAGTCTCCCTTCGTGAAGTCGGGAATTCACGTGGCCACTGTCCTTCTTCCAAAGGGAAAGCAAAGGAAACGCCGCTTCCTATTTGCCCTCTTCCCGCCCACTCTAGGAATCTAGATCCTATTATTGTTTTAACCATTAAAGAACCAAGCAGCCGGAGGTGATGGGTCTGGGTCACTCAGAAAGCTCCTGGGATGGGTGTAGGTTTTTCAGATGGCTTTTTGCGTGCTCCTGCCACTTAACGCAATTCTCTGCCCAGGGAAGAAATGGAGGATGTCACAGTTCTGAATGGGAGGGCTCCCTGCTGGTAGAAAACAAGCACCTCAGGGCTGAAGCAGTGGAAGCACGTTCCCAGAAAAAACTTCTAGAACTGCTTTCAGAAAACACATTGTGGAAGTGGCACCCTGAGGCTATGCGAGGGGACAAATTTCTCCAGCAACACATTTCATTTTAAAATTAATCATCCAGATTTATTTATTTATTTAAATTTCTTAACCGCCCTTCCCTGCTTATGCGAGGGCTCAGGGCGGTTTACAGCAACATAAAATCCAATACAAATTTTTAAACTAGTTAAATCTACAAAAATTCCATACAAGAACATTTAGCATAAGTATTTAAACATTTTAACAAGATGGCATGGTTAGCATTCAGATTTTCATGATATCCATGAGGGCAGGGGAGGGGGGGAAGGGGAGGGTGCCAAGCAGATGCAGAGAAACCGTCCATGGCCTCAGCCAAAAGCCTGGCAGAATAATTTATAATTCTACGTTTGATTTTGGGTAATGGACATTGTAGCTCATGAGGAATAATGTGAAGCTAACTCCTCATTAAGAAGGCCTGTGCCAAATCCTTCTCTCTCACATGCCTCTTTCCTAGAAGGATTTAATCCCACGAGGAGCTCAGGCTGACATCCATAGTTCACTCCCCCCTCTTTGATCCTCACAACCCCCCTGTGAGGTTGGCTATTCTGAGGTCACCAATGGAGCTTGATGGCTGGGGAAAATCGGCTCTATCTGTGCAGGAAATCTTGTTTTCACACAGGACAAAGCATCCAACTCTGTGGACCCCACCTTCATTTGGACACAAGGAGGGCCTGGAGTTCCCCTGTTATGTACTGAAGTGTGAATCCATCCTATGTATTCTTATGTTAAGCTTCAGTCTGAATGTGGCTCTTCATCTGTCACATTACCGTTGGCTGGTTTCTGTGAAACTATTGTAAATACCCAATCACTGTGTGAAAATGTATCAAAGAGGGAACGGTCCTGATTGGCCTTTATCCCTGTGTTACGATTGGTCTTTAACTTGTTATGGGTGTGGCTTTGACAGCCCGGGATAGTTTAAAAAGGGAGCTGTGCTCCACTTGTTGTTGTGTGTTCCTGAGTTGGAGTTTGCTGTTAAATAAAGTTGAAATCACTTCTTTGCTGAAATCCTGTTGTTGAGTGGCATACTTAACAATTGGCGATGAGGATGGGATACTAGAGCGGGTAGGCAGCCCCGCAGAACCAACGCAGAACGGCAGACGAGGACACACACCTGGCCGCGCCAACTGAGGCTCCACGAGCAGTGGTCACACCCCCAGTCGAGATGGCCATCAACCTGGCGTTCGAGACGTTCAACCCGGCAATGGAGGACTGGGACTCTTACCTGGCGCGGTTTGAGTTCCACCTCCAGGCAAACCAGATCACCGACAAGGCGAGGAAGAAGGCGACACTCCTGAGCTCCTGTGGCAAGGCCGTCTTCGACGTCGCCTGGTCCCTGGTCACTCCCACCGAGCTCAGTGCGGCTACGTGGGCTGATATCACGGCCAAGCTCAAGGGCCATTTTTCGCCACAACCATCAAAAATCGCATGTCGGCACGCTTTTTACAAGCGGTGCCAGGGGCTGTCAGAGTCGATGGCCGAGTTCGTTACTGCCTTGCTGAAGGCGGCCCGACCGTGCGGGTTCTCCAACCTGGAGGAGGCTCTTCTCGACCGCCTGGTGTGTGGCCTATGGGACAAACGCCTTCAGCAGCGACTTTTTGCCCGCACCGAGCTCACGTATGCAGTGGCCTACACTGAGGCCGTCGCCGCGGAAGCTGCTGATAGGTCGACTCGAGAGGTTCGACAGCGGCAGGCCCTGGTCAGCAAAGAGCCTGCAGTTCACCAACAGTCTGCCAGTGAGTCTGACAGCGACACCGACAGCGTGTGCAGAACTCGGGAGACATGCCCAACACGAACCAGTCCGAGAACTACAGCAACGCGTCCCTGTGCCAGCTGCGGTGGTAAGCATGGGAGAGACCTCTGTTGGGCGAAAGAGTTAATCTGCCGCTCCTGTGGAAAGCAAGGTCATCTGGCCCGAGTTTGTCGAGCAGCCAAGAAATCCCCACCGTCTTCACGACATGCAGACCCCAGGGTTCGTGCCTGAGATGGCGACCAGACGTCCTATTGTCATCAGACCGACTCCTGCTGCTGCCCATCAACAGTCCTGGCAACCGGTGACAAGCCCAGCCGGAAGATCCACGTCACACTTTGGCTGGACGGCGTGCCCTGCACGATGGAGGTGGACTCCGGATCATCCATCACTGTCATCTCTACACAGACGTGGCAGTGCTTGTTCCTGAGACGAAGTCGCCGCCGCTTGTCACCAGTTTTGACCCTCCTGACCAATTTCCAAGGAAGGCGCATTCTGTTGGCAGGAAAGGCAACCTTCCAAGTTGAGTTCAAGAATCGGAAGGCTGAGCTGTCTCTCCTGATTGCAGAGGGTGAGAGGGTCAGCCTGTTGGGCCTCGATTGGTTTGAGGCATTGGGCATCGCTATTACTGGTGTTAACCAGATATGTGGAAATAAAAGGGACTCATTGTATAGCGAGTTTCCTGATATGTTTGGGGAAGGGCTTGGCACATACACCAGCCCCCTGGTTTCTTTTAACTTAGACCCTTCAGTACATCCAATACGGCTGAAGTATAGGAAGGTACCGCTTGCTTTAAAAGCAAAAATTGAGTCTGAATTAGACAAACTGGTTAAACAGGGTATCCTTGAACCAGTGCCCATTGTAATGCCTGTCGAGGCTGATGGCTCAATTCGTATCTGCGCCGATTATAAATGTACCGTCAACAAAGCTACCCAGTGCCTGTGATTAGTCACGTGTTGGCATCACTGGGAGGAGGAAAGGTTTTCGCTAAGCTTGACCTAGCTCAAGCTTATCAGCAGTTGCCTGTGGATGACGCAACTGCCGAAGCCCAAACGATAGTGACCCACAAAGGGACATTTAAAGTCAAACACTTGCAATTTGGGGTATATGTAGCCCCGGGTATTTTTCAAGGGTTAATGGAGGGGCTCCTGCGTGGGCTACCTGGTGTTGTACCCTACTTCGATGATGTTTTAATAGCCGGTACAGATGAATGTGAACTAATGGCTCAACTAAGAGCAGTGCTGAGTCGCTTTAAAAATGCTGGGCTGCGGGTGAAGCGATCCAAATGTGTTGTTGGTGTGAGCAAGGTTGAGTTCTTGGAGTTCCTCATCGATGCGAATGGGGTCCACCCCACTCCAGACAAGGTCGCCGTCATCAAGAGCGCACCCCCGCCTTAGTCCAAGAAGGACCTCCAGTCGTTCTTGGGCATATTAAATTTTTATCATTCGTTCCTGCCACACAAGGCTTCAGTGGCAGAGCCCCTGCACGCCCTGCTTCACAAAAATGCAAAGTGGGAGTGGGGCAAGTGGCAGAGGTGAGCATCTGAAGCAGTAAAGGGCCTACTTTTGTCTGACACAGTGCTTACGCATTTTGACGAGGATAAACTGCTAGTATTGGCCACTGACGCGTCCCCTTACGGGGTGGGCACCGTGTTAAGTCATCTAATGCCGGACGGCACAGAGGCACCAATCACCTTCTATTCACGGTCCCTCACCACAGCGGAGAAAAACTATGCCCAGATTGAGGGCCTCGCCCTAATTGCTGGAGTTAAAAAATTCCATGACTTTGTGTATGGGCGACAGTTCCTCCTTGTGACCGATCATAAGCCACTTCTGGGCATTTTCTCCCCGGACCAACAGACTCCCAATATCCTTTCCCCAAGGATGTTGTGGTGGGCAGTCTTCCTGTCTGCATATGACTTTGAACTGGAGCACCGACCTGGGAAGACTATTGGGCATGCGGACGCCCTTAGCCGTTGCCCTGCTCCAGCAACAGACTTTGGCAGTGACCAAGACTTGGACGTTTTGACCTCGGAGGAACTCCCGGAGGCACCAATCACCTCCTTGGACATAGCTGCTGCGTCGGCTAAAGACCCTGTGCTTGCATGTGTTCTCAATTGGGCATGGAGGGGGTGGCCAGCGGGAAAAACGGAGCCGGAGTTTAAGCCTTTCATTTCGCACCAAAACGAACTGTCTGTCACAAAGGGTTGTCTGCTTTGGGGGAGTCGGGTGGTGATTCCCTCTAAGCTGAGGGAAAGAGTATTAGAGGCCTTACATGCTGGCCATCCGGGCATGGTACATATGAAGGCCCTCTCCCGGGGGTATGTGTGGTGGCCCAAACTGGATGAAGACATCGAGGTGTGGGTTAAGAACTGTATGTCATGCTAACAATCTCGCCAGAACCACCTCAGGCTCCCATTCAGCCGTGGGAGAAATCTAGGAGGCCGTGGTCCCGCCTCCATATTGATTTTGCGGGCCCCTACCAGGGGCAAATCTTTCTTATCATCGTCGATGCCTTTTCCAAGTGGCTCGAGGTTGTTAACATGCGGTCAACAGGGTCTGGGACAGTCATCAACGCCCTACGGAAGCTATTTGCAATCCACGGGCTGCCGGACTGCTTGGTCTCGGACAATGGGCCACAGCTCATATCCGCCGAGTTTGAGGGATTTCTGAAAGACAACCTCATCCGCCATTTGACTTCAGCCCCATTCCATCCAGCCTCTAACAGCCAGGCCGAATGGATGGTACAGACAGCTAAGGAGTCACTTGGGCGCCTGACTTGTGGGGAGTGGAGCCAAAAGATCGGCTCTTTCCTAATGAGGCAACATATCACCCCCTGTTTAGCAACGGGGAGGAGCCCGGCTCAACTCCTTATGGGCCGGAAGCTGGCTTCACTTCTCGACCACCTGCACTCCGACTTAGACCAGTCGAAGCAGCGGTCAGAGACCCCGGCGCAGGGGAGAGTCTTCGTTGTGGGGGACAAGGTTTTTGCCCGCGACTATGCGGAAGGTCATCGGTGGCCCCTCAGTGGGGCAGGAGGAGGAAGGGGCCATCATATCCCAGGCTGTGTCTTGCATCAGGGCAAGAGACACAGGCCCAGGAGGACAGGTTAGCCCTCCTGCCAGCTAACCAGCTACAGCAGAGGGTAGTAGAAAGGGAGGGGGGAGACCTAATGTGCTGTTACCCCCTCCCCCCAGTCTAAAGCCTGTCAAAGTCCCCAAGAGGGACTCTGGACAGTGCATTGCCCCTGCCCAATCCTGACGGTGAGGAAGACACTCCCACTAGGCCTTAACAGATTGCCAGACACGGGTGGCTGTCTCCCACCCCCGCTGTAGGCCCCTGCTGCTGGACTTCACTCAGGCTGGGAAGTGGCGTTACTTCTGGCTGTGCCTGGACTTGATGAAGCCACAGCCCTCATTTTACAAACCCTGAGCCAGGCTGTTCATCATATGCTGCTTTGGAGGTGATTCATTCATACATAGGGCCACAGTAAGCCAGAACGGCTTGACTGCACATAACACATTTGAGCAGGTGGCGTTAGCCTGGGAACTAATATTCATACATCTTCTCATTAAAATAAACATATTTATTGATGTTTACATAAGATTATTCAGGCATCACAAAACAAACTCGACACTGTTACCCAATAACAATCCATGAAAACTAATAAAAGCATTGAAACATATTACATGATGAATTTTAGGTCATCGGCCATTCCATGCCCATACCTATGAGCAGCTGTGCAGTTGCTCCGCTACGTAGAGTATTTCATGTAATATTAGTGTGTCACTCCAAGTGAAGCTCTTTCCGCATTCTGAGTATTCATATGGTTTCTCCCGTGTGGGTTCCTTGATGGGAAGTAAGGCATAAACTCCGCCTGAAACTCTTTCCACACGCTGAGCACTGATATGGTTTCTCTCCTGTATGGATTCTTTGATGGGAAGTGAGGTTTGAATTTTTACTGAAGCTCTTTCCACATGATGAACACTGATACGGTTTCTCTCGTGTATGGATTCTTTGATGAGAAGTGAGGTGTGAACTGCGACTGAAGCTTTTCCCACACTCTGAGCACTGATATGGTTTCTCTCCTGTATGGATTCTTTGATGAGAAGTGAGGGTGCTTCTCTGACTGAAGCTCTTTCCACACTCTGAGCACTGATACGGTTTCTCTCCTGTATGGATTCTTAGATGGGAAGTGAGGTTGCCACTCTCACGGAAACTCTTTCCACACTCTGAGCACTGATATGGTTTCTCTCCTGTATGGATTCTTTCAGGAGAAGTGAGGGTTCTTCTCTGACTGAAGCTCTTTCCACACTCTGAGCACTGATATGGTTTCTCTCCTGTATGGATTCTTTGATGAGAAGTGAGGGTTCTTCTCTGACTGAAATGCTTTCCACACTCTGAGCACTGATACGGTTTCTCTCCTGTATGGATTCTTTGATGAGAAGTGAGGGTTCTTCTCTGAATGAAATGCTTTCCACACTCTGAGCACTGATATGGTTTCTCTCCTGTATGGATTCTTTCAGGGGAAGTGAGGGTTTCACTCCAACTCTCACTTTTCCTACATTCCAGGCAATTATAATGTTTTTCTCTTCTGTGGAAACCTTCATGTCCATCGAGACTGATATGATCCAGGCACTTAATAGTTTTTGTCCTCTTCTTCCCTTTGTAGGTTTTTACTTGAATTTTCATTTTCTGATCTTGTACACCTCTGTATGGATCCCCATTCTTCTGTGTCCTCCTCCCCTCCAGCATCTTTTCTCCATCTTCTCTGCTCACCTTTTCTCTGTCTGTTACTCCACCAAATGACATCCTTGAATGTTCCCCCTCAACCTTGTTCTCCCAAACATCACCTGAATGAATAGAAGGATCAGAATGAAATGATGGGAAGGAAGACCTCTACATTTCTCATCAGGCAAACCTCCAAACTATAAGGAGAAGGCAGATCTCAACAGGGACAGATATGAATCAGGGCTGCTTTAACTGCAGGAGGAGGAGAAGGAGGAGGAGGAGGAGGAGACTGGGTTTATAACCTGCCCTTTACCTGGAGTCTCAGAGTGGCTTACAAACTCCTTTCCCTCCCCAAAACAGACACCCTGTGAGTTCGGTGGGGCTGAGAGAGCTCTTTCAAGAACAGCTCTGACAGAACTATAGCTTGCCCAAAGTCATCCAGCAGCTGCAAGTGGAGGAGCGGGGAATCAAACCCAGTTCTCCCAGATTAGAATCTGCACACTTAACCACTACACCAAACTGGCATTGAACTGCTTCAGCAGAATTCCAGTTAGCTGCAATGGTGACACGAACTGAGCTTCAGACCATTCAGCATGCAGGAATAAATGGTTTCAGTGTTTTGTCACCTAGCAGACATGGAGGGGGAGTGGGGAATCAAACCTGATTCTCCAGATTAGATTCCACCACTCTTAATCACTAGACCACACTGCCCTCCATCTAGAGACATTGCCTAATGCATCTCTGTATGACTTTGCTCTGGAACTTCTTCAGATCAGCCTGTCCTGCAGCAGCATTTTGATTATACCTGCACTTTTCCAGCTGATCCTGCAGGTTTTCCTGTAGGCAAAGAGGTTCCCTTCCCATGAAGCATCTAAGCATCTGTCTGCTGACTGAGGGTGTTCTGAGGAGCTCTGGAGAAAAAGGCCTTCTTCCTTCAGCCAGGAGATGAGGGCAGGCGTGAAACCCTGGCATCCTGCGTGAAGGAAAAAGGGATCAAGAGATCAAGTGTCAGAGTCAGACCACTGGCCCATCCTGCCCAGGACTGAGGACTACAGCCGCCTCTGTCCCTCCAAGGTCTCAGGCAGGGAGGGGCATTTCCAAGCCTCCTTCTTGGATAAAGGTGTTGAGGATGGAATTGGGGACCTTCTGCAAAAAAAAGGTGCTTCACTCCCAAGCTCTGGCCCTTTCCCATAACCACCACCACTTATTTCTTGGGGTTTGGACTAGGTCATTATTCATGGATTCCAAGCCTTCTCGCCGACAACACAGTCTAGACAGCATCACTTTGATCTTGATGCAGATAAAATGGAAGTCATGCTAGGCTAGAAAGTCCCAGGTTCAATCTCTGGCACATAAAGTCAAAAGGAGTCCTGAAAACAGGCCCCCAAAAGGCCTCGGCCTGAAATCTTGGCAAATTGCTGCTTATCAGAGCTCATGGTGGGGTGTTTGATGGAGACAGTCTGGTTTCTACCCACTCACAAGTCGGCCTCAGCCAAACTGTTAACTCTCCACCCCCAAAATTCTTGAGCTGTGTTATGGGGACAGTAATGTTGGCCTACCCTGCAGGGTTCTTAAAGAATTGCAATATGAGCCATACGAGGCATGATGAGCTCTCATAAGTACCTCATAAATGGGCATATATCACAACACGCCGCAGTATCTTGGCCCTCTCACTTGAGTCTGACACGGAACCACCAGATCAGGGTTCTCCCTCTCTAGAAAAAGATTTTAGAAAATGGCTGGCCAGGAAAACCAAAGGAGGAACATCCAGGGCATTTCCTCCACTAACCCTTTCCTGCTTCATCCACAGCAAGAAGAACAGAAGAAACATGTCCCTTGAGCAGGCGTTAAAGGGATTCTTACCCAGAGAGACCACCATCCCGTAATTCTCCAGCATGACCTCCCTGTACAGTGTTCTCTGGCACAGATCCAGCAAGGCCCATTCCTCCATGGTGAAGTACACGGCCACCTCCTGGAAAGACACCTGTCCCTGGGACCAGAAAACAGTTTCTTCCCTGATGTATCATGACAGGAAAGCTCAGGGCTTTTTTTCCAGGGGGAATGCGCCGGAATGGAGTTCTGGAACCTCTTTAACATAATTCTTTTTAAAAATCTTTAAAAGTTCATGAATTTTCCATATACAAACTGAAAACTTCATTTCCCTCTTGAGAGTACTGGCACCTCTGTTTCAAAAAATAAATAAATAAAAAGCCCCGGGCCAGCTGTTTGTCAGTCTGTGACCAGGATCTCCCACCCCCACAAAGGAAGATGCGGACAATGAGGATTTTTCCTGGCAGGTTCAAGGGGAAGCCCAGACCCGATCTCCCCAGGGACCCCTTGCAGCCCCAGAAGTCAAGGACCACAGAGGGGTCCTCTCAAGGTTGGAACTGAGGAGGGGCCACCCAAATTGCCCCTCGTGGACCCCCCCCCGCCACAGGAATCTTTCCCTTACCTGAGCCGGCTGCTTGGCTGCTGACTCCACCGCAACAGAAGAAGGAGGCGATCCAGGCAGGCTCTCTGGTGCCATTTCACTGCCTGTCAGGTGGGAAAAGGTGGGCCAGTGATTTGCATTTTCCACACGGAATTAGGGCTAGTTGATCTTCTGAAGCCTGAGGAGTTCCCCTTTGGAAACGGGAGGGAAGCCTGCACCCCCAATTCCTCCACTGTACGGAAAAGGTCTCTTTCCAGACACTCTGTCTCCATCCGTCCACAAAATCATTGGAAACGACTGGGGGAGCTAGACTGGATCAAAGGGTGAGGGACTCAAGAGCAGTGTTCCCTCTAAGTTGAGTTGGGGCAACTAGCTCACAGTTCTTTAGCCTCCTGCTCACACATTTTTGTCTTAGCTCAGGAAGGATGGCTCCAGAGCCAACGAATTTATGCAGGAGCCAAATTCCTCGCTCACTACTCTAATGCCAAAGTAGAATTTTTGCTCACAAGACTCCACAGCTGAGAGGGGGCATTGCTCAAGAGCCTGATGGATCCCTCTGGATTTCCAGATGTCCGGAGGGGGGGGCAGATGCGGACAGAGAATTCCACCCTGGCATGCTGGGCCCCGCCAGGCTGGGGAAGGAGTTTCTCCCCAATGCCCCCTTCTCCCTGAAACTAGGACCTCCCCCCCCCCGGGTTCAGCTTTAAGATGGGGAATTGAAGAGGTGTGGCAGATGTCTCGATCAGCTGAAATTTCAGGCCACATCCAATGGAGCAGGCTACAGAGATGTAGGGGGTGCAGTTTCTGGAGGGAACAGTGCTTCCCTCGTTTAGATGGGGTGCAACTTTCCTGAGCACGTTCATTGAAGAGTTTGGACAAGCTACTGAATCTGGGTCTTTGGCTGGAGAAACAGTTTTTGGTTACAACGGACAAAAATGTGGTTGTTCCGTTACATCCTGGCCCATCAGTCGGTGCCCAGTTCTGGATTCGGTTGATCTGGCCTGATTGATCCAAGCCAGAGTAACTTCTTTACATGGGACTGAGCTTGAAGATAACTCAACTCTGTGGCGGGGTAGTGGCTACCCTTGAAGGAGAACCAAGGAGACCAGGATTCAGATGCTAGCATGTCATGAAACTTTACTACTGGGGTGAGCTTAATCCAATCACTGATTCAGGATGGGGTGAAAATTAATTAAAAAGTAAATCAACAGGAAACAATCTTTTGATCTTTTCCACATCTTTTCTGTTATGTATTGGAATGTGAATCTGGGCTATACATTCCTATGTTAAGCTTGATTTCAAATGTGGCTCTTCAGCTGTGGCATTACTATTGGCTGGTTTCTAAGAAACCTCTGTACAGAACCAATCATCTTGGAAATTAGTTGCAAAGAGGGAACAGTCCTGATTGGCCTTTATCCCTGTGTTATGATTGGCCTTTATCTCTGTGTTGTGATTGGCCTTTATCCCTGTGTTATGATTGGCCTTTATCCCTGTGTTGTGATTGGCCTTTATCCCTGTGTTATGATTGGCCTTTAGCTAACTGTGGGTGTGGCTTTGACAGCCCGGGAGAGTTTAAAAAGGGAGCTGTGCTCCACTTGTTTGTTGTGTGTTCCTGAGTTGAAGTCTTGCTGTTAAATAAAGCTGAAATCACTTTTTGCTGAATCCTGTTGTTGAGTCTCATACTTAACATTTTCCATTTGCTACAGATTCAATTATTACGAGAATGCATTGTTTGCTGCTTCCCCAAGGAATCATGGTGAGTTCATATGCCTCCCAGGATTCCCCCAACTTTCCTTTGATCTCTCCCACACCCACCTTGCTGGCGAGTTTGAGGAATGGTCCAGCAAAGCTTGCGTGACTGAGGTGTGGGTGGGAGATTTTGGACTGTCCTCGTCCTAGCCGCATGGAAAATATTTTCTTGGCACCTTTCTCTCCAGTGGCCATCCCTCCCCCCAGCAACAGAGGAGCTTTTTGAATGTTTATATTGGCAACCAAATATCAATATAACGCTATTAGAACAAGCTGTGTATCAGGTTCCTTAAACTGTCAGCTTTCCTAAAAAAGGAACAATATGCCTTTCCCCTTATATCTCCACAAGGAAAAGAGCTACAGATTTTTTTAAAAAATGAAAACACCAATGAACCGAAACCTAATTTATCTGTGTGGAAATAACCCTGAAGCTTCCCTCTTCTTATCCCATCTCTATTACACTAAAAATTTCACTGGGAATCAAGGGGGGAATTCCCTGCCAGCTTCTATGCTTTGCTCTTGGAAGCATTCTAGACTGCATAGCAAAGGAAAGGGGGCCAGCTGGATAGGAAACTGTCGTGCTGCTTCCTGTTGGGAACCCCTCCCCATGTGTCTGAACAGCAAAGTCATGGTGACTGCTGAGGAATACCCCCCCCTTTGTGGTCACCAACACTTCCCTCTACACACACAGTAGTTTCTCTTTCCGTTCTCTTGGCAATCCGATATCCTCCCCCTGCCTCATTCTTTCCTTCTCACCACCCTACCTTTCAGCTACCTCCCATCTTCAGCCATACTGATTATCTGTTTAGTTCATTTAAAGGTAAAGGTTTCCCTTGCTCGAAAGCCAGTCGAATCCGACTCTAGGGGGAGGTGCTCATCTCCGTTTCCAAGCCAAAGAGTCAGTGCTGTCCAAAGACATCTCCATGGTCATGTGGCCGGCATGACTAGACGCCGAGGGCATGGAATGTTGTTGCCTTCCCACCAAAGCGGTTCCCATTTACCTACTTGCAATTTCTTGCTTTCAAACTGCTAGGTTGCTTCACCTTTCTCCACAGTGAGGACCAAAGCAGCTTACGTTATTCTTTTTTCCTCCTTTTCCTCCACATAACAACCCTGTGAGGCAGGTTAGGCTGGAATTACGTGACTGGTCCAAAATCATCCAGTGAGCTTCCACAGCAAGATGGGAGATTCAAACCTGGGTCTCCCAGACGCTACTCTGAAGCTCTAACTGCAACGCCACAATGGCTTCCATAGTGTTACCCCCACCAGCTTTGATTTCAGAAGCTGAATCGCTGACTGGAGGGAAATCAGTTAAATGGCCAAGCCTCAGCGAGAGGTGGGGTATCAGCAAGGATCGTCCTACCTATGTCTACGGGGATCTTTCCCTTTATGAGAGCTCTTACTAACCAGTCCAAGGGTAAAAGAGAGAATGTTTTATTAAAGGGTATTCAGGGAAAGTAACACAAAAGAAACACACATGGAATACGCACGCATACAAGATCTACGGAAATAAAGAGAGGAGCAGGATAATAGTGGTGGCTGAGGCCATAGCTACGTTTCCAGGAGATGTCCATGAAGGAGAGACGGCAAAATGACCAGCGCTTGGCAGAGAGGAAGGACCCAGTATAGTGGGGGTGCATATTAATAGTGGGCTAGTTATACCCAAAAAGGTGTCCAGAGGGAGTGCCATGGTCTTGAGTATGCTGATGTCGGCAGGGGGGCTGGGGGGAGTCACAGCTGCCAGAGCAAGGTCACAGGTGCTTTCCCAGGGTCATGTCCTAGGCAAGATCAGCAATGCTCCTTCTATGCTCCACAGTGTTGCGAACAGAAATTCTACCTTGTGAGCAAAAAACAACTAGTAGCATTAAAGTTGTGAGTCTACATTTGATTAGAATTAATCTTGTAAAAATCTCAGAAGGAATTCTTTTAAAATATATTTAAACTATATTTTAAGAAAAATTTAAACATTATGAGAGAGAATCAGGTCAGATTTCACCCACCCCTTTCCACTATACTTGTGAGCGAAAAGTCCTACTCAGATTAAACTTGTGAGCGAGCCTACACTTAAAATATATATATATATATATATTGTTTACAAACATCCAAAACATAGAATATGAACTACTATCATCACCTGTAGTCAAAAGGAAGCAGCAGCAGTAGGAGACGTCAACAGCCACTGCCCATCAGAGAGCACACCACACAGACCTTGTTATACCAATGGGCCAACTCAGCATAATGAAGAAGGGAAGAAGAGATTGGATTTATGCCCCACCCTTCATTACCCGAAGGAGTCTCAGAGTGGCTTACAATCTCCTTTCCCTCCCCCTCCCCACAACATATACCCTGTAAGGTAGGTGGGGCTGAGAGAGCTCTTTTGAGAACTCCTTGTGAGAGAACAGCTCTGAAAGAACTTATGACTGACCCAAGGTCACACCAGCAGCTGCATGTGAAGGCGTGGGGAATCAAACCCAGCTCTCCCTGATTAGAGTCCACACCCTTAACAAACTGCAGCCTCATGTGTTCATGATCAAAGGGAAGCCTCGTGTCTGAGAGGCACAGCGCCTGCCTTACATGCAAAAGGTACCACTCATGGTCTACCACTCAGCATGACAAGGAAAAGATACCATATCATTAATATCTTTATCTGTTTTTTCCAGTAGTAACACATCAGAACCCAAAACAGCCTCCCAAATCCCCCTCTGTGCTTGGAATCTATAGACTCCGTGCCTCAAAGTTCCTTAAAAAAAAATTAGGCCTCATTGATTGACCAACAAAATTTGTTGCTGCTGAAACCAGTGAAAGCTTGCAGCTCTGTAATACACAGCGTTTCCCAGCTAGTATGTGTGTGTGGGGGGAGCAATTCCCAGAAACACCCAATTTCTGAGAACAAATCCACAAAGGAAGAATCATCTGAATACAATGTTGGATAAATCTACATGAGTGTACACGTTTGTAACCTCCTAAACCTGATATTGTTCCCTCTGCCACATGTCAGCCATTTCATGGGGGTGCTCATTCCTAAAATGCCCACTGCATCAATAAGACAGCAGCCCTGCTCCATGGCTTAGATCTAACTAGCCATGAAAAATTTGGCATCTGCACTTCCCCCTCCCTCCTTCACCTCCCTCCTTCACCTCCCTGCTTCCCCTGCCCCCAAAGCAGAGGGAGGATCCTTGGGGATATGGCACAGGTGGATGAAGAAGGAAAGGTGAATCCATGGAAATTAAAAAAAACACCCATTCTTATGGAAAGAGAGTGTCTTTCTTATAATGCTGTGGTCCCTGATTTTTAAAACCTCTTTAGCAATCTGATTTTGGACCTATTGCTCCAGTGCAGGGTTGCCAAAAGATCAGTCCAGTCTGCTCTTCTCCCTTTAACAGTGAAAACACACAAAAAGCACTGTGAAAATTCACTTATAAACAATGTGTGAACCAAATAAAGACTTGACAGAGAGAGTAAGCCATACCTCTGAGGATGCCAGTCACAACTGCTGGTGAAATGTCAGTGCTTACAGTGCCAAGACCACGGCCATACAGCCCAGAATATCCACAACTAGTGAACTCCGGCCATGAAAGCCTCTGACAACATCTCAAATAAAAACTACTACAAATGCATATGTCATTAGAGTTACATAAACTTTCAGAATCTTATACTAGAATGAAGATTTCCAAAAGGCACTTTAAACATGTAGAACACCAACATGTCACTTACATCAGAGTTTCGATTTCTCATGCTATGTATAAGCATCAGTTTTTTGTCAGTAGGAAATTTAGTCTGCTGGAAAGCTGCACAGTCTACTGGAAGACCAGTATATCCTTGTTAGATCTGTATACGCTTGCTGGTGAATTGTCATTTTCAGAAGACTTGCCTGTTGAATTATTCCGCTGGAAAGCTACACGATCTACTGGAAGATTTGTATGTGCTTGCTGGTAAATTGTTATTTTTTCAGAATACTTACCTGTTGAATTGAGTAACTTTAATTATTTAGATTTAGCTTTGAAAATGATGTGTTTAGTTCTCTGACATGGTGTTGTACATGTTTAAAGGATAGGGTTTGATTTCATTCTGTGAGTAGTTAGCAGTAGTAGCCCTTTCAAATTAAGAAAAAAGGACTGATACTTTGAGCACAGCTGAAAACAATCAGCACAAGCAAACGATTTATCCTCTTGAGTCCTGGTAAGGATCAAGAGCTGTTACCAACCCTTCTGAGTGTGAAGCAGTTACGTCCTCAATTATGGGAAGTGGTGAGAATTTTGATGAGTTTGTATGTCTTATTGTTGTGTATTCTGTATTTTAAAGTTTTGTATTATTATTCTACAGGTGGCATATATCTGTATCTTTTTATGATTTACCAGCTCCATATGAAAATGGTTATTCTTGACTCTGATGAAGATTGGAAATGTGATTTAACCCGGGAAACACGTTAGTCTGCTGGAAAGCTGCACAGTCTACCAGAAGAGTTGTATATGTATAAGAGACTGATGATTTAGTTAAACAATCTGAAAATAATCTCCAGGAATCTAAGACCAGAAAACTTGATAGGGATGCTGAAGATTATGCTGAGGATAAATGGAACCTACCTGTTCAGGGGTCTCACACTGCTGCATATCAGTTGGGGGACCAACAAAGAGAAGGCCGTGTCTGACAGAGTGGGCTGTAGAGATTTAGGAGCTTTTGGCCTGTGAAGGGGAGATCCTGAAGGGAACTGTGCTGCCGTATTTGAGGGGTGACCAAATCAAAGGGAACGCAATGTGCAAAAATATACCGTATATCTGAAACCACTGTGATTAAATAAATATAAATTAATATAATACAGGTTTGTTAAAATGGCACCACTGCTGGACCTTCTGATGGCACCTGGTATTTTTGGCCACTGTGTGACAGAGTGTTGGACTAGATGAGCCATTGGCCTGATTCAACATTGGCTTCTGTTATGCTCTTATGTTTTTATGGTTTAAGAACATAAGAGAAGCCAATGTTGGATCAAGCCCATGGCTTATCCAGTCCAACACTCTGTCACACAGTGGCCAAAAATACCAGGTGCCATCAGGAGGTCCAGCAGTGGGGCTAGGACACTAGAAGCCTTCCCACTGTTGCCCCCCCAAGCACAAAGAATACAGAGCATCACTTGCCCCAGACTGAGAGTTCCTATCTATACCTTGTGGCTAATAGCCACTGATGGACCTCTGCTCCATATGTTTATCTAATACCTTCTTGAAGCTGTCCATGCTTGTAGCTGCTGCCACCTCCTGTGGCAGCAAATTCCATGTGTTAATCACTCTTTGGGTGAAGAAGTACTTCTTTTTATCTGTTTTAACCCGACTATTCAGCAATTTCATTGAGTGCCCACAAATTCTTGAGTTCATTTGTAAATTCAACTATATTTGTTCATAACATCAGAATTTATTTTTATAACTTATATTTTATATTGAGGAATATATACTTCAAAAAGTTAAGCAGAGAAAGGAGGAATAATGTAAGTCTCTGTGGGTCCCGTAGGGGAGAGAAATGGGCAGCGCTATTTTTGGGCAGAAACGCACAGGAACGGAGTTCTGGCTGGATCCCAAGTTGGCCACACCCAGCAGGAACTCATTAGCATATCAGGCCATACCAAACAGCAGAAATTCATTAGGATTGGCTACATTAGGGCTATGTGGCCTAACGTGCAAAGGAGTTCCTGCTACAAAAAAAGCCCTAGGTTTTGACAACAAACAAGGTAAACAGAATAAGAAGCAAAAGGTGGTTATGGCTGGATGACCACACTTCTGGCAACATGTGGGGTGTGGTCTAATATGCTAATGAGCTGTGCTGTCAGGGTGTGGCCTAATATGCTGAGTTTCTGCTGATGGGTGGGGCCTATTATGCTAATAAGTTCCTGCTAGGTTTTTTCTACAAAAAAAGCCCTGGAAATGGGGTATACGTCAACTAAACACACAAACAGAGCTTCACTTAGAGATGAGAGTAACACTTCTTCAAAGGAAACTGGCTCACTCATTAAATACCCAGACCAAATACTTTATTGGATGAATGTGTTCATTTGAGTACGGCCCAGATTTCCCAGAGTGCGGCCACAGTTGAGGGGGGCTCTCAGCTGCCAAGTACTCCTCGTAGGAGGCTGAATCTCAGGCAGATGCGCAGGCCTGGAAAACCATCGTTGGAGCAGATGGAGTTATCTAGGGGGTGGTTACAGAGGGGAGGTGGGTCACCGATGGGGCTGGTTGCCTTAATGTAGGGGGGCAATAACCCCATTTGGGGGAGAAAGAAATCCTTTAGTTATCCTTTGCTTGAGGGACTTGGTTTTGTACAAGCAGACCCTTTCCCTCTCATTTTTATCGGGAGACCACGTGGTCTTATCTATACCTCCCACACTCCCTCTCTGTGGTTTACAGGCCATTTAAAAAAAAACCAACAACCACACACATTAAAGTCCCTTCCCACAGAAACACACGCAGGGACAGTCCTTCTTTGATGATTAATCCTTATTGCCAATACCCTTCTTAGTTAGTTTATATACGTATTCTAAACATTAATACCCCTCCCTCACGTGAAACAGTGCAGGTTTTCTTCAAGAGCAAACCTTCCACAACTGATGCCTTGATTCCTTTTTGAGGTCACAGTGTTTTTAGTTCTCAGCAGTCCTCTGCCCTTCCTCCCAGAAACATTTAGTTCTCTGCCATCAGGAGGTCCAGCAGTGGGGCCAGGTGGACCTCCTATTGAAATTTGGGTTTTGGCCACTGTGTGATGCATAGTGTTGGAGTGGATGGGCCCACTGGCCTGATCCAACACGGCTCCTCTTATGTTCTTATTCTTCAAACCAGAGGAACTACACTCAAATAAAAAGGGGAATACAAGCTTTGATAAAGGGCTGGTAGCATATACGACGTGCTCTCCCTAAAGGTCTCTGATTTGGGAACCTGCTAGACCAAGACTGTTATTATTTCTGAGATAAACTGAAATCACCTTTTCCAAGACATTATACTGGACAGACAAGAAAACAGATGGTGATAAAGAACAAAGATTTATTTAACAGAAAATAAAGTATTTAAAAGGGTAACTGTTACTCTCCATGGGGAGATATCTGAAGGGTAATAAGGTGTAAAATGCAATAAAAATAGTTCCCACATTTTGAGTATTTATTTGGTTAATGACCAAGGTTCATGCCTACAGCTTAGTGGGAAGACTGAGAGAATCCCTACTCTATGTAGAGTGATTTATGTAAAATCAGTGTGTCGCTCCAAGTGAAGCTCTTTCCACATTCTCAGTCCTGAGATGGTTTCTCCTCTGTGTGTTTTCTTTGATGGTAAATGAGAGAGCCACTCTGACTGAAGCTTTTTCCACACTCTGAGCACTGATATGGTTTCTCTCCTGTATGGATTCTTTGATGGGTAGTGAGGGGGCTACTCTGACTGAAGCTCTTTCCACACTCTGAGCACTGATATGGTTTCTCTCCTGTATGGATTCTTTGATGGGTAGTGAGGGCAGACCTGTGACTGAAATGCTTTCCGCACTCTGAGCACTGATATGGTTTCTCTCCAGTATGGATTTTTCGATGGGAAGTGAGAGAGGCACTTGTACGGAAACTCTTTCCACACTCTGAACACTGATATGGTTTCTCTCCTGTATGGATTCTTCGATGCGAAGTGAGGGCACAACTGTGACTGAAATGCTTTCCGCACTCTGAGCACTGATATGGTTTCTCTCCTGTATGGATTCTTTGATGGGAAGTGAGGGAAGTACTTCTATGGAAACTCCTTCCACACTCTGAGCACTGATATGGTTTCTCTCCTGTGTGGATTCTTTGATGGTAAGTGAAGTGTGATCTCTGAATGAAGCGCTTTCCACACTCTGAACACTGATATGGTTCTTCTCCTGTGTGGATTCTTTGATGGGAAGTGAGGTGGGATCTCCAAATGAAGCGCTTTCCACACTCAGAACACTGATATGGTTTCTCTCCTGTGTGGATGCTTTGATGGGAAGTGAAGTGTGATCTCTGAATGAAGCGCTTTCCACACTCAGAACACTGATATGGTTTCTCTCCAGTGTGGATTCTTTGATGGCAAGTGAGGTTGCCAGTGTGAGTGAAGCTCCTTCCACACTCTGAGCACTGATATGGTTTCTCTCCTGTGTGGATTCTTTGATGGGAAATAAGGTATGAACTCGTACTGAAGCTCTTTCCACACTCCAGGCATTGATAACATTTTTGTCCTCTGTGAATGCCTTGATGTCCATCAAGACTGAAATGATTCCCACACTCAGTACTTTTTCTCCTCTTCTTTCCACCTAAGGACTGACTTGCTGACTGGTGGTCTTCTGGGGAGCCCTGGAGAAAGAGGACTTCATCTTGCAGCCAGGAGATGAGGGTAGGCGTGGAACCCCAGCATCCTTCTGGAAGCAGAAAGAGATAAGGATAAGAGACTGCCAGAGTCAGACCACTGGCCCATCCTGCCCAGCACTGAGCACTCCCAATGCCTCAGGCTCTCCAGGGCCTCAGGCAAACAGCAGCAATTTCACTCCATCTGCTTTGAGTTCATTCTTAGCTAAAGATGCTGAGGACAGATTTGGGGACCTTCTTCATGCAAACCAGGTGCTCCACCCCCAAGCTCTAGTCCCTTCCCATGAACACCATTTATTTCTTGCAATCTGGGTTAGAACATTGTTCAGGAAATCCAAACTTTCTTGCCTGCAATGCAGTCTAGAAGGCATCACTCTGATGTTTACGCAGGTGAAATGGTTGGGATGCAGGACTAGGAAGTCCCATGTTCAATCCCTGGCACATCCAGCTAAGAGGAGTCCATTTTATTTTTGATCGGCTCCTCCTCCACTACCTGCCATGCAGCCTCGCCTCATCTTCCTGCTACCACAGGAAGATTCAGACCATGGGGAGAAATTGGCTCCCAGCGCGTGCAGGCGGGCAGGTCCACGGGCTGCTCTCGCTTGGATGCCCTTGCCCAGGGAGGGAGAGGGGCTTTGAGAGGAGCCGGCTGTGGAATCAGGAAGAGGAATAACATGTAACCAAAAGAACATTGCATTGCTATGGTACTTGGTTACAACAGCTAGAATGACTTATGCACAATTCTGGAAACAAGAAAAGATACCTGAAACATGGGAATGGATTAAGAAGATGCTTTTTATAGTAGAAATGGACAAAATGACAAGAAAGCTTAATAATGAAGAAGACGAAGCGTTTTATGAACAATGGAAAGATTTCAAAGACTATCTTGAGAAAAACTAGGACGTTAAAAACAAATTAATTTGCTTCGATAGTTATTAAGGAGAAAACAAGAAAAAGAATGATAAGATTGCTAAAATGTTGCCTAATTTGATAATGGAAGTGAGACATTTTGTTAATGGTAATTAGATAATAGAGTTTATAAGGGGGTAAGAGCATTGCGGAAGCCTTGTACTGGGGATGGTGGGGAGGAAAGAAAAAGGTATGTGATATCTATAAGATGCAATTTTAAATATGTGAAACATACTCTATAATAAATGGTTTAAAAAAAAAAAAAGGAAGAGGAATAACAGAGCAAATTTAATTAATCCTCTAATTAAATGCACTCTGCTAATTAAATTGCTGGAACTGCAATGGCTAGCACCCTAGACGGCGCCTGACCTGTGGCCTCTGAGCTGGCTTTCTTGTTTTCTGACTGCATGAGTTCAGAGTGGTGTGTTAGCAGTAGAGTAAATCCCCTTCTTGCCCGAAATTGAAATAAACATGATCAATTGTTTTAAAATTAACCAGTGGTCTGGTTGCTTGTGTGCAGCTGTCACTGGGGACCCAGGGCGTTCAGTTTTGAGCTCCTTGGCCACTACATATTCGGTATCATATAGTTTTGCCACTCACTCCCTGCTCACCGTAACTGTTGACACTAAGGGATGTGTAAGGCAAGGCGTCGCTCTTGCCTCCCCTCAAGGGTTAATGCGTGCAGTTACAGGCCTGGCCTCCCTTGCAGGGGCTGCTCCTTAGTCCCTCGGCCTGCCTGGTGCCTGATCATCTCCAAGGCTGGGGTGGAAGAGGGGCAGTCGGCTTCCCAGGGGAGTGGGTCACCAGCGATGGGAGGGGGAGAACCACGAGCAGTGATGCGGTTTTCTAGAGATTGCTCCTGGAGACATGGTGGGTGTCGTGGGCGTGGATGAGGAAGAGCTGCCAGAGCTTGCAGAAACCACAGCTGGCCCCTCTGAAACAGCAGGGGAGGGTAGCTGTGAGTTGCCTGTAACAGCAGTCTTCACACCTGGCCCAGATAAGGGGGAAGAACTGCAAGCTGAAAGTCCTCCTGACTCACCCCCACGAGTGACTCATTTAAGGGAGCAACTGCGGCAAAACTTAGCAACCAGGCGACGAAAGGCCAGGGTACAGGGAAGACACTCGGCCAGCCCTGAGTTCCAACAGGAGCGTGGGCGATCGTGCAGCTGGCTAATTGGTAGCAGCATTTAACTCCATACTCTGGGCAGTACTCTTCGTGGAAGCAACGAGTCAGCCTCGTGCTGCTTGCATCCGCTTCGGACCCCCTGGCTCTGTGTTCCTGGCTCATGCCCCGGCTTGGCTTTGGACTTTGCACTGTCTTCTTGGCTCCTGACCTTGGCCTGTTCTGGACCCCCTTTGACTGGCACCCCAGCCCGTGACATTGGGATTGGAACGGAGGAGGGGCTACCCAAATCGAGGCATGATGATGGATTCTCAAAAGTGTCTCAAAATCGGCTTCGGACTGGGATCTGACACGGAACCACCAGATCAGGGCTGATGGAGACAGTCTGGCTTCTACCCACTCACAAGTCGGCCTCAGCCAAACTGTTAACTCCCCACCCCCAAAATTCTCCAGCTGTGTTATGAGGACAGTAATGTTGGCCTACCCTGCAGGGGTCTTAAAGAATTGCAATATGAGCCATACGAGGCATGATGAGCTCTCAGAAGTACCTCAAAAATGGGCATATATCACAACCCGCCTCAGTGTCTCGGCCCTCTCACTTGAGTCTGACACGAAACCACCAGATCAGGGTTCTCCCCTCTCCAGAAAAAGATTTTAGAAAATGGCTGGCCAGGAAAACCAAAGGAGGAACATCCAGGGCGTTTCCCCCACTAACCCTTTCCTGCTTCATCCACAGCAAGAATAACAGAAGAAAGATGTCCCTTGAGCAGGCTTTAAAGGGATTCTTACCCAGAGAGACCACCATCCCGTAATTCTCCAGCATGACTTCCCTGTACAGTGTTCTCTGGCACAGATCCAGCAAGGCCCATTCCTCCACGGTGAAGTACACGGCCACCTCCTCGAAAGACACCTGTCCCTGGGACCAGAAAACAGTTTCCTTCCTGAAGAATCATGGCAGGTGGGCTGTGTGTGAGCGTGTGACCAGAACCTCCGCCTCCCCCCCCCATAAGGAGATGTAGACAACGAGGATGTTTCCTAGCAGGCTCACTGTTTCAAGGGGGAAGACCAGAGGAGGAAATTGCACCAGGGACCCTCTGCAGTCCCACAAGTCAACGATCACAGAGGGGTCCTCTCGAGGTTGGAACTGAGGAGGGGCCACCCAAATTGCCCCTCGTGGACCCCCCCTTCCACAGGAATCTTTCCCTTACCTGAGCCGGCTGCCTGGCTGCTGACTCCACCGCAACAGGCAGGCTCTCTGATGCACAAATCTGCCTGCCTGCTCCCACGCCGAATTGGAAACACACCGTCGGAGTCCAACGAATTAGACAAATACCTGTTTAATGCATTGAAAACAGGGAATACCAGGCTGGTTGCCTTCACACCTCAGCAATTCCAGAACTGTATTCTGCCAGAACCAGGAAGGGCAGAAGGTCTTATATTCCAAATGACATCACATATAATTTACACATTCAAGAGTCCCTTATTGGCACCAAGCAGTTAACATCACGGAAGCATAACTTGACTCAGTGCATCTCTCACTGGTGTCAGTAATTACACTTGTTTACCTTGTCTTCAGAAGACTGGGGACATTAGAGAACACGGGGTCCTTCCTGGGCTCGCATGTGGAGAGCTAGCTGATAAGGGCTGTGAATCACATTAAACTTGGCTCTCGGCGGCCTTGCAACTTCTAAATAACATTCCATTTTTATTGCATCCTAATTCCTTCTACAGTGGCTTCTTATACACAGAGGTGCAGATATAAAATATATGTTCTGCTACAAGTTTCTCTAATCAGAAGATTCTAGGTTACATACCAAGATCTGGATCTATTATAACTAAACTTTTGAAGGCACAGTGACAGCTGTCAATATGTAAACATGTCAGAGGAAATTTCAGATCCCACATTCAGAAATCACATTCATTCTTCCCTTGTCCTACATCTCTGACATCATTTCGCTACCTCCCGGGAGAGAAAAGGTGGGCCAGGGATTTGTATTTTCCACACAGAGGCAGGGCTAGTTCTCCTCCTGAAGTCCGAGGAGTTCCCCTTCAGAATCGGGAGGGAAGCCTGCATCCCCAACGCTTACTTTCGAGACAGTCTGTCGCATCTGGGACTGCCAACAGGGTGGGTCACTTTCTGATGACCCCTCCTCCCTCCCTCAAATTGACCCCTGCCCCAGGGTTCAGCTTTAATACGAGGGGGTTGAAGGGGTTGGGGAGACGTCTCCATCAGCTGGAATCTCAGGTCAGGGGTGTAGTTCCCACAGGGAACAGCATTTCCCTCTTTTGGATGGGGTGAAACTTTCCTGGGCACATTAAGAGTCTGGGTAAGCTACCGAGTCTGGGTCTTGGGCTGGAGATTGGGCTACAAAGGACGAAAATGTGGTTGTTCTGCTACATCTGGCCCATCAGTCAGTATCCATTTTTGGATTCGGGTGATCTGGCCTGACTCATCCAGGCCACTGTAAGTTTTTTACATGGGACTGAGCTTGACGAGAATCAAGGAGACCAGGATTCAAACGCTAACATTACTGGGGTAATCTTAATCCAGGCACTGGTTCAGGATGGGGTGAAAATCAATTTAAGAAATACATCAACAGGAAACGACCATTTCATTTTTTTCCCCACACACCATTTCCATTTGCTACAGAGTTAATTATTGCTGGTAAGCGTTGTTTTCCCCCTGCTTTCCCCAAGCATTATGGTACATTAATATGCCTCCCAGGGTTTCCACAACTTTCCTCTGATCTCTCCCACACCCACCTTGCTTATTAATCATTGCTTATAAAAAAGGAGGAAATGACCCTCTACTGTTGAGGGAGAAAATGGTTACGGGAGCGGGTTGGAGGCAGGAAAAACTGTCCCACCCAAATGGCAGCCCATCCAGGCTTCACTTGAGATGTTTTCCAAAACTTTGCTGCAGAACAGGTCTGGGGAAAAGCACAGAAAGCCAATGAAAGCTTGGGACATGGGAAGGGGAAGAAGGAGAAGACGACCTTACTTCCCAACAGCATGGAAGCAAGTAACCTGTACCTACCTGGCAGGGGAAACACTATGGTCACCAACAGCACGGAACCCAGTTCAAGTCTATTTGTCTCCATATTTTCAAAAACTTTACTGCAAACCAAATCTGGGAAAGAGTATAGAAAAGCCAATGAAAGCTTGGAATATGTCGGGGTGGGAGGAGGAGGAAGAGATACTGCTTCCCAACAACATTGAACCCAGATCATGTTTATCTGTGTGGAAATACCCACTGAAGCTTCCCTCCTCTTATCCCATCTCTTTTTTCCTAAAAACTTCGCAGGGAATTGGGGGGGATTCCCCCCCGTTTCTAAGCTTTGCTGTTAGAAGCATTGAAGACTGGATAGCAAAGGGGGAGGGGGCAGGTGGAGAAAACTGCGGTGGGTGCTTCCTCTTGCTACCCCCCCTCACCTGAATAGCAAACTCACAGAAGCTCCTAAAGAATACTCCCCCTGTGGCCCCCAACACTTTCCCTCTCCCCACACCATGTTCTCCTCCTCTTGGCAATCCCCATATCCTCTCCCCGCCTCGTTCTCGACTTCTCAGCCCCTCCCCAATCTACCTTTTAGTGGCCTCCCATCTTCAGCCATGTTGATTATCTACTTAGTTCATTCACACCCCACCTTTTTCCACAGTGGGGACCAAAACAGTTTAATTATTTTCTCCTCCTTTTCATCCACACGACCCTGGGAGGTAGGTTAGGCTGAAAGTCTGTGACTGCTCCAAAATCACCCAGTTAGCTTCTGCAGCAAGATGGGGATTAGAACCTGGGTCTCACCAGGGTTTTGTAGCCAGGAAATTTTGGTTGCTAGGGCAATGGGGAAATGGGGGGGGCACCTTGGCCACGCCTGCTGGTCCTCTTGCAGCAGCAGCAGAAGCTGCTCCGACTCCGCTGCGACCTCTAGTCCTCCTCCAGTCCTTTCGATTGGAGAGACTCGATTCTGGGCTGCTTTTCTGTGTCAGCCGGGGAGGGGAGGGGGGTTAATCTCCAACTCTCTCTCTCTTTTGCATTTTGTAATTTTTTTTTTTGCAATTTTATTTTATTTTGCATTTTTAAAAACCTATTTATTTCTTAAAACCTGTTTCTCAGCCCAGAAAAAAAGAAAACAAGACTGAAGCTTCCCCGACTGCGCCTGAGGTAGTTTTGGAAACCCCACACACATTTTACATTTTCCAAAATATACATATATATATAATTTTTTTTTTTAAATTAGGTTTTTGTTTTTTTGTCTAGGGGGGCAGTGGTAATCCGTGGGGATCATAGCCCCCAAATCCCCCCCCCCCGTGGCTACGGGCCTGGGCCTCACACAGACCCTACCCTGAAGCTCTAGCCGCAACACCACCCTGGCTTTCATAGGATGGCTGCTGTTGAACAGTAGCAAGCAGCCAGGCCTAGTGGAGTCCTGTGAGTCGGGTGGTCTCCCATCACCCAGAGGCTGCTTCCTGGCCTAGGACTGCCAGCCTCCTGGGGGGACCTGGAAATATCCCAGAATGACAGCTAAACTCCAGGTGACAGACCGCGGGCCCCCTGAAGAACATGACAGATTTGGTGGATGGATTCTATGGCATTTTATTCACCTGCGGCCTCCCCTCTCCCCAAATCTTGCCCTCCTCACACTTTACCCCCAAATCTCCAGGAATTTTCCAACCTGGAGCTGGGAACCCTCCCCAGGTCTGGCTCCAGTGAGATCTCCCTCCAAGGCCAAAAGAGGCCTGGACAGGGCCCTGCCTCCCTTTTGTACTAACTCAACCTGGAGCCTCCTTTGGTTGCCTAGCAACAGCCACTGAGGGAAGCCCTTGCTTCAAGCTTCATACACTATTTTTTAAATCATTTTCAAATTCTTTAAACTACCTGCTGTATTTTATTTTTTAGATTTCTCATTTCTCTGTGAATCTAGGGCCCTTTTCAGAGCTCCAGTTACCAGATTTAAGTATCCAAAGAGATCCCGACTTCGCTATTAACTTATGTGAAACAAACACGTTACAGAGAAGGGCGAGATATAAATCCTTCTCTTGGACACCCCTGTTTTCTATCAGATGATATTTATTTATTTATACCCCATTTTTCTCCCCACTGGGGACTGAAAGCAGCTTACATCTTCATTCTCACAACAACCCTGTGGGGTGGGGCTGAGATTGTGTGACTGGCCCAAAGTCAGCCAGTGAGCCACCGTGGCAGAAGGAGGATTCGAACCTGGGAGTCCAACTCCCCCCTCCCCTTCAAGTGGGATGTTCTCTGGTTCAGAAAGATGACTTGTCCCTTGAAGGGAAACACGAGCTCTTGCCTGATCTTGACTTGTGCTCCCCGTTTCTCCTCAGCTGCAGAGGGGCAGCACAGATGGGTCAGCCTCCTGTCCAAGGAGATGTGCCAGAGTCCTCTGGCATTTTTGGGATATTGGCTTTATTTTTTGATACTTGGAGCCGAGGGAAAGAGACCTACAGTCAAGGCAGCAGATCCAGGTATTTTATGGCAAAGGGGAATTTGAACCCATGACTCCATGGCTCATCCCTTGAAATGCTAGAACAAACAGATGCTATCTGCAGAAGTTTGTTGGGTGGTTTGGGTTTTTTTACTGCTGCTGCTGCTGTAGAGAAACACTGAACCCTGTGAAGCCCATGTCCTGTTTGATGTACCTCAGTCCAGAAAGACAATTTGCCCCATGAGGGGAAGCACAATCCCTCGCTTAACCGTCCCCGTTCAGAGGCACTAATCCCGTCAATCCCAGAGCCAGGAGGCAGCTTCAGGGGAAGATTTTGGCCTCCCTGGCCTGGTCTTGGCTCTCTGGAGGAACTGGCTGGCTGCTGTGTGAGACGGCATGGTGGACGAGACGGACCGTTGGTCTGATCCAGCAGGGCTCTTCTGATGTTCTTCTTATGTGTCCCTCATTTCTCTTCCGTTGAAGGACAGCATTGATGGGTCAGCCCCCTACAGAGGAGAATAAGCTGGAGTCCTCCGGCTTTGTGTGTGTGTGTGTGGGGGGTCCATTGCCTTGATTTTTTTAACAGAGAACAGGGCAAGCTGCCCTCCTGCAAGGTGGCAGGTCTGACCCCCTCAGAGAGAGCCTCCCCCCCCTTCTCTTCCCAGCTACGCAGGCTGAGACCTCAGGGAAACCATCTCACAATCTGCCCCCACGTTGACTGAGCACCGTGGTTTGACCCCCATCTCTTTCCACTTTGTCAGCAATTATATGGCTTCAACCCCGTGTGAATTCCTAAGATGTTTGATCAACCACGATATCCCTGAGGTGGTCTTGTCACAGACTGAGCCGTTCCGTAGTCTTTCAACTGTGTGTATTCTTTGGTCCTGACAAAGGGTATGTCTTTGACTGAAACTTTCTGAGCACATTCTGAGCACTGATGGGGTTTCTCGCCTGTGTGGGTTGCTCGATGGAAACTGAGGGTGCAGTCTCTGTCTGAAACTCTTTCCACACTCCCAAGCATTGATATGGTTTTGCTCTCGCGTGAATTCTTACCAGCCCCGTAGCTAACAACTTTTTGCTTGGGGGGGACAATGTTTTTCTCAGGGGGCCTGCCTTTATATGTCTGTGTGGTACTGCCATGCCATGCTCATACTTCTAAATAACAACTATAACAACAGCCAGTTTGGTGTAGTGGTTAAGTGTGCAGATTCTAATTTGGGAGAATCGGGTTTGATTCCCCACTCCTCCATTCGCACCTGCTGGATGGCCTTGGGTAAGCCATAGTTCTGGCACAGCTGTTCTTGAAAATGAGCATTTTCTATCAGAGCTCTCTCAGCCCCACCTACCTCACAGGGTGTCTGTTGTGGGGAAGGGAAGGGAAAGGAGTTTGTAAGTCGCTCTTAGACTCCCTTGGGTAGTGAAGGGCAGGGGACTCCAGAGTGGAATGACTTCCCAGGGGGGAGATGTGTCCTCGGATTGTAATGATAGGCCTGGCATTCCACTCCCAGAACACTCCTTTTACCCCCACAGGCTGTCATTCCACCACAGGGCCTATCATTCCAGTCCGAGAACACTCCTGCTACCCCCAGGGGCTATCATTCCATTCTAGAGCCTGTCATTCCAGTCCCAGAACACTCCTTCTACCCCCAGGGGCTGTCATTCCACTCTAGGGCCTGTTGATTTTCGAAGGAAGCTCTTACCGCAGACTGAGCAGCAGACTGAAGCTATCATTTCGTCAGAAACACTTTCCGCATTCTGAGCCAGAGAAATAAAAGGAAGGACTTCTTTGTACAGTGAGTAATTGACATGTGGAATTCACTGCTACATGATGTACTGGGCACTCTTACCACAGGAGGCTTACAGGGAGCTTAGACACATTCATGGAGAATAGATCCACCAGTGGCTATCAGCCCTTTTAGCTAAACTTACTTCTTCAGGGGTCCCATCTTGTTGAACATCAGTTGGGAAAGGGGAACAAAGACAAGGGCTGTATCTGACAGAGTGGGCTGCAGAGATTTAGGAGCTCTTGGCCTATAAAGTGGAGGTCCTGAAGGGAACTGCACTGCCATATTTGAGGGCTGGGCTGCTTTCCTTGAAGGAACAGGCCATTTCCATGCAGGTTATTTGCTTTGAGTTGGATACTTTTGGAAAGCGTCCCCCCCCCAGCTTTTCCACAGTATTCTGGTGCATTCATGCATCTTCCAGGGCTTTCCTGGTTTTTCTCCAAAGTTTTCCAAACCTGCACTGCTGAGAAGTGTGGGAAAGCCTTAATGGCCACTGCATGGGCCGTTCCCACTCCTATGGCAAACATTTCCCCTGACCCTATCCTTGGGACAGCTTTTTCCCGCTTTCTGTCACCAAAGGGCTTTTCTGGTATTTTCAGCTCACCACTGTATATTGTTAGATCAAAACAACCATCTGGGGCTCAGGTTTCCTGAATTCCCAGCTTTCGATTTCAAAAAAAAGTCTTTAGCCCTTTGCATTGTGGAGATATCAGGGGAAAAGCACATCTCCACAATGAATGGGGACAGCTGATGCCTGTCAGCACCTCTCCTGATGCCTGTCCAATGTTTTCAGAAAGTGAGCAGTGCCAGGTGGGGCTATAGCTCAGCAGGGCTTCTGATTGGCCACTGGAGATCTGACTGGCTGTGTGGATTTTGTACAAAGCTGCTTCAGCAGCAGCTGCTCCTACGGCACAACGGTCTTCACTGCATGACTGAAGTTAAACTATGTATATGTGGAAAAGTTGAGATCGGAAATCTTTCTATGAGGGGCAGTCCAGAGAATGTCCACATAAGAATGTAAGAGAGGCCATGTTGGATCAGGCCGATGGCCCATCCAGTCCAACACTCTGTGTCAAGCAGTGGCCAAAACCCAGGGGCCATCAGGAGGTCCACCAGCAGGGCAACACCCCAGAAGCCCCCCTTGCTGCTTCCCCAAGCACCAAGACTACAGAGCATCACTGCCCCAGACAGAGTGTTTCCTCGATACCTTGTGGCTAAGAGCCGCTGATGGACCTCTGCTCCAGATGCTGATCCAGTCCTCTCTTGAAGTTGTCTGGTCTTGTCGCTGCCACCCCGTCCTGCAGCAGTGAATTCCACGTGTTCGTGACTCTCTGGGAACTGCCACCTTATGGGAAGCGCCCCTGTGCCTCTCCCTCTCCCCTGAACAGATGGACAAGGCACAGACGCTTCCCTCTCCTTCTCCACCCCCACCCCGTTTCTATTCCACTGAAAGTTTCACCTGCAATCCAAAGGGGGCTGGAGGGGTGGGGTTAGAAGGCTGCGGCTCTGCTTCCGCTTCAGACTCCTCTTCACCTGAACAGCCAAAGCCGGGGTGGCCCTGGAGGAGGAACCCCACGTGGCTCCCAAACAGAGGGAGGGGGCTGAACAAAAGCAGGGCTGCTTTGGAAAATGCCACGGAGCCGGCACAACCGGGGGGGGGTCCTTAAGCAGAAGTGCGCCTCTCACCCCAGGAGCCCCCCTTTCTTCCGCCCCCAAACTAGACCACTGCAATGTCTTGCACCTGCTCCGACTCACCAGCCTCCCTCCTCCTAAGGCCGGAATTCACGGGGCCACTGTCCTCCTTCCAAGGGGGAAGCCACGGAAACGCCGCTTCCTGTTTGTCCTCTTCCCTCCCACTCTAGGAATCGAGACCCTGGGATTGTTTTAACCATTAAAGAACCAAGCAGCCGGAGGGGATCGGGCTGGGTCACTCAGAAAGCTGCTGGGATGGGTGTAGGTTTTTCAGATGGCTTTTTGCGTGCTCCTGCCACGTAACGCGATTCCCTGCCCAGGGAAGAAATGGAGGATGTCACAGTTCTGAATGGGAGGGCTCCACCCCTGCCCTGCTGGTAGAAAACAAGCACCTCAGGGTTGAAGCAAGGGAAGCACGTTCCCAGAAAAACTTCTAGAACTGCTTTCAAAAAACTCATTGTGGAAGTGGCACGCTGAAGCTATGCGAGGGGACAAATAATTTATAATTCTACATGTTTGATTTTGTGTAATGGGCATTTTACTTCATAAACAATAATGTGCAGCTAACTCTTCATAAAGAAGGCCTGTGCCGAATCCTTCTCTCTCGCAAGCCTTTTTCCTAGAAGGGTTTAATCCCACCGTTCCTTCGAGGAGCTCGGGCTGACATCCACAGCTCTCCCCCCTCTTTGATCCTCACAACCACCCTGTGAGGGAGGCTACTCTGAGTTCAGCAATGGAGCTTGATGGCGGGGGAAATCTGAACCCAGGGTTCCTTGGTCCAGCACTTTAAACCACTGCATCTAAGTGGCTCCATCTGTGCAGGAATTTTTGTTTTCGCACAGGACGAAGCATCCAGCTCTATGGACCCCACCTTCATTTGGACACAAGGAGGGCCTGGAGTTCCCCTGGTTCTCCAGAATACAGAGATTACTTCTGCTAGAGGAAATGGCTATTTGGAAATAATGACTTCAAAGAAACATGAAAGGAAAGGGCTGGAGGAGAAAGAGACTGAGCAAAAAGAAAAGGGCCTTTCTTTACGGCTAAGCTGGTCCCGATGAGTCTGTGGACACTTTCGGTGCATTTGGGGGGCATTTTGAAGGAATTTAGCTGCTTTGCAGAATGGAGAAAACACTGAGTACAACCCCTTTGGGGCTCTGGAGAGATGTTTTAATCATCTCTGGGAAAAACGTGGTGAAGGGGTTGAAAAGCAGAGCTGGCCACATCCCACACTGTGTGGACCTCATGTGGCATTTGAGATCTTTTGTGCGTAACTGAGAGCCAGTGGAACAAAGTTGGAGTCCAGTGGCACCTTGGATCAACAGGGTCTAATTCTGGGCATAAGCTTTCTTCTCCCTGTGCACTTCTTCAGATGCACGGAAGTTTCTCCCCAGAATTAAATTTTGTTGGCCTTCAAGGTGCCTGCCTGGGTGGGCTCCAGCTTTGTTCTGCTGATTCAGACCAACACGGCTGGCCACCTGAGAGCCAGTTTGCTGCAGTGAGCCAGTCACCCCCTCTCAGCCTGGCCTACCTCGCAGGGTTGCTGTCAGGCTCAGGCAGAGAAGGGGAGAATCACATAAGTCTCTGTGGGTCCCCTTGGAGGAGAGAAATGGGGTACAGGTTGAGCAAACACACAAACAGAACTTCACTTGGAGATGGGAGCACCACTCCTCCAAAGGAAACTGGCTCCCTCATTAAACACCCAGACCAAATCCTTAATCAGATGAATCTGTTCATCTGAAGACTACCCAGATTCCCCAGAGTGCGGCCACAGTGGAAGGGGGCTCTCAGCTGCCAAGTCCTCCTTGTAGGAGGCTGAATCTCAGGCAGACGTGCAGGCCTTCAAAGCCTTCGCTGGAGCAGATGGAGTCGTCTGGGGGGTGGTTGCCGAGATGAGCTGGTTGCGTTAATGTACGGGGGCCATAACCCCGTTTTGGGGAGAGAGAAATCCCTACATTAATTATCCTTTACTTGAAGGACTTGGCTTTACTTGACCAGGCCCTTCCCCTCCCGTCTCTATCGGGAGACCCCCCTCCCCCCATGGTCTTCCTTATCTCTCCCACTCCCTCCCTGTAGTTTGTTGTTGTTGTTGTTGTTCAGTCGCACAGTCGAGTCCGACTCTTCGCGACCCCATGGACCAGATCACGCCAGGCCCTCCTGTCTTCCGCTGTCCACTGAAGTTTGCTCAATTTCATGTTCGTTGCGTCGGTGACACTGTCTAACCATCTCATCCTTTGCCGTCCCCTTCTTCTTTGACCTTCAGTCTTTCCCAGCATCAGGGGCTTCTCCAGTGAGCGCTCCCTTCTCATTTGGTGGCCAAAGTATTTGAGCTTCAGCTTCAGGATCTGGCCTTCCAGGGAACAGTCAGGGTTGATTTCTTTCAGGATTGAATGATTTGATCTCCTTGCAGTCCAAGGGACTCTCAAGGACCCTGTAGTTTACAGCCCTTAAAAAGAAAAGGCAAAAAACACACACTAAAGTCCTCTCCCACAGAAACACACACAGGGACGGTCCTTCTTTGATGACTAACCCTTCTTAGTTATTTTAAATATGTAATTCAAGCATGGAAACCCCTCCCTTACGTGAAACAGTTCCCGAAGAGCATACCTTCCTTGGTGGTACAGCCAGGGCCTTCCTTCCCTTTTGATTTCACGGCATTCTTCTCAGCCCTCTGAAGGGTCTGCTTCTGTTTGAGACACAGATCTTGTGCTGCTGCTGTCCAATGGCTCCGGTTTTATGGCTTGTGTTTTAACACCGTAGTTTTTTTTAATCACGTCAGCTGCCTCAAGCAGGACTTGAAAGAGAAGAAGAAGAGTTAGGATTTATACCCCGCCCTTCAATACCCGGAGGACTCTCAGAGCGGTTTACAATCTCCTTTCCCTTCGTCTCCCCACAACAGACACTCTGTGAAGTAGCTGGGGCTGAGAGAACTCTTTCAAGGACTGCTCTTGAGAGAACAGCTCTGAGAGAACCTGTCACTAACCTAAGGTCGCAGCTGCATGCGGATAAGTGCGGGGGGGGGGGGAGCCGGTTCTTCCAGATTAGAGTCTGCGCACTTAACCACTACACCAAACTGGCTCTCACCAAGAGGCAAAATGTTCTAAATAAGTATAACAAGCTCTGCACACATATGGAGCTAAAGGTGATTTTTCTCACCCCTGGCAGGATTCATAAACAGGAATTATAATATGTAACTGAAAACCGAGGATGTTGTGAAGGGGGGCCATGGAGGAGTCCAGGCCAAAAAGTCTCTCAGGGAGGGTGTTATGTCCGCTGACCGCCACTAGGCACCAGCGGTATGCAACCGGAGCTTGGCACCAAAGAACAATAGGGACTAGGATCCTGAGACTCCTCGTTAGCACCTATAGGAACTGTGGCGGGAAATTTAAACCCTCCAATAGGACCTGTGGGTGTCACCCTTGGACTGTATATAG
Organism: Gekko gecko; assembly: GCA_029375565.1. Lineage (NCBI taxonomy): Eukaryota > Metazoa > Chordata > Lepidosauria > Squamata > Gekkonidae > Gekko > Gekko gecko. The sequence goes on from JAPDNY010000002.1 coordinate 24,621,058, forward strand.
ATGGCCATTTCGGCCAGTAGTGGTTGTTGTATTGTGTGCAAGTAAACTATGAGCTGATAATCACTGAGTGTCTGTCTTTGCTATGCGTCAAACCCAGTACACAACAATGGCGATGAAGGTGGGATCCTGCTGAGCTGACCAGGCTGCTGGGCATCCGAGGAAGACTAGGAACCGCTGCTGCTTCAACTGATGGGCATCGAAGGTGTGCAATCTGTTTTCCCGCAACCACCACGCAGCACAATGGCAGTCGCTCCGGGAGCAGGACTCATCCCTCCGTTCAACCCTACCAAGCTGCACCACTGGGAAGCCTGCGTCAAGGGACTCAAGTCCATCCTAATCTTCTATGAAGTCACCGACGAAGAAAGGAAGAGGGGCCTTCTTGTCGGCTCATGTGGACCTGCCCCTATGGAGCTGGTTCGCCACTAGCTCTCCCCAACCAAGCTATCCGAGGCCATGCTCGAGCAAATCATAAAGGCATTCCAGGACCACTTCGTCCCCTGGCCATCCGATATCTCGCGCCACGTGGCCTTCCACTCCCGGCAACAGCAACCCAGGGAACCTGTAGCGGTGTACCTGTCTGAGCTCCGCCACGTTCGAGGCCCAACTCAAAACAACCCTCCGCGACAGAGTGGTCTGCGGCCTCAACGATGAGAAGCTCAAGCGACGGATCCTGGAGGACAAGAAGTGCGCCCTCGCATCAGCCCTCTCCACCTCCTCAGCTTGGGAGAGGTCTCATCCTGCTGCAGCGACTGCCACACACCGGACTAGTGCAGACCCAACCGACCTAGCGGCAGAGGAGGTCCACCAGACCCAACTGCCTGACCGGAGGCGAGATCCAGTGCCTGAGCCCCACTCAATTTCCACCAAGAAGTCCAGACGACCACGAGTATGCCAGCTGTGGTGACAGGCACGACTGGAAAACCTGTGGTGTCTACCGGTCTGCTGCGAAGAGGCCAAGAAGAGGGCGATGGTCCGTGGCGATGGTGAAGGGCTGGCTGTAGATGAAATCATGGAATTTCTTTATGCCTGCCACGATTGTCAGGCTCTCACGGTCTATCTGGACATAGTTCTGCTCTGCCGTTGATAGCGCCCAGGAGTAGTATGCGACAGGCACCTCCCACCCGTCTGGACTCGGTGTGCCAACACAGCAACCACGCCATAAGGGGAAGGGTCTCAGGCTAGAACCCCTGGCATTGATTCGTCAAAATGCACCAGGACTTTGTTTGGTATTAACAGTGCTTTGACCCCCTTGAAAGCCAAAGTGAGCCAAACGTCAGGCCAACCTGGTGTTCAGAAGAAGCCTCAGCATCCCTGGAGAGGGTCACCCAGAGCAGCCTGCCCAGCAATGACCTGCAGACAGTTGAATTCAGCCCCGCCCCAAGGGGGGACAAAGCAGGGAAGTCCGCCCCCTAGGCGGAAGCCCCCTTGAAGCCAGGCCTGCCCAAGATATCCCTGGCATGCCCAACACAATGGGGGGAGGCGAGGAAGGAGCAGCCGCCACATGGCGTGGTCTGAAGGGTGAATGTCCTGGCGGAAGCCAGCTGGGGTAGGTGGGGCAGCCATTTAAAGGAGGCAGAGGGTGAGGCTGGAGGCTGGCCTAGCCGACTCACACCCAGGCGAGTGGCATTAGCTCCTGCCCATGAATCCAGGAGGATGGGGCAACCCTCAGGGGGGCAGGAGGAGGAAGGGGCCATCCTACCCCAGGCCATGTCCCTAATCAGGGCAAGAGATGCAGGCCCAGGAGGACAGGTTAGCCCTCCTGCCGGTTAACCAGCTACAGTGGAGAGTAGTAGAAAGAGAGGGGGAGACCTAACATGCTGTTACCCCCTCCCCTCCATGTTTGATTATAATTGTTTGGTTTTTATCCTGCCCTCCTGGCCAAGGCCCTCTAAGCTGAGTTAGTGTGAGCTGGCTCACATTCTTTGAGCCTCCAGCTCACACATTTTCATCTTAGCTCAGAAAGATGGCTCCAGAGCAAACTAATTTAAGCAGCAGCCAAATTGCTTGCTCACAGCTTTAATGCCAGTAGCTCACAAAGCAGAATTTTTGCTCACAAGAATCCACAGCTTAGAGGGAGCATTGCTCCCCTCTCTAGACTGAGGCCCATTGAAGCCTCCAAGAGGGACTCTGGACACTGCATTGCCCCTGCCCAACCCTGAGAGTGTGGAAGACACTCCCACTAGCCTTACCAGACTGCCAGCCATGGGTGGATGTCTCCCACCCCCTACTGTAGGCCCCTGCTGCTGGACTTCACTCCAGTGGGAGCAAAAATGGGGGCCGGGAAGTGACATTACTTCTGGCAGCACCTGGACGTGATGAAGCCACAGCCCTCATTTTACAAAACCTGAGCCAGGCTGTTCATCAGAGGCTGTTCTGGAGGTGATTCATTCATTTATACATAGGGTCACGGTAAGCCAGAACGGCTGAACTGCACATAACACATTCGAGCAGGCCCTGTTAGCCTGGGTCCAAATATTCATACAGCTCCTCATTAAAATAAATAATAAAATATATTTATTGATGTTGACAGAAGATTATTCAGACATCACAAAATAAGCTCAGTGCTGTTACCAAATGACAATCCGTGAAAACTAATGACAATCCAGAAAACTAATAAAAGCACCCAAACATATTACATGACGAACTGTACATCATCAGCCTCTTTGTCCTCATTCCTACGAACAGCTATGCAGTCACTCCCAATTTGGAGTATTTGATGTAATATTAGTAGTGTCACTCCAAGTGAGGCTAATTCTGCATTCTGAGTATTGACGTGGTTTCTCCTGTGTGGGTTCTTTGATGGGAAGTGAGACAGCCACTTTCATGGAAATTCTTCACACACTCTGAGCACTGATACGGTTTCTCTCCTGCATGGATTCTTTGATGGGAAGTGAGGCTGGAACTCTGACTGAAGCTTTTTCCACACTCAGCACTGATACGGTTTCTCTCCTGTATGGATTTGTTGATGGGAAGTGAGGGCATCACTCTCGCGGAAACTCTTTCCACATGCTGAGCACTGATATGGTTTCTCTCCAGTAAGGATTCTTTAATGGGAAGTGAGGCTGCAATTCTTATGGAAACTTTTTCCACACACTGAGCACAGATACAGTTTCTCTCCTGTATGGATTCTTCTATGTGAAGTGAGGGTGTAACTCCGAGTGAAGCTCTTTCCACACTCTGAGCACTGATACGGTTTCTCTCCTGTATGGATTCTTTGATGGGAAGTGAGGCTGCAATTCTTACGGAAACTTTTTCCACACACTGAGCACTGATACAGTTTCTCTCCTGTATGGATTCTTCGATGGGAAGTGAGGGTGCTACTGTGACTGAAGCTCCTTCCACATTCTGAGCACTGATACGGTTTCTCTCCTGTATGGATTCTTTGATGGCAAGTAAGGCTGGAACTCTGACTGAAGCTTTTTCTACACTCAGGGCACTGATATGGTTTCTCTCCTGTATGGATTCGTTGATGGGAAGTGAGGTGTGATCTCCACATGAAGCTCTTTCCACACTCAGGGCACTGATATGGTTTCTCTCCTGTATGGATTCTTTCAGGGGAAGTGAGGGTTTCACTCCGACTGACACTCTTCCTACATTCCAGGGAATTATAACATTTTCCTCTTCTGTGGATGCCTTCAAGACTGATATGATCCCTGCACTTAGTACTTTTTGTCCTCTTCTTTCCTTTGTAGGTTTTGACTTGAATTTCCATTTTCTGATCTCGTACACCTCTGTATGGATCTCCATTCTTCTGCGTCCTCCTCCTCTCCGGCATCTCTTCTCCATCCTCTCTGCTCACCTTTTCTTTGTCTGTTACTTCACCAAGTGACATCCTTGAATGTTCCCCCTTAATCTCGCTGTCCCAAACATCTCCTGAAGAAATAAAAGGATCACAATTGAGTGATGGGAAGGAAGACCTCTACATTTCTCATCAGGGGAAAAAAGGGAACCGGTTTAGGCCAACCTCCAAACAATAAGGAGGAGGCAGGTCCCAACAGAGACAGAGATGAGCCAGGGCTGCTTGAACTGCTTCAGGCAGAATTCTGGTTAGCCGCAATGGTTATACGAACTGAGCCTCAGACTGTACTGCATGCAAGAATAAATAGTTTCAACGTTTTGTTAGTTTTTTATCTGAAGAAGTGTCTAAAGATTGTGCATGCACACAAAAGCTTATACCCAGAATAAAATGTTCTTAGCCTTAAAGGTGCCTCCGGACTCAAACTTTGTTTTGTTAGGGGTTTTTTTATAACTTTTTCTAATTTTTGTTACCCACCTTCAGACTTTGCAACATATGCTGAGTGTCAACAAAATAAGAAAGAGGGAAGAGAAAATAATCAATTACTTTCTCCCCTAACCTAAAAGAAGAAGAAGAGTTTGTTTTTATACCCCCACTTTTCTCTACCCTAAGGAGTCTCAAAGTGGCTTACAATTTCCTTTCCCTTCCTCTCCCCACAGCAGGCAAGTAGATGGGTCTGAGAGAGTCCTGAGAGAACTGGGACTGGCCCAAAGTCACCCAGCAGAATTCACACGGACAGGAGTGGGGACTCAAACCTTAATCACTAGACCACACTGTCCTCCATCTAGAGGCATTGCCTGTTGCATCTCTGCATGGACTTGCTCTGAGACTTCAGATCAGCCTGTCCTACAGCAGCATTTTGATTACACCTGCACTTTTCTGGCTGATCTTGCGTGTTTTCCTGTAGGCAAAGGGGTTCCCTTCCCGTGAAGCATCTAAGCATCTACCTGCTGACTGAGGGTCTTCTGTGGAGCTCTGGAGAAAGAGGCCTTCTTCCTTCAGCCAGGAGATGAGGGCAGGCGTGGAACCCCGGCATCCTGCGTGAAGGAAAAGGGGATCAAGAGATCAAGTGCCAGTCAGACCACTGGCCCCTCCTGCCCAGGACTGAGGACTGCAGCCGCCTCTGTCCCTCCAAGGTCTCAGGCAGAGAGGGGCATTTCCAAGCCTCCTTCTTGGATAAAGGTGTGGAGGATGGAATTGGGGACCTTCTGCAAAAAAAGTTGCTCCATCCCCAAGCTCTGGCCCTTTCCCATAACCACCACCACTTATTATTTGGGGTCTGGACTAGGTCATTATTCAGGGATTCCAAGCCTTCTCGCCGACAACACGGTCTAGACAGCACCACTTTGATCTTTATGCAGATAAAATGGAAGTCATGCAAGGCTAGAAATTCCCAGGCTCAAACTCTGGCACACGAAGTCAACAGGAGTCCTGAAAAGAGGGCCCTAAAAGGCCTCGGCCTGAAATCTTGGCAAGTTGCTGCTTATCAGAGCCCATAGTGCGGTGCTTGATGGAGACAGTCTGGCTTCCACTGACACGCAAGTCAGCCTCAGCCAGAATGGTAACGCACCCCCACTCCCGAAATCCTTCACCTATAATATGGGGACAGTAATGGTGGCTGACCGTGCAGGGTTCTTAAAGAACTGCCATACGATCCATACGAGGCATGATGAACTCTCAAAGGTACCTCATAAGTGGGCATATATCACAACACGCCTCAGTGTCTCGGCCCTCTCACTTGAATCTGACACGGAACCACCAGATCAGGGTTCTCCCCTCTTGAAAAAGATTTTAGAAAACGTCTTGCCAGAAAAACCAGAGGAGGAACATCCAGGGCGTTTCCCCCACTAACCCTTTCCTGCTTCATCCACAGCAAGAAGAACAGAAGGAAGATGTCCCTTGAGCAGGCTTTCAGGGGATTCTTACCCAGAGAGACCACCATCCCATAATTCTCCAGCATGACCTCCCTGTACAGTGTCCTCTGGTCTGGATCCAGCAAGGCCCATTCCTCCGCAGTGAAGTACATGGCCACCTCCTCGAAAGATACCCGTCCCTGGAACCAGAAAACAGTTTCCATCCTGAGGAATCTTGACAGGTGAGCTCAGGGATTGGGGGAATGTTCTGGAATGGAGTTCCGGGATCTCTTTGACATTATACAAACTGAAAACTTGATTTCCCTCTTTAGAGTTCTGGCACCCCTGTTTCCAAATAAATAAATAAATAAAAAGCCCTGGGGCAGCTATATGTGAGTGTGTGATTGGGATCACCCACCCCCACAAAAGGAGATGCAGATTTTGCCTGGGAGTTTCACTGGTTCAAGGGTGATGCAGAAATCTGGGCCCCGTGTGCCCAGACCTGATCACCCCAGGGACCCTTTGCAGCCCCACAAGCCAAGGGCAGGTTGAAGCTGAGGAGGTGTTGTATGCACAGTTTAGGAAACACTGTTAAAACATCTTGCACTCTGCCACTGACTAACAGATTGAGCCTAGCAGGTACACTTAACCTTTCTGTGATACAGATGCTAAGCACAATGCATGATTTTAACTACATGAACAGAAATCAGTCATGAACATATATTCAGGTATACTCTTTGGTTCATTGCTTAAAGGCATGATGGGGAAAAATGCTAGATGCTGACAGGCAGTCATACTGTTTGTGACCTTGCTTGTTCCGGCCAGCTATAACTGCCCATGTTTCTGAGGTCAGTTAACCTAGCTAGAATGAAGAGCAATAAGCACTCTGTAACCATAACAGCTAATATAGATACTTTTAGAACTCCACGGCCTAGGCTAGAGAGAAGTTTAGTGTTATGTTAGAAGAGAAAAACTCTGCCTGGGAACACCCGTCCCCCAGCTCTTAACCCAATGAGAAATAGGTGACAAAATTTGATAGAACCAATAATTCTGTTTTATTCCTCTGATGTAAAGGGAAATATAAAATGCTATGACTCCCACTGTAACCTTAGGGAGACACTGGTTTGTCACTGAGGGGACCAAACCCTATTTATTTGGTTTCTCCCTATTAACCGATAAATAATAAAGACCTCTGTTAAGTTTCTTCCTTCACAGGACTGAGTGTGTGTGTGTGTGTGTTTCTCAGCCTGGAACCAGGGAAACACAGGGTTCTTGTTCTACAGAGGGGCCACTCAAATCACCCCCTCTGGACCCCCCTCCCACAGGAATCTTTCCCTTACCTGAGCTGGCGATCCAGGCGGGCGCTCTGCTGTCATTTCGCTGCCTGCCAGGGGAGAAACGGTGGGCCAGTGATCTGCATCTTCCACATTGAATTAGGTCTAGTTCTCCTCCTGAAGTCTGAGGAGTTCCCCTTCGGAAGTGGGAGAGAAGCCTGCATCCCCTATTCCTCCTCTGTACGGAAAAGATCTCTCTCCAGACACTCTGTCTCCATCCGTCCACAAAATCAATGGAAACGACTGGGGAGTCCAGCCTTGGAGAACGGGTGAGGGACTCAAGCGGCTGATGGATCCCTCTGGAATCCCAGGTATTGGGGGGGGACACAGGGAACTCCACCCTGGCATGCTGGACCCCGCCAGGCTGGGGAAGGAGTTTCTCCCTGATGCCCCCTCCTCCCTCAGACTAGCACCTTCCCCCCTCCCCAGGTTCAGCTTGAATGTGGGGAGTTGAAGAGGTCTGGGAGGTGTCTTAATCAGCTGAAATTTCGGACCACATCCGACGGAGCGGGCTGTAGAGATGTAGGGGGAGTTGTTTCTGGAAGCAACAGCGCTTCTCCGTTTTAGATGGGGTGCAACTTTCCTGCGCACATTCATCTAAGAGTTTGGACAAGCTACCGAATCTGGGTCTCTGGCTGGGGAAGCAGTTTGCAGCTACAATGGACAGAAATGTGGTTGTGCTGCTACATCTGGCCCACCAGTCAGTGCCCAGTCCTGGATTCAGGCAATCTGGCCTGACTGATCCCGGCCATGGTAACTTCTTTACATGGAATTGACCTGGCTGGGGAAGCAGTTTGCAGCTACAATGGACAGAAATGTGGTTGTGCTGCTACATCTGGCCCACCAGGCAGTGCCCAGTCCTGGATTCAGGCGATCTGGCCTGACCGATCCCGGCCACGGTAACTTCTTTACATGGAATTGACCTTGAGGATGACTCAACGCCACTGGAGTGTAGCAGCTCCCCTTGAACAAGAAACAAGGAGACTATGATTCAAATGCTAGCATGTCATGAAACTTCGTGACTGCGGTGATCTTAATCCAGTCACTGGTTCAGAATGGGGTGGAAATGAATTAAAAAGCAAAGCAACAGAAACTACCTTTTGGTCTTTCCCGCACCTTTCCCATTACTGCTGGGATGCATTGTTCGTTCCCTGCTTCCCCAATGAATTGTGGGAACTTCAAATGCCTCTCAGGGTTCCCCCAACTTCCCTCTGACCTCTCCCACAACCACCTTGCTGCTGAGTGTGACGAATGGTCCAGCAAAGCTTGTGTGACGAGGTGTGTGGGGCAGATTTTGGACTGTCCCCGTCCCAGCCACATGGAAAATATTTCCCCAGCACCTTTCTCTCCAGTGGCCATCCTTCCCCCTCACCCAACGACAGAGGGGCTTTTTGCATTTTTATATTGGCAACCATATATCAATGTAACGTTATTAGAACAAGCTGTGTATCAGGTTCCTTAAATAGTCAGCTTTCACTAAAAAGAAACAATATGTTTTTCCCTTATATTTCCACAAGGAAAAGAGAAACAGGATTTTTAAAAATGAAAACTGGGCATTCAGAGTGTCTGAGACACTGATTGTTCTAATATTAGGATGTTCAATTACTTATTAAAAAATTGCATTCTACTGATCAGGGAGAAAATGGTTATGGGGGGTCAGATACCATAAAAACTCTCCCAAACTTTTCAAAAAGTTTGCTGCAAAAGAGTTCTGGGAAGAGCACCAAAAAGCCAATGAAAGCTTGGGACGTGCCGGGGGTGGGTGGGGAGAGAAGAAGAAGACTCTGCTTCCCAACAGCCTTGAAACCAAATAAAGTTTATCTGTGTGGAAATGCCCACTGAAGCGTCCCTCTTCTTATCCCATCTCTATTACTTTGAATACTTCACTGGGAATCGGAGGGTGGGGTAGGGGAATTCCTGCCAGTTTCTATGCTTTGCTCTTGGAAGCATTCCAGACTGCATAGCAAAGGAAAGGGGGCCAGCTGGATTTGGAAACTGCTGTGGTGCTTCCTCTTGGGACACCCCCCCCCCGTTTCTCTTAACAGCAAAGTCATGGTGGCTCCTGAGAAATACCCCCCACCGTAGCCACCAGCACTTTCCCTCCACACACACCCCCAATGGTTTCTCCTTCCCTCCTCCTGGCAATCCCCAGATCCTCTCCCTGCCTCATTCTCTCCTTCTCACTGATCGACCTCTTTGGCTGCCTCCCCTCTTCACCAATATTGATTACCTATTTAGTTCATTTACACCTTTCTCCACAGTGGGGACCAAAGGAGCAGCTTACAGTATTCTGATTCATTCTCCGGTGGTTGGAGGACTCATGGACTGCTAATTTCAGTGAAGCAAAACGGAAGCAAGACTGCCCGATGAGCCAACTGGGCTTGGGGTGTGGGAAAGGAGTAAAAGTCAGGACTTGCCATTATTCAGGAAATGTGAGGAAGAAAGATGAGATCTGATTGATAGGATCGAAAGGAATAGCTCTAGGGCAAGGTGAGTCCATGGTCTTGAATATGCAGATATCTGCAGGTGGTGGTGGGGAGTCACAGCTGCCAGCACAAGGTCACAGGTGCTTTCCCAGGGTTAAGGCCTAAGCATGATCAGCAATGTTCCCTCTAAGCTCCACAGTGTTGTGAGCAGAAATTCTACCTTGTGAGCAAAAAAAGACTAGTAGCAGCAAAGTTGTGAGTGAGTCTATATTTGACTAGAATTAACCTTGTAAAAAACTCAGAATGAATTCTTTTCAGGTATACTTTAAGAGTAATTTAAACATTATGAGAGAGAATCAAGTCAAATTTCACCCACCCCTTTCCACTATAATTGGAGACCTGTCCTCTGGAGAACAGGTCTACCTGCCCCAGTCTACTACGTTGGTACACCTGGCCTCTGGAGAACTGGTCTAAGTTGTGAGCCAAAAGTCCTACTCAGATTAAAGTTGTGAGCAAGCCTACATTAAAGAAATATACATTTCAGTTTACAAACATACAAAACATAGAATATAAACTACTATCATCACCTGTAGTCAAAAGGAAGCAGCAGTAGGAGACGTCAACAGCAACTGCCCATCAGAGAGCACACCACACAGACCTTGTTGTACCAATGGGCCAACTCAGTAGAATGAAGAAGAAGACATGGGGTTTATACCCCACCCTTCATTACCCAAAGGAAAGGCATCTCAGAGTGGTTTATAATCTCCTTTCCCTTCCCCTCCCCACAACATATACCCTATAAGGTAGGTGGGGCTGAGAGAGCTCTTTTGAGAACTCCTCGTGAGAGAACAGCTCTGAAAGAACTTATGACTGACCCAAGGTCACACCAGCAGCTGCATGTGAAGGCATGGGGAATCAAACCCAGTTCTCCCTGATTAGAGTCCACACCCTTAACAAACTGCAGCCTCATGTGTTCATGATCAAGGGGAAGCCTTGTGTCTGAGGGGCAGAGCACCAGCCTTACATGCAAAAGGTACCTTTCATGGTCTACCACTCGGCACGACAAGGAAAAGACAGCATATCATTAATATCTTTATCTGTTTCTTCCAACAGTAACACATCAGAACCCAAACACCCTCCCAAATCCCCCTCTGTGCTTGGAATCTATAGACTCAGTGCCTCAAAGTTCCTTAAAAAAAAATAAAATTAGGCTTCATTGATTGACCAACAAAATTTGTAGCTGCTGAAACCAGTGAAACCTTGAAGCGCTGTAATACACAGCGATTCCCAGCTAGAGTTTGTGTGTGGGGACAGCAATTCCCAGAAACACCCAATTTCTGAGAACAAATCCACAAAGGAAGAATCATCTGAATACAATGTTGGATAAATCTACATGAGTGTACATATTTGTAACCTCCTAAACCTGATGTTGTTCCCTCTGCCACATGTCAGCCATTTCATGGTGGTGCTCATTCCTAAAATGCCCACTGCATCAATAAGACAGCAGCCCTGCTCCATAGCTTAGGTCTAACTAGCCATGAAAAATTTGGCTTCTGCACTTCCTCCTCCTTCCTTCCCTCCCTCCTTCCTTCCTTCCTTCAACTCCCTGCTTTCCCCGCCCTCAAAGCAGAGGGAGGGCCCTTGGGGATATGGCACAGGTGGATGAAGAAGGAAAGGTGAATCCATGGAAATTAAAAAAAAAACCCACCCATTCTTATGGAAAGAGAGTGTCTTTCTTATAATGCTGTGGTCCCTGATTTTTAAAACCTCTTTAGCAATCTGATTTTGGACCTATTGCTCCAGTGCAGGGTTGCCAAAAGATCAGTCCAGTCTGCTCTTCTCCCTTTAACAGTGAAAAAACACTGTGAAAATTCACTTATAAACAATGTGTGAACCAAATAAAGACTTGACACAGAGAGTAAGCCATACCTCTGAGGATGCCAGTCACAGCTGCTGGTGAAATGTCAGTGCCTACATTGCCAAGACCACGGCCATACAGCCCAGAATATCCACAACAACTAGTGAACTCCGGCCATGAAAGCCTCCAAAAACATCTCAAATATATTACAAATGCATATGTCATTAGAGTTATATAAACTTTGAGAATCTTATACTAGAATGAAGATTTCCAAAGGGCACTTTAAACATGTAGAACACCAACACGTCACTTAAATCTGTGTTTCGAATTCTCATGCTATGTATAATCATCAGTTTTTTGTCAGTAGGAAATTTAGTCTGCTGGAAAGATGCACATTTTCAGAAGACTTACCTGTTGAATTATTCTGCTGCTACTGGAAGATTTGTATGTGCTTGCTGGTGAATTGTTATTTGTGGAACACAAAAGTTTCAGGTCACCCTGTTGCCACTATTTTTTCAGAATACTTACCTGTTGAATTGAGCACCTATAATTATTTAGATTTAGCTTTGAAAATGATGTGTTTAGTTCTCTGACATGGTGTTGTACATGTTTAAAGGGTAGGGTTTGATTTCATTCTGTGAGTAGTTAGCAGTAGTAGCCCTTTCAAATAATAATAAAAAGGACTGATATTTTGAGCACAGCTGAAAACAATCAGCACATGCAAACGATTTATGCTTTTGAGTACTGGTAAGGATTAAGAGCTGTTACCAACCCTTCTGACTGTGAAGCAGTTATGTCCTCACTTATGGGAAGTGGTGAGAATTTTGACGAGTTTGTATGTTTTTTTGTTCTATATTATGTATTTTGAAGTTTTGTATTATTATTCTACAGGTGGCATATATCGGTATCTTTTTATGATTTACTAGCTCCATATGAAAATGGTTATTCTTGACTCTGATGAAGATTGGAAATGTGATTTATCCTGGGAAATACGTTAGTCTGCTGGAAAGCTGCACAGTTTACTGGAAGAGTTGTATATGTTCGTTGGTGAATTGTCTTGTTGAGTTAGTCTGCTGGAAAGCTACACAGTCTACTGGAAGTGTTGTATATGTATAAGAGACTGATGATTTAGTTAAACAATTTCAAAATAACTCACAGGAATTTAAGACCGGAAAACTTGATAGGGATGCTGAAGATTACGCTGAGGATAAATGGAACCTACCTGTTCAGAGGTCTCAGACTGCTGCATATCAGTTGGGGGACCAACAAAGAGGAGGCCGTGTCTGATAGAGTGGGCTGTAGAGATTTAGGAGCTTTTGGCCTGTGAAGGGGAGGTCCTGAAGGGAACTGTGCTGTCGTATTTGAGGGGTGACCAAATCAAAGGGAACGCAATGTGCAAAAATATACAGTATATCTGAAACCACTGTGATTAAATAAAGATAAATATGCGTTAAATTCTGATGTTATGAACAAATATATTTGAATTTACAAATAAACTCAAGAACTTGTGGGCACTCAATGAAATTGCTGAATAGTCAGGTTAAAACAGATAAAAGGAAGTTCTTCTTCACCCAAAGAGTGATTAACAGATGGAATTCACTACCATAGGAGGTGGCGGTAGCTACAAGCACGGACAGCTTCAAGAGGGAATTGGATAAGCATATGGAGCAGAGGTCCATCATGGCTAATAGCCACAAGGTATAGATAGGAACTCTCAGTCTGGGGCAAGTGATGCTTTGTATTCTTGGTGCTGGGGGGGGCAGCAGTGGGAGGGCTTCTAGTGTCCTGGCCCCACTACTGGACCTCCTGATGGCACCTGGTATTTTTGGCCACTGTGTGACAGAGTGTTGGACTGGATAAGCCATTGGATTGATCCAACATTGGCTTCTCTTATGTTCTTAAACCATAAAAACATAAGGGCATAACAGAAGCAAATGTTGAATCAAGCCAGTGGCTCATCTAGTCCAACACTCTGTCACACAGTGGCCAAAAATACCAGATGCCATCAGAAGGTCCAGCAGTGGGGCCATTTTAACAAACCTGTATTATATTTATATTTTTATAACATATTTTATATTGAAGAATATATACTTCAAAAAGTCAGGCAGAGAAGGGAGGAATAATGTAAGTCTCTGTGGGTCCTGTGGGGGAGAGAAATGGGCAGGGCTATTTTTGGGCAGGAACACACAGGAACGGAGTTCCGGCTGGATCCCAAGATGGCCACACCCAGCAGGAACCCATTAGCATAATAGGCCACACCCAACAGCAGGAACTCATTAGGATTGGGTATATTAGAGCTGTGTGGCCTAACGTGCAAAGGAGTTTCTGCTACACAAAAAGCCCTGGGTTTTGACAACAAACAAGGTAAACAGAATAAGGTGTGGCTGGATGACCACACTTCTGGCAACATGTGGGGTGTGGTCTAATATGCTAATGAGCTGTACTGTCAGGGGTGTGGCCTAATATGCTAATAAGTTTCTGCTGATGGGTGGGGCATATTATGCTAATAAGTTCCTGCTGGTTTTTTTCTACAAAAAATGCCCTGGAAATGGGGTATAAGTCAAGTAAACACACCAACAGAGCTTCACTTGGAGATGAGAGTAACACTTCTTCAAAAGAAACTGACTCCCTCATTAAATACCCAGACCAAATCCTTTATCGGATGAATGTGTTCATTTGAGGATGGCCCAGATTTCCCAGGGTGCAGCCACAGTTGAGGGGGGCTCTCAGCTGCCAAGTCCTCCTCATAGGAGGCTGAATCTCAGACAGATGCACAGGCCTGGAAAACCATCATTGGAGCAGATCGAGTTTTCTGGGGGGTGGTTGCAGAGGGGAGGTGGGTCACCAGTGGGGCTGGTTGCCTTAATGTAGGGGGGCATAACCCCATTTGGGGGAGAAAGAAATCCTTTAGTTATCCTTTGCTTGAAAGACTTGGTTTTGTACAAGCAGACCCTTTCCCTCTCATTTCTATCGGGAGACCCCGTGGTCTTCTCTATACCTCCCACACTCCCTCTCTGTGGTTTACAGGCCATTTAGGAAAAAAAAACACCAACCCCACACATTAAAGTCCCTTCTCATGGAAACACACATGGGGACGGTCCTTCTTTGATGATTAATCCTTATTGCCGACACCCTTCTTAGTTAGTTTATATACGTATTCTAAACATTAATACCCCTCCCTTACATGAAACAGTGCAGGTTTTCTTCAAGAGCAAACCTCCCACAACTGATGCCTTGATTCCTTTTTGAGTTCACAGCGTTTTTAGTTCTCAGCAGTTCTCTGCCCTTCCTCCCAGAAACATTTAGTCCTCTGCCCTTCCTCACAGAAATATTCAAGAATAATTCTCAGCGATGGACTACCAAGCCTCCAGCTGACCTTGGCCAAGAGGCGGCATCCAAAACACACAGGTTGGACAGAGAGGCCAGGCAGAAGCACAAGAAGACAGAAGAAACCACCCACATCCCAGTGGTCAGGCACAGACGTTTAGTTAGGCATCTACAGGAATAGAAGCCTGCCAGCAGTTTGCAATGGATGGGTGTGGCAGATCGTTGGAGGTCTTGTGTACAGGAAATAATGGCAGGGCCTTTTCAGCAGTGGCCCTCAAGGCATGGACTAGATCCTAATGTGCATTTAACAGATTTTAACACTGCCTGGTTTAAACACCTCAAAAGGGGCTCAAAGCCTTCATACAGCGAAAATTCATGAAATTTATCAAGCCCCCCCAACCCCTTAAAAATATTAAACCAGCAGAAAAAATATCCATTAACAGGAGCATTTCAAAGCTGACAAAAGAGAACATTATTATCTGCCTTCTGAAGATGTAATGATTTCTTGACTGTTGGATCTCCCTGGGGGAAGAGTTCAAGGTCATACAAAGGGGCAGGCTCCTTATATCCTCCCAGAGACAGTACACAGAGAGACTGTTATTTACTGTTCTTTGTCTAGAGAGCAGAGAGAGAAAGAGAGACTATCTGAAAGGACTGGATTTCAGCACGCATGTTCACTCACAAAGAGTACTTATCTGGTTGCAGTCCTGAGAGCTCTTTTATACCTGTAAATGGGCCATTCGCTCTCCCATTAGCTGGAACTAATTTACCTTCCTTGGGTGCTTATATGGCTTCACTCACTCAAATTAATATCAGTCGAAGGCTGTCTTCCCAAAGTTGCTCTGAGCAGCAATCTGGTTTCCTCCATGTGTGGATTCTGTGGTGATGACTAAGGCTTTTCCCAACACTTTATGATTTTATGAGGGAAGCTCTTTCCACAGTCGGAGGACTGATGTGGTTTCTCCCCCACAAAGAATCTATGTTGAATCCCCAAGTCTGGCCTCTCCTATAGATGCAGAAAAGGGCAACTAAAAGGATTAAGGGGTTTAAGCTTCCCTATGAAGAAAGGTTAAAGCGGTTCGGGCTCTTTAGCCTGGAGAAATGATGACTGAGGGGTGACATGATAGAGGTTTACCAAATTATGCATGGGATAGAGGAGGTAGAGAAAGAAGCATTTTTCTTTTTCTCACAACACAAGAACTCATGGGCACTCAATGAAATTAAGAAGCAGTTGGCTTAGAACAGATGAAGGGAAGTATTTCTTCACCCAAAGAGTAATGAATTCACTGCCGTAGGAAATGGTGGCAGCTACAAGCAGAGACAGCTTCAAGAGGGGACTGGATAAACATCTGGAGCAGAGATCCATCAGTGTCTATTAGCCACAAGGTATAGATAGAACACCCTGTCTGGAGCACGGATGCTCTGTATTCTAGGTGCTTGGGGGTGGGGGGACAGTGGGAGTGCTTCTGGAGTTCTGGCCCCATAAGAACATAACAGAAGCCAAATGTTGGATCAGGCCCATGGCCCATCCAGTCCAACACTCTGTGTCACAAAGTGGCCAAAAATACCAGGTGCCATCAGGAGGTCCAGCAGTGGGGCCAGGTGGACCTCCTATTGAAATCTGGGTTGTGGCCACTGTGTGATGCATAGTGCTGGAGTGGATGGGCCACTGTCCTGATCCAACATGGCTCCTCTTATGTTCTTATTCTTCAAACCACAAGAACTACACTCAAATAAAAGGGGAATACAAGCTTTGATAAAGGGTTGGTAGCATATACGACGTGCTCTCCCTAAAGGTCTCTGATTTGGGAACCTGCTAGACCAAGGCTGTTATTATTTCAGAGATAAACTGAAATCACCTTTTCCAAGACATTGTACTAGACAGACAAGAAAACAGATGGCAATAAAGAACAAAGATTTATTTAACAGAAAATAAAGTATTTAAAAGGGTAACTGTTACTCCCCAAGGGAAGATATCTGAAGGGTAATAAGGTGTACAATGCAATAAAAATACTTCCCACATTTGGAGTATTTATTTGGTTAATGACCAATCTTCATACCTACAGCTTAGTGGGAAGACTGAGAGAATCCCTACTCTATGTGGAGTGATTTATGTAAAATCAGTGTGTCGATCCAAGTGAAGATGGTTTCTCCTCTGTGTGTGCTCTTTGATGGTAAATGAGAGAGTTACTCTGACAGAAGCTTTTTCCACACTCTGAGCACTGATATGGTTTCTCTCCTGTATGGATTCTTTGATGGGAAGTGAAACCACAAAGTTGCCTGAAACTCTTCCCACACTCTGAGCACTTATATGGTTTCTCTCCTGTATGGATTCTTTGATGGGTAGTGAGGGGGCCACTCTGACTGAAGCTCTTTCCACACTCTGAGCACTGATACGGTTTCACTCCTGTATGGATTCTTTGATGGGTAGTGAGGGCAGACCTGTGACTGAAATGCTTTCCACACTCTGAGCACTGATATGGTTTCTCTCCTGTATGGATTCTTCGATGGGAAGTGAGAGAGGCACTTGTACGGAAACTCCTTCCACACTCTGAGCACTGATATGGTTTCTCTCCTGTATGGATTCTTCGATGCGAAGTGAGGGCACAACTGTGACTGAAATGCTTTCCACACTCTGAGCACTGATATGGTTTCTCTCCTGTGTGGATTCTTTGATGGGAAGTGAGGGAATCACTTCTATGGAAACTCCTTCCACACTCTGAGCACTGATATGGTTTCTCTCCTGTGTGGATTCTTTGATGGGAAGTGAAGTGTGATCTCAGAATGAAGTGCTTTCCACACTCTGAGCACTGATATGGTTTCTCTCCTGTGGATTCTTTGATGGGAAGTGAGGTGGGATCTCCGAATGGCTTTCCACACTCTGAGCACTGATATGGTTTCTCTCCAGTGTGGATTCTTTGATGGGAAGTGAAGAGTGATCTCTGAATGAAGCGCTTTCCACACTCAGAACACTGATATGGTTTCTCTCCAGTGTGGATTCTTTGATGGGAAGTGAGGTTGCCAGTGTGAGTGAAGCTCCTTCCACACTCTGAGCACTGATATGGTTTCTCTCCTATGTGGATTCTTTGATGGGAAATAAGGTATGAACTCGTACTGAAGCTCTTTCCACACTCCAGGCATTGATAACATTTTTGTCCTCTGTGAATGCCTTGATGTCCATCAAGACTGAAATGATCCCCACACTCAGTACTTTTTCTCCTCTTCTTTCCACCTAAGGACTGACTTGCTGACTGGTGGTCTTCTGGGGAGCCCTGGAGAAAGAGGACTTCATCTTGGAGCCAGGAGATGAGGGTAGGCGTGGAACCCCAGCGTCCTTCTGGAAGCAGAAAGAGATAAGGATAAGAGACTGCCAGAGTCAGACCACTGGCCCATCCTGCCCAGCACTGAGCACTCCCAATGCCTCGGGCTCTCCAGGGCCTCAGGCAGACAGCAGCATTTTCACTCCATCTGCTTTGAGTTCGTTCTTAGCTAAAGATGCTGAGGACAGATTTGGGGACCTTCTTCATGCAAACCAGGTGCTCCACCCCCAAGCTCTGGTCTCTTCCCAGGAACACCATTTATTTCTTGCAATCTGGGTTAGAACATTGTTCAGGAAATCCAAACTTTCTTGCCTGCAACGCAGTCTAGAAGGCATCACTCTGATGTTTACACAGGTGAAATAGTAGGGATGCAGGGCTAGGAAGTCCCGGGTTCAATCAATGGAACATCTAGCTAAGAGGAGTCCAGAAAACAGGCCCAAGCAAGGCTTTGGCCCAGACCTGTAGCCATGGTGGGGCATTTGTAGGTGACGTCCCACCACAAACCTTCCCTGCCGCACCACGAATCTTAGTTGACCATTTTATTTTTGATGGGCTCCTCCTCCACTACCCACCATGCAGCCTTGCCTTGTTTTCCTGCTACCACAGGAAGATTCAGACCATGGGGAACAGGAGGAAAAGTTAAAACAGTCAGGGAAGACTTGGGGTGGGGCATGGCCTGGGGGAGGAATTGGCTCCCAGCGCGTGCAGGCGGGCAGGTCCACAGGCTGCTGTCGCTTGGACGCCCTTGCCCAGGAAGGGAGAGGGGCTTTGAGAGGAGCCAGCTGTGGAATCAGGAAGAGGAATGAATGAAGTCTTTAACAGAGCAAAGTTAATTAATCTGCTAATTAAATGCACTCTGCTAAATAAATTAGTGATTAAAGTTTCATTAGAACCTGCCTCCCAAAGGATGCGGGGAGGAGAGCTAGGGGCGATGAGGTACATGAGGACATAGGAGAAGCCAATGCTGGATCAGACCAACACTCTGTGTCACAGAGTGGCCAAAAATACCAGGTGCCATCAGGAGGTCCCCCAGTGGGGCCAGGACACTAGAAGTCCTCCCACTGTTGCCTCCCCCCCCAACAATCTTCTGGAGGCTTCTCTTGAGAACACGTTCTAACTGGATGGATCTATGATGGTGCCTCATCTGATGGTGCCAGGCCAAAAATTATATTCAGCCAAGGGCCCGGAGGGAAAGAAGCTGGCTGAGATGCTGATGGAGAGGGGCCTGAACTGTGTCCTGCTGGAACTGCAATAGCTAGCAGCCTAGACGGCGCCTGAGCTGTGGCCTCTGGATCTGGAATTTCAGGCTTGTGTCATCTAACGCAAGCCCTCAAAGGGTTAGACGGTGGAGCTGGCTTTCTTGTTTTCTTACTGCATGAGTTTAGAGTGGTGTGTTCACAGTAGAGTAAATCCCCTTCTTGTCAGAAATTGAAATAAACATGATAAATAGTTTTAAAATTAACCAGTGGTCTGGTTGCTTGTGTGCAGCTGTCACTGGGGACCCAGGGCGTTCAGTTTTGAGCTCCTTGGCCACTACATATTCGGTATCATATCGTTTTGCCACCCACTCCCTGCTCACCATACCTGTTGACACTAAGGGATGTGCAAGGCAAGGCGTCGCCCTTGCCTCCCCTCAAGGGTTAATGCGTGCAGTCACAGGCCTGGCCTCCCTTGCAGGGGCTGCTCCTTAGTCCCTCGGCCTGCCTGGTGCCTGATCATCTCCAAGGCTGGGGTGGAAGAGGGGCAGTCAGATTCCCAGGAGAGTGGGTCATCAGCGAGGAGTGATGCGGTTTTCTAGGGATTGCTCCTGTTGGGTGCAATGTTCCCTCTAAGCTGTGGAGTCTTGTGAGCAAAAATCCTATTTTGTGAGCTACTGGCATGAAAGCTGTGAGCCAGTGTTTTGGCTGCTGCACAAATTAGTTTGCTCTGGAGCCCTCCTTCCTGAGCTAAGGCAAAAATGTGTGAGCCGGGGGTTAAAAAACTGTGAGCTAGCTCACACTAACTCAGCTTAGAGGGAACACTGTTTGGGTGTCGTGGGCGTGGATGAGGAAGAGCTGCCAGAGCTTGCAGAAACCAGGCAACGAAAGGCCAGGCTACAGGGAAGACACTTGGCCAGCCCTGAGTTCTGACAGGAGTGTGGGCGATCGTGCAGCTAGCTAATTGGTAGCAGCATTTAACTTCATACTCTGGGCAGTACTCTTTGTGGAAGCAACGAGTCAGGTTCGTGCTGCTTGCATCCGCTTCGGAACCCTGGCTCTCTGTTCCTGGCTCTTGCCCCGGCTTGGCTTTGGACTTTCTTGGCTCCTGACCTTGGCCTGTTCTGGGCCCCCTTTGACTGGCACCCCAGCCCGTGACATTGGGATTGGAACTGAGGAGGGCTACCCAAATCGAGGCATGATGATGTATTCTCAAAAGTGTCTCAAAATCGGCATCGGACTGGGATCTGACACGGAACCACCAGATCAGGGCTCCCCCCTCTGGAAAGAGACTTTAAAAAATGGCTGGTCAGGAAAACCAGAGGAGGAACATTCACGGCATTTTCCCCACTAACCTTTCCCCACTTCTTCCAAAGAAAACAATAACAAGAGAAATCTGTCCCCTGAGCAAGCATTCAAGGGATTCTTACCCAGAGAGACCACCATCCCATAATTCTCCAGCATGACCTCCCTGTACAGTGCTCTCTGGCACGGATCCAGCAAGGCCCATTCCTCCATGGTGAAGTACACAGCCACCTCCTCGAAAGACACCTGTCCCTGGAACCAGAAAACAGTTTCCTTCCTGAAGAATCATGGCAGGTGGGCTGTGTGTGAGCGTGTGACCAGGACCACCGCCCCCCCCCCACAAGGAGATGTAGACAATGAGGATGTTTCCCAGCAGGCTCACCGTTTCAAGGGGAAGACCAGAGGAGGAGATTGCACCAGGGACCCTCTGCAGCCTCACAAGTCAAGGACAACAGAGGGGTCCTCTCGAGGTTGGAACTGAGGAGGTGCCACCCAAATTGCCCCTCGTGGATCCCCCCCACAGGAATCTTTCCCTTACCTGAGCCGGCTGCCTGACTGCTGACTCCACCGCAACAGAAGAAGGAGGCGATCCAGGCAGGCTCTCTGATGCACAAATCTGCCTGCCTGCTCCCACGCCCAACTGGAAACACACCGTCGGAGTCCAACGAATTAGATAAATACCTGTTTAATGCATTGAAAACAGGGAATACCAGGCTGGTTGCCTTCGCACCTCAGCAATTCCAGAACTGTATTCTGCCAGAACCAGGAAGGGCAGAAGGTCTTATATCCCAAATGACATCACATATAATTTACACATTCAAGAGTCCCTTATTGGCACCAAGCAGTTAACATCACAGAAGCATAACTTGACTCAGTGCATCTCTCACTGGTGTCAGTAATTACACTTGTTTACCTTGTCTTCAGAACATTGGGGACATTAGAGAACACGGGGTCCTTCCTGTGCTCGCATGTGGAGAGCTAGCTGATAAGGGCTGTGAATCACATTAAACTTGGTTCTCGGTGGCCTTGCAACTTCTAAACAACATTCCATTCTTATTGCATCCTAATTCCTTCTACAGAGGCTTCTTGTACACAGAGATGCCAATATAAAATATATGTTCTGCTACAAGTTTCTCTAATCAAAAGATTCAAGGTTACATACCAAGATCTGGATCTATTGTAATTAAACTTTTGAAGGCACAGTGACAGCTGTCAATATGTAAACATGTCAGAGGAAATTTCAGATCCCACATTCAGAAATCACATTCATTCTTCCCTTGTCCTACATCTCTGAAGTCATTTCGCTGCCTGTCAGGAGAAAAAGGTGGGCCAGGGATTTGCATCTTCCACACAGAGGCAGGGCTAGTTCTCCTCCTGAAGTCCGAGGAGTTCCCCTTCAGAATTGGGAGGGAAGCCTGCATCCCCAATGCTTACTTTCAAGAGTCTGTCTCCATCCTTCAACAGGGGACGTTGCATCTGGGACTGCCAACAGGTTGGGTCACTTTCAGATGTCCCCTCCTCCCTCCCAGGGTTCAGCTTTAATATGAGGGGGTTGAAGGGGCTGGGGAGATGTTTCCATCAGCTGGAATCTCAGGTCAGGGGTGTCGTTCCCACAGTGAATAGCACTTCCCTCTTTTAGATGGGTGCAACTTTCCTGGGCACATTAAGAGTCCGGGTAAGCTACCAAGTCTGGGTCCTGGGCTGGAGATTGGGCTACAAAAGACGAAAATGTGATTGTTCTGCTACATCTGGCCCATCAGTCGGTACCCATTTCTGGATTCAGGTGATCTGGCCTGACTCATCCAGGCCACTGTAAGTTTTTTACATGGGACTGAACTTGAAGAGGACTCAGCACTGCGGTAGTGTAGTGGCTACGCTTGAATGAGAATCAGGGAGACCAGGATTCAAACGCTAGCAGTTCTTGGGTGATCTTAATGCAGGCACTGGTTCAGGATGGGGTGAAAATCAATTTAAAAAAATACACCAACAAGAAACTATAATTTGATTCCCCACCACCACCATTTCCATATGCTACTGAGTTAATTATTGCTGGTAAGCATTGTTTTCCCCCTGCTTTCTGCAAGCATTATTCTTATTTATTTTTTATTATTAGATTTTATTATGGTACGTCTATGTGCCTCCCATGGTTTCCACAACTTTCCTCTGATCTCTCCCACACCCACCTTGCTTATTAATCATTGCTTATTAAAAAAGGAGGAAATGGCCCTCTGCTGTTGAGGGAGAAAATGGCTACGGGAGCGGGTTGGAGACAGGAAAAACTGTCCCACCCAAATGGCAGCCCATCCATGTTTTCCAAAACTTTGCTGCAGAACAGATCTGGGAAAAAGCACAGAAAAGCCAATGAAAGCTTGGGACATTGGGGAGTGGAGGGAGAAGGAGAAGACAGCCTTACTTCCCAACAGCATGGAAGCAAGTAACCTGTACTTACCTGGCAGGGGAAACACTATGGTCACCAACAGCACGGAACCCAGTTCAAGTCTATTTGTGTCCATATTTTCAAAAACTTTACTGCAAACCAAATCTGGGAAAGTGTATAGAAAAGCCAGTGAAAGTGTGGAAAATGTGGGGGGAGGGAGGAGGAGGAGGAGGAGACCCTGTTTCCCAACACCACTGAACCCAGATCATGTTTATCTGTGTGGAAATACCCACTGAAGCCTCCCTCTTCTTATCCCCTCTCTATTTTCCTAAACACTTCTAAGCTTTGCTCTTGGAAGCATTCAAGACTGGATAGCAAAGGAGGGGGGCAGCTGGAGTTGAAAACTGCTGTGGGTGCTTCCTCTTGCAACCCCCCCCCCCTTTTTGCCTGAACAGTGAAGTCACAGAAGGTCCTGAGGAATACTCCCCCCGTGGCCCCCAACACTTTCCCCACACCATGTTCTCCTTCTCTCCTCTTGGAAATCCCCATATCCTCTCCCTGCCTCATTCTTGATTTCTCAGCCCCTCTCCAACCCACCTCCCCTCCCATCTTCAGCCATGTCAATTATCTATTTAGTTCATTCACACCCCACCTTTCTCCACAGTGGGGACCAAAGCAGCTTAATTATTTTCTCCTCTTCATCCACACAACAACCCTGTGAGGTAGGTTAGGCTGAAAGTCTGCAACTGCTCCAAAATACTCAGTGAGCTTCCACAGCAAGATGGGAATTAGAACCTGGGTCTCACCAGGGTTTTGTAGCCAGAAAATTTTGGTTAATAGGACACGGGGAAATGGGGAGGGGCACCCTGGCCACGCCTGCTGGTCCTCTTGCAGCAGCGGCAGAAGTTGCTCCGACTCCCCTGCGACCTCTAGTCCTCCTCCAGTTCTTTCGGCTGGAGAGACTCGATTCCGGGATGCTTTTCTGTGTCAGCCGGGGAGGGGGGTTAATCTCCAACTCTCTCTCTCTTTTGCATTTTGAAATTTTATTTTATTTTGCCTTTCTAAAAACCTATTTATTTTTTAAAACCTGCCTGTTTTTTGGCCCAGAAAAGAAGAAAATAAGACTGAAGCTTCCCTGACTGTGCCCGAGGTCATTTTGGAAACCCCACACGCCTCTTACATTTTCAAAATATTTTTTTGAAATGTTTTATTTTTTAAGAAAGTTTAGTTTTTTGGTTTTTTGTCTGAGGGGGCAGTGCTAATCTGTGGGGGTCATTGATCCCAAATGCCCCCCATGGCCACAGGCCTGGGTCTCACACAGACCCTACCCTGAAGCTCTAGCCGCAACACCACCCTGGCTTTCATAGGATGGCTGCTGTTGAACAGTAGCAAGCAGCCAGGCCTAGCGGAGTCCTGTGAGTCGGGTGGTCTCCAGTCACCCTGAGGCTGCCTCCTGGCCTAGGACTGCCAGCCTCCTGGGGGGACTTGGAAATATCCCAGAATGACAACTGAACTCCAGGTGACAGACTATGGTCTCCCCGGAGATCACGACAGATTTGGAGGATGGATTCTATGGCATTTTATTCAGTTGAGGCCTCTCCTCTCCCCAAATTTTGCCCTCCTCACACTTTACCCCCAAATCTCCAGGAATTTTCCAGTCTGGAGCTGGGAACCCTCGCCAGGCCTGGCTCCAATGAGATCCCCCTCCAAGGCCAAAATAGGCCTTGCCTCCCTTTGTACTAACCGAACCTGGAGCCTCCTTTGGTTGCCTAGCAACAGCCACTGAGGAAGCCCTTGCTTCAAGCTTCATACACTATTTTTTTAAATCATTTTCAGATTGTTTAAACTGCCTGCTGTATTTTATTTTTTAAGATTTCCCATTTCTCTGTGAATCTAGGGCCCTTTTCAGAGCTCCAGTTACCAGATTTAAGTATCCAAAGAGATCCCGACTTCGCTATTAACTTATGTCGAACAAACACATTACAGAGAAGAGCGAGATATAGATCCTTCTCTTGGACAACCCTGCTTTTCTATAAGATGGTATTTTATTTATTTATTTATACCCCATTTTTCTCCCCACTGGGGACTGGAAGCAGCTTACATCTTCATCCTCACAACAACCCTGTGGGGTGGGGCTGAGATTGTGTGACTGGCCCAAAGTCAGCCACGAGCTCTTGCCTGATCTTGTTTTGCGCTCCCCATTTCTCCTCAGCTGCAGAGGGGCAGCACTGATGGGTCAGAAGAAGAGATTGGATTTATACCCCACCGTTCACTACCCAAAGGAGTCTCAGAGCGGCTTATAAACTCCTTTCCCTTCCCCACCCCACGACAGACACCCTGTGAGGAAGGTGGGGCTGAGAGAGCTCTGACAGAAATTGCTCTTTTTCAAGAACAGCTCTTACAGAACTATGGCTTGCCCAAGGTCATCCAGCAGCTGCAAGTGGAGGAGTAGAGAATCAAACCTGGTTCTCCCAGATTAGAGTCCGCGCACTTAACCACTACACCAAACTGGGTCAGCCTCCTGTCAAAGGGAATGTGCTGGAGTCCTCTGGCATTTTTTTGACATTGGCTTTAGTGTTTGATACTGGGGGGGGCGGGGAGGCAGACGGAAAGCAACCCACCCTCAAGGCAGCAGATCTCCCCCACTCCTTGAGAGAGAACCTCTCCTCCCTTCTCTAACCTGGAACCTTGGGGGAACCCTCCCCTCACCATCTACCCCCCACGGACTGAACCATCCTTCTGGGGCACTGACCAATAGCTCCACCACTGTGGTGCAGAATCCCCAAGGTGTGCCAGGCAGGAAGGAGTCCTTGATGGTTCAGCCGGGCTCCCTCCCTCGACCTCCCCCCTTCCCCCTGTTGACATCCAGACCAAGGGAGAGAAAGGCAGTGTCTGGAGGATTTCCCAGCGTTTTGCTGAGCCTGGAACCAAAATGGCCACCTCCAATCTTGCCTGCCCCTTGAAAAAAAAAACCAGGGAGGGGAGGGAGAGATTGGGAATTTAAAAAGAAACTGGAATTCACTGCCACAGGAGGTGGTGGCAGCTACAAGCATGGACAGTTTCAAGAGGGAATTAGATAAACATATGGAGCAGAAGTCCATCATTAGCCACTATAGATGGGAACTCTCAGTCTGGGGCAGGTGATGCACTCTATTCTTGGTGCTGGAGGGGGCAGCAGTGGGAGGGCTTCTAGTGTCCTGGCCCCACTGCTGGACCTCCTGATGGCACCTGGTATATTTTGGCCGCTGTGTGACAGAGTGTTGGACTAGATGGGCCATTGGCCTGATTCAACATTGGCTTCTCTTATGTTCTTATGTTCTCTTAGAAACCAGAAAAAGCCTGAAGGGGGAAATGGGACCACCAACCTGGAGTCTTCCCAGTCCTCCAGGTTGGCCTGTAACTGGGCCCTGCCCAGATTTTTTTTTAATACTTCTTTATTGTATATATACATACAGACAAACATAAAAATAAAACATGGAGTACAAATTCCACATCCTATGTAATAGTTTTGCCGTATGTGTACTGTGCATTAAGAAACTTTATTGCTTTTACAGGATAGAAAAGTTTTATAGATGTCTTTTCTCAGGTTTTAGAGATTTTGAGGTTTTGAGGCCCAGATTTTGAGAAGCTTGGAGGGCGCCGAGGAAACTCTTGGTGGGGGGCCATGTGGTAAAGCAGTAAATCTTACCAAACCTCTAATTCCCAGTCTTTCCCAGCCCTTCCTCTCTCCTTGATTAGCCACCCCCCCTTTCACCCCCTTCCTGGCAACAACCAAAGCAACAGCAGTTCCGATGTGTTAAGAATTATGGTGGGGCTCAATGGGTATCCTTGCTGGAAAACGTCACAGAAAAGTTTCAAGAGGTCACTTTGAGCATTGGGAAAGGTTTTGAGAGGTGGCCTCCCAGAATCCAATAGGTCCCCGTCCTAGAGAAACATAGGTGATTAACTTACTAGGTAAAGGATGGAGACAGATGGCGAGAGGCCCATCTGCCTTATGGTGCAGGTGGAGAGCCAGTCTTCATTCCGAGTGAGAGAGAAGCAGGAAAGGGAAATGGGTCCCTGAGATCACAATCTGCATATGAAAGAGGACAGCGGCAGAAGAGTAGGTACAGGAAGAAAGGTCAATCTGCCTGTCTAGCTATCTAACCTCTCTTGCCACTCAGTCTGGAGGTCTGAAACAGGGGACATCGCATCTGGGACTTCCAGCAAGGTCCACAGGGAGCCATTTGGGGAGTTCCTTCTCAGTTCCAGCCACAGTTCCAGCAGAGATGCCAGCTGCCAGGTAGGACCTGGCAGGGAATTCCCACCCCCACCGCCCCGAGTTATTCCAGCTCACCTCCATATAAATTAGTTCCCCTGGAGAAAATGGATGCTTTGGAGGGTGGACACCGGCATTCTACCCCACTGAGGTTCCTGTCTTCCCCGTGCTCCACCTCCAAACCTCAGTTTCTGAGTGTGAGTGAGAACTGCGTGACTGAAGCAGACAGGGACTGAAGAACACCCTGATCTATCAGCGCCAGTGTGGTTAGCTGGTAGAGGATTTAATTAGGATCTAGGAGGTTCACGTTTGAATCCATACTTGGCCACTGAAAGCTGCTGGCTGACCTTGGGTCAGGCTCAGATGCTCAGCCTAACCTACCTCGCAGGGTTGTTGTGAGACAAGAAGCAATTTTTATCTAGGCCAGTTTGGCTGTAGATCCTGGAGGTTTTTTGTCATCTTCTGGGCATGGAACAGGGATCACTGTGTGTGTGTGTGTGGGAGGTATTTGTGAAATTCCTGCCTTGTGCAGGGGGTTGGACTAGATGGCCCTGGATGGTCCCTTCCAACTTTATGATTCTGTGAAAACAGATAAGAGAATATAAGCCAATTTTGAATCCCCATTGGAATGAAAGGTGCAACGTGACATTTGTTATCAATCTAATGTGGCCTACAGTTTGTCGGGAATGGGGGATTTCTCAGGCTGTTGCTCCACTGGGTATTGCTGCAAATCTTTTGTCGGGAGGTGGAGCTCGGGTTGTCAACTCCAGGTTGGGAAATGCCTGGAGATTTGGGGGTGGAGCCTGGGTAGGGTTGGATTCTCAGAGATAGAGTCGAATCTGCATTTGTCTTTCCCACTGGTGTTCCAGCCTTCTGACACCGTCTTTAAAAAAGCTGTCTACATTTGGTGTTGTTTTCATACCTCAACAGTGCTAGCATACTTTTGCACGTCCGCATATGCCCTTTTGTGGCGGCTCCACTGTCATTGCACCTCCGCACTGCTTTAAAAGAATCTTCTCCGGGCCGTTCCGGGCCGTTCCGGCTTTTACCCTGTCCCCGAAAGAAATTTAAAAATGCAAATACAGATTCGACCTATAATGCCATAGAATCCACTCTCCAAAGCAGCCGTTTCCCCCCCAGGGGAACTGATGTCTGTTGCCTCTGGAGAGGCAGGGAAAACACAGACATGCCTGGAGAGTGGGAAAAGATGGCCTTAAAAACAAACGGCGTTGGAAATCATTTCCCTCGCTGGAAGGTTCCCGTTGCTTTCTCTCGCCTAGGTCCTTTGAACGGCTGAAGGAGAAGAAGAGAGCAGCAGCGACTCACGAAAGCTCCTCCCCTGCCACAAATTTTGTCAGTCTTTTAAGATGCTCCTCTTGCTCTTTTCGACTTGGGTGGCTGAGAGACTCCAAAGAGTTAAAGCGAGAGAGCGTACAGTCCTAGAGAGGCACATGGGAGGGGGTAGACAGCGGAAAGCCAGGTCCCGCCCCCTCCCTTGACAGAGTCCGCCTCTTTGTTTCTCTCGGGCTGCCGCTTGCACGTCTAGTAGGGAATCTGGTGAGCTCAAAGGGGTTTTTTTGGGGGGGGGGATGCACTGCAAGACTCAAAGCGGAGAGGGAGGAGGAGGGAAGAAAGCATGGAGTGAGACAGAGCGACAGTTCGCATCCTGCAGCCCCTCTGTATCAGCGCCCCGTCGCGTTAACTTGGTGACATATTTTATATGAGAATGATAGAATCACAGTGTCGGAAGGGGTCCCACAGACCATCTAGTCCAACACGTTGTCCCTGACAAGTATTTGTCCAGCAGCCGCTGTTATGCCTCCTGTGTGTAACTCTGCCATACGATAAATAAATCAATGAGCTCCTCTGGGGTTCCCCTTTCCCTCGTCAGAGTACCGTGTCGGCCGCTGTGTGCCAAGCCGCGAGATCCCTGGTTAGGGTTGCAAGCCTCCAGGTGGGGAATTCCAACTGATCTCCAAATGACAGATCAAATCTCTTGAGGGAAACGGCAGCTTTGGAGGGTGGGCTCTGTGGCAGCAGACTTTGCTGAAGTCCCTCCCTTCCCCAAATCCCGCCTTCCCCGGGCTCCACCCCTAAAATCTCCAGGTATTTGCCAACCCAGAGTTGGCAAGCCTAAGGCTGGAGTACAGAATCTGAACCCAGCACCTTCAGAGGGTGGCTCGAGTTGTTTCCGGTTCCATAGATGTGTGTTTAGAAAGACACAGCAGCTGCGGGGGGGGGAGGAATGGAGTGTGAATTGGGAGGAAGGGGTTGCTGGGGAGGTGGTAGGGTTGTTCAAGGAGAGGCTGAGGGACAGTGTGAGAGAGAAACGTGTGGGTTGCAGAGAAGTGTTTCCCCATCACTGTTCTTTCTCCCCCTCCCAGGCAGCTGGGAGAAGACACCCTTGACGCTTTTTCTGCCCTGCGGGGAGTTGAAAGCCACCATGCAAACTGCTCAGGTAAGGGGGGAGGGGGGTCAATGAGGAGATATGCAGTGGGTGGCAGGGATGCTTCCTTCTCTGTTGCAAGGCTCGAGGAGTGGGTCCTTACCTTCGGAGCTGGAGGATTTAGAGGACAGGCACAAGGAAGGCAGGAAAAATGGTCTAGGCACCTGCAGAGGAGTCCAAACAGTACTTTTATTACTACTGATGCCAAATGACCCTGTGAAGTAGGGTTACCAACCTCCAGGTGGGGCCTGGGGTTCTTCCAGAATTACGGCTGCAGAGACTGCGGGACACACTCTACAGCATCTCATAAGAACATAAGAGGAGCTCTGCTGGATCAGGCCAGTGGTCCATCTAGCCCAGCATCCTGTCTCGCATAGTGGCCAACCAGCTCCTCTAGAGGCCAACAAGGCATAGAGGCCAAGGCCTTCCCCTGAGGTTGCCTCCTGGCTCTTGGATTCAGAGGTTTACTGCCTCTGAATGTGGAGGTTCCTCTCAGTCTCCATGGCTAGTAGCCACAGATAGATCTCCATGAATCTGATGCCCCCAAACGTATAAACCAGTATCGTGGCAGCATGAAAATCATCAGACAGGGGTACTCAAAACATTTTATTCAAAAGCCCTGTGAAAACTAAAGATTCTTCGCCTCTTCCCCAGAAGGAGATCAGTGCAGGTGGCAAACGAATGTCACACTAAGAGGACCAACCCCTATAAAGGCCCTGCTGGAGCTGGCTGCTGCTGTTCAGGAAATGTTTTAGTATCCATGTTTGGATTTTTCCTTATGAACCCATTTTCCAGTGAAATAAAGAAGTGCTTTCTTCTTCCTTTTCCAGGGTCTGGTGTCCTTTGAAGAGGTAGCTGTTTATTTCACGAAGGGGGAGTGGACCTTGCTGAGCTCAACTCAGAGAGCTCTGTACAAGGAAGTCATGCTGGAGAATTTTGGGAATGTGACCTCTCTGGGTGAGGAACCTTTTCTCCTGGACTCTCTTCTCAGTGCTGTGAGGTGTAGCGATGACAACTTCTCAGTCCACTGTGAGGAAGTTACTGTTGAGGACGGACATAGTCAGGCCTGTTGGTTGGACTCTTCCAGTCTGCATACAGATCTGGAGAGGTTTTGAGTTTCTCCTTGCAGAGAGGAGAGCCCCTGCCTAGCAGTCCTGTGTCTCGACCTCATGAGTGTGCATCCAAAGAAGTACCAAGGGGTGCTTTGTTTAGACAGGATGGGGCAGGTGTTTCCCTTCTGTCTGGGCCTTCATTTGCCTGTGTTGAGAAGGGGGTCAGAGCTACGAAGTGAGAGAGGAAGGATGGATGTAGAGGTAAGGTCTGGGGGAAGAAGAGGAAGAAGAGTTTGGATTTATACCCCACCCTTCACTGCCCAAAGGCGTCTCAGAGCGGCTTACAAACTCCTTTCCCTTCCCCTCCCCACAACAGACACCCTGTGAGGTAGGCGGGGCGGAGAGAACTTCTGACAGAAACTGTCCTTGAGAGAACAGCTGTGCCAGAGCTTGTGACTGACCCAAGGTCGCATCAGCAGGTGCAAGTGGAGGAGTGGGGAATCAAACCCGGTTCTCCCAGATAAGAGTCCGCGCACTTAACCACTACACCAAGTATAGTTGAATGGGAGAAACGAGGTCATAACCTGCTAGACCTGACTCTCATAGCATGTCAGTGGCAGAAGAAGGTCCAGGGAAGAAAACTAGTAGAAAATAGTGGTGCTTGGACAGACCTTCCCCAACATTTTTCTTCCCAATGCCTGCCAGCTGATTGCAAAAAGGAGGTATCCGAGCCTCCGACACCATTGGCCAGAGTCCTTGTAAGGTGACCAAGGTGACTAATGTCATCCCTGTGAGAACCTTAATGGGGGAAGCAATGATTGTGTATTTGGTGAGCTTTCTGGGACGGTCTGTGTGATTGGGGACATTTCGAGAGGTATAAAAATGCCTAAGTATTGTTGTTATGGACAAAATGCTGGCCATTAATCATAGCTGGGGTAGCCTTGGAAAGCCACAAAAATTAAGTGCCTTGATCAAAGTGTGGTGGTGTTGTCATGGGAATCAGGCCCCTCCCCCTCCGAATCTCATTTCACTGCATCTGGTTTGGTTGAACCCCACCCCACTATGCTAAAAAAAAAAAAGCTCATCAGAAAAGAAAGGTAGGAGCTGGGTGACTGTGCCTCAGTTGCATACTCTCAGCCTAACCTGCCTCTCTTAACCTTTCCCTCTGGCCTCCCTCTGTGATCCAGGGGAGCTCCACAGCCTGTTTCCTGCAGTGTGTGTATGGTATAAGGGGTCTTAGGGTAAGAACGCCCCTGGTTTCCCTTCCATTTCTTTTGTTGCTTAGTTCCCAGCTGGGGAAGCACTGGACATAAGAACATAAGAGAAGCCATGTTGGATCGGAAGAAGAAGAGAAGAAGAGATTGGATTTATACCCCGCCCTTCACTCGAAGTCTCAGAGCGGCTTACAATCTCCTTTCCCTTCCCCTTCCCACAACAGACACCCTGTGAGGTATCTGCTGAGGTCAGTGGCCCATCCAGTCCAACACACTGTGTCACGCCATCAGGAGCCATCAGGAGGTCCACCAGTGGGGCCAGAATTTCAGAAGCCCTCCCACTGTCACCCTCCAAGAAGACAGAGCATCACCGCCCCAGACAGAGTGTTACATCTATACTTTGTGGATGTTTATCCAATCCCCTCTTGAAACTATAAGAACAGAGAACTACAAAGGCCAGGCGGATGATCTTTATCTGATCTGGTTTTGTTCCACGCTTGTCAGTGCTGAATATTTATGTGTAAACAGAAGAGCCATAATTGTATTTTTGTTTTCTCCCCCCAAAGGACCTGTGATTGCTAAACCTGACCTCATATCCTGGCTCGAAGAAGAGCTCTTTTGTCGTGGCTTTGATGAAGCAGGAGGATTGGCAGGTAGGTGCCTTGGTCTGTAGTGGAACTCTCTCATGTTCTGGAAACTCTGGGCGGGTGGATTTCAGGGACTCATTTCTCTGACGCAGAACAGTCTGACCTTAAATTCTACCCGAGGCATCTCTGTTATCTCACAATAGGGTTTTCCTGATAGTTGCTTTGCATCAAAAGCGCTTGAACAGGATGTAACATAGGATTGTTGTTTTTTTAAAAAATATATTTTTGCTACCTATCTTGGGTTATAATCTGCCCCAGAGTAAGGCAGGTATATAACTAATTTAAATAAATCGTTTTAAAAGGTACAGCTTGAACATCTATACTAATAAAAAGAGGCATCTGTCCATCTGTCTGTGGTAAGGGTAACTCATCAGAACCCCACCTCACACTGCAAAAAAACAAAACAAAACCTCACCAGAAAGAAGAAGAAGAAGAAGAAGAAGAAGAGATTGGATTTATACCCTACCCTTCACTTGGAGTCTCAGAGCGGCTTACAAACTCCTTTCCCTTTCCCTTCCCAGAACAGACACCCTGTGAGGTAGGTGGGGCTGAGAGAAACTCTGACAGAAACTGCTCTTTTTTCAAGAACAGCTGTGCCAGAAATTGTGACTGACCTAAGGTCACATCAGCAGGTGCGAGTGGAGGAGTGGGGAATCAAACCCGGTTCTCCCAGATTAGAGTCCGCGCACTTAACCACTACACCAAACTGGCTCTCCAAACTGAGGTACAAGATAGATGTACCTCAGTCGCATATGCACATAGCCTAAGCTACCTCACAGGGTTGCTGTTGAGTGGATAAAAGGAGGACAGGAGAAGATTCAGTCCCCATAGGGAAGGTGGAAGGTATCTCATCTTTCATAAAATAGGGGGGGGAACCTCCCTGAGCTATCAGAGCCCATGTGGTGTAGTGGTTAGATTGTCTGAACAGGAGCTACGAGACCAGGTTTGAATCCCCAATCCAGCACTGAGGCTTGCTGGGTGGCCTAGGGGCCATGCACACCTTCTCAGTCAGATCTATCAGCCAGATGTGAGGATAAAATGGAGGATAAGAGAACCGAGTGAGCCCCATGGAGGAGAAATAAATCTGATTTTGCCTAGAGTTTCCAAACAGGGATGGTCTGTTGCTTCACCTGGTATTGTTGCTGCTCTTTCGGGGGCACTCATTTCAGGAGGCAGAACTGCTTATTCAGTATTCAAACTACCCTTAAATATTGTGAACCCATTGAGCTATAGGACTGGTGAGCAGGCTGAGCACAGGTGGGCCTGTAGTTTAGAATGAATCCAAATTCTTAGGCCCTGGTCATACAGGCCAGAAAACATGGGGTGGGGGGAGGCGTGGCAGTTCGCCCCGGAGCAAAATAAGGTGCGGTAGCCCGATCACACAGGCCACCGGGTTGCCACACTCCGGCGCTGAGCGCCGATCACACAACACTGCTACAGCGTGGAAAAAAAGCAGCGCAGCAGAGCAGCAAGCCACGCTATAGCAAAGGACGCATGTGCTGTTGGGGGGGGGCGTTGCTGGTGTCTTGCACATGCGCATGCCTCATTCAGCGTTGGTGCGCATCCCATGGAAACTTACAACATCCAGAAACCCCGGGACATGGGCCGGCGTCGGAAGCCGTGGAATACTGGTGCTCCCGCGATCAGATGCCGGCCTTTGCCCCGGGGTTTCCAGAAACTAGTACTTCGACCCTAGTAGTTTTTTACTCCGCGTTTTCCACGGGAAGCCGCAGGTTGGCCACGAGAGTGCTACGCCTCCCAGATGTGCTGGTATGATCGCACACGGAAAGTCCGCAGGGCTACCGTGCCTTCAGCGGGGCAAATGCTCCGTGTGAACGGGGCCAGAGTCTCTTACCTATGCAAGAAAGGCACCATGACTGAGTTGAGATCTGAGAATTTCAGACATCATACGGTGCTGGGAGTGTATCTAGAGGAAGTGTGTGAAAAAGCTCAGTCATCTGTTTCTGCCTGTGAAGGCCAGTTGTAGGGCTTTATGATGGCAGGCAAACAACTATTCTTGAAAGCCGCTTCAATGGTTATCAGAGCTGGTTTGTGCTTGCTGAATAACCTTCTTAAGGCTACTAACTGCTTTAAGCCAGTTAGCAAGAGAAATGTCTGCATGGAGCAGTTGTAGGAAATTACAGTCTGGTATACTGAACCGTACTGGATCAGGCTAAGAGAATAAGTACATTCTACGTACCATGTGTTATTGACATTAGTTTCTGCAACACCCTTTTGAGGATGGCAGGACAGGTCATTCCTGTTTATGGTAGGGGGGGAAATTTGTGGGCCAGAATCCACACTGCCTTTTTAGCTCTGCCATAATTCTGTCATTCCCCCATGGAACTGGGAAGAGCCAGTGATCAAGCAATCTGTGGCCTGCATCATTGCTTGAGGACAAACTCCCTGGCTTGCGGTCAGTGTTCCCTCCAAGCTGAGTTAGCGTGAGCTAGCTCACAATTTTTTAGCCTCCGGCTCACACAGTTTTGTCTTAGCGCAGGAAGGATGGCTCCAGAGAAAACTAATTTATGCAGCAGCCCAATCGCTGGCTCACGACTTTAATACCAGTAGCTCACAAAGTAGAACTTTTGCTCACAAGACTCCACAGCTTAGAAGGAACATCGCTCGTGGCTACATTTTGAGGCAGCTCTTCCGATTTGCAGTAAGATCAGAGAAGGATCTCTGTGCGAATAACTGTAAAATGCTATTCCCTGCTTAATTGCCACAAACTAGGGACTGGTCAATAAGAATCACATTTCCCCCCAAAGACTTTTAAAAGTGTGTTCAGACACCGCACCTTTAAATTCTTCCATTCTAGACAGCAGCTACTTTATTTTAGTCCCTAATTTTGGGCTCCATTCCCCCCCAGTATCTTTATGTCAGGTTTCTCTTTCTTTCAGCAGGTGTGTGGGAATCAGCAAAAGAAAGGAAAGGTCATCCGGAGACGGAGAAAAAAGATACATACCCAGATTGGAAACAAAACGTTCAGTATTGTGATGCACTGAGGAAGGAGGAGGGAAAACAGCGACATAAAGGGAGGGGAAATTCTGGTCTTTTACGGGGTGATGACACTCATGACATTCCACTACTTCAAAAGTTATATGAAGGAAAGAATAGGAATAAGTGCCCTGCAAGCGGGGGAATTTTTCCTGAAAAATCAGACATTTATATGCAATGGAATGCCCATAAAAGAAAGAAAATATTTAAATGCTCAGAGTGTGGAAAAATCTTTGGGCGGAAGGATAAGCTAACTTCCCATCAAAGAACTCACACAGGGGAGAAACCATATAAATGCCTGGAATGTGGGAAAGCCTTCAGTCAGAGTGCACACCTTTATTCCCATCAAAGAATTCACACAGGGGAGAAAAAATATAAATGCCTGGAATGTGGGAAAAGCTTCACTCAAAGTGGGAACCTTTCTTCCCATCAAAGAATTCATACGGGGGAGAAAAAATACAAATGCCTGGAGTGTGGGAAAAGCTTCAAACACAGTGGAAGTCTTACTACTCATAGAAGAATTCACACAGGAAAGAAACCATATAAATGCCTGAAGTGTGGGAAAGGCTTTGGGCGGAAGTATATCCTAACTTACCATCAAAGAATTCACACAGGAGAGAAACCACATAAATGCCTGAAGTGTGGGAAAAGCTTTGGACGGAAGGATGAACTAGTTTCCCATCAGAGAACTCACACAGGGGAGAAACCATACAAATGCTTGACATGTGGGAAAAGCTTCAGTCACAGTGGAAACCTTACTTCCCATCAAAGAATTCACACAGGAGAGAAAATATATAAATGCCTGGAGTGTGGGAAAAGCTTCCATCGAAGTGCAAACCTTACTTCCCATCAAAGAATTCACACAGGAGAAAAACCGTATAGATGCTTGAAGTGTGGAAAAAGCTTTGGGCGAAAAGATAATCTAATCTCCCATCAAAGAACCCACACAGACAAAAAACCATATCAGTGCCTGGAGTGTGGAAAAAGTATTGGGAAGAAAGATGCTCTGACTTTCTATCAAAGAATTCACACAGGTAAGAAATCATAATAATGGCTGGACTGTGGAAGGCATTTCAGTCACAGTGGATGAAAGCATATTTCCTATTGAAAAATTCACAGGGGAGAAATTGTGGAGGTGCTAGGAGTCTGGAAAGGTACTGCATCAGATAAACTTGGTTTCAAAAATAAGAAAGTAGCACAATAAGACAGAATAATACATAACAGTACACAAGGCAGTAAAACTGCCTAAGACATTTCAGAGGTTAAAATTTCAACACTATTCCCTTTATAAAAATGTCTTCTTAAATGATTCTGTTCTACACATTCTGTGAAATGATTTTAAAAATTCTTTTTTTTATTGCATGGGCCTTACAAGCAGGAGTAGCCCTCCATCCAACTGGTATCTCTTGAACTTGGCTAAGCTGAGGTTGGGGTTTTCCTTCTAATGTTAAATTGACTATTTCCCCCCCTCCTTTCTTCACAAGGGAGACCCATGTTTTATTTATAAAATGAGAGGTGCTGAACTGAAGCCTTTGGGAGATCCTGCTCCTTAAGGCAAGGGAGGAAAAAGCTTATGGGTTTTGTCACTAAACTGTGGGGTTCCCTTTTGTGCACGATAGCACAGGAAGAGCCAGAAAAGGGGACTGCATTTGGGTTGAATCCCACGCATCTTTTCTTGCAGTTCCATCATCTCCGACTGACTGTTCTTCCCAGGTGAATCAGCTGATCTGTACTGAGGTAGAGACACACTAGATTTATCCTAGACCTCATGGCTACTCTTCTGGTTCCCAGCTCACTACAGAGAACGTGACCCATTCATTCTGGTCATCTTCAGAGGCCCTGCTTCGGGTGCCTCCACCGTCTGAGGCTGGATAGGTGGCAATCTGAGAAGGAGCCTTCTTGATCATGGGACCAAAACTTTGGAACTCCCTTGCCAGGAAGATTCATCTGTCTCTGTCTATCATTGCCTTCTGCCAGCGGGTGAATCCCCCCCCCTTTGTTTTAGCTTGGTGTTTCCTTACTAACTCTTATTAGCAGTCTTCCATGTTTATGTGCTTTTATGTGTTGATACCAAATGAGAAGGGAGCACTTCCTGGAGAAGACCCTGATGCTGGGTAAGATTGAAATTCAAATAAGAAAGGGATGGCAAAGGATGAGGTGGTTAGACAGTGTCATCGATGCAACGAACGTGAAATTGAGCAAACTCCAGAGCATGACGGAAGACAGGAGGGCCTGACGTGATGTGGTCCATGGGGTCGCGAAGAGTTGGACTCCACTGTGTGACTGAACAACAACAACACAACATGTGTTGATACAATATCTTTATGTGCTTATGTTACAGTTTATTAATTAGTTCATATTTATTTTAAATGATTCTTAATGTCTGAAATGTTTGAATGTCTTAATGTTTAAAATGCTTTAATATTTTGATGTTCACTGTCTTGGGTGCCCAGAATTGGGTGGAAAGGTGGCATGGAAATTTTTTAGATAGATAAAATCCCTGCCTTTCTGCAGCAGTTAATTTCATTCCATAATTTAGGGCTTCGTTTCTTTTTGTGTGTTCATGCCACACTTCTCTTTCTTTCAGCAGGAGGCGTGTGGGAGCCAGCAAATAATAACATGAAAGAGCAACCAGTGATGGACAAAGGAGATACATATCCGGATGTGAAAATGAATGATGAATTTTGTGATGTGCTCAGGAAGGAAGGAGCAAAGGACCCTCTTAAAACAAGAACTAATTCCGGTCTTTTACAAGGTGATGA
This sequence comes from Gekko gecko, assembly GCA_029375565.1. Taxonomy (NCBI): domain Eukaryota; kingdom Metazoa; phylum Chordata; class Lepidosauria; order Squamata; family Gekkonidae; genus Gekko; species Gekko gecko. The sequence continues at coordinate 24,659,226 of JAPDNY010000002.1, forward strand.
TTCTCACAATATTGCACTACAAAAATCATACCAAGGGGACAATAGGAATGAGTGCCAAGCAAACGGGGAAACTTTTCTTGAAACATCAGACATTAATGTACATTTGAATCCCCACAACAGAAAGAAAATATTTAAATGCTTGGAGTGTGGAAAAAGTTCCAGTCAGACTGGCAACCGGACCTCCCATGAAAGAATTCACACAGGGCAGAAACCACACAAATGCCTGGAGTGTGGAAAAGGTTTTAGTCAGCGTTCCTACCTAATTTCCCATCGAAGAATCCACACAGGGGAGAAACCATATAAATGTCTGGACTGTGGGAAATGCTTTGGGCGGAAGGACAACCTTACTTCTCATCAAAGAGTTCACACAGGGGAGAAACCATACAAATGTCTGCAGTGTGGAAAAAGCTTCCGTCAGAGTACATACCTTATTTTTCATCAAAGAATCCACACAGGGGAGAAACCATATAAATGCTTGAAGTGTGGGAAAAGCTTTGGGCGGGTAGATAATCTAAATTCTCATCAAAGAATTCACACAGGGGAAAAACCTTATAAATGCCTGGAGTGTGGAAAAAGTTTTGGGGAGAAAGGTGCCCTAACTTCTCATCAAAGAATTCACACGGGAGAGAAACCATACAAATGCCTTGAGTGTGGAAAGAGCTTCAGCAGGAGAACATATATTATTTCCCATCAAAGAATTCACACAGGGGAAAAGCCATATAAATGCCTGGTGTGTGGGAAAAACTTTGGGCGGAAGGATTACCTAACTTCTCATCAAAGAATTCACACTGGAAAAATCATATAAATGCTTGGGGTGTTGAAAAAACTTCAATCTTTGTGCAAACCTTACTTCCCATCAGAACATGAAGCTGCCTTATACTGAATCAGACCTTTGGTCTATCAGGGTCGGTATTGTTTACTGAGACTGGCAGCAGCTCTCCAGGGTCCTGGGCAGAGATCTTTCCAGCACCTGCTACCTGATTATGTTTACTGGATATGGCAGAGATTGAACCTGGGACCTTCTGCATGTCAAAGAGATGCTCTACCACTGGGCCATGGGCCCTCACACAGGTGAGAATTCATATTAATTCCTCAAGTGTGGGAAAAGTTTCTGTGGGACAACTCACATTATTTATTTCCCATCAAAGCATCCACACAGGGGAGAAGATGTATGAATGCCTGGTGTATGGAAAACTTTTCATTTACTATGGGAGGCTTACTTCAGTCACACGGAGGAGAACAAATATAAATCTGTACCAGGACACAGATTGTGTCTTACTAAATCTGCAAAATGGAGGCAGGGACAGACGGGAGATTTCTCTGTAAAACTGAAGGAAGTAATGTGTTTGCAAAAAAATGAGACAGAGAGAGAGAGGGGGCAGGGAGAGAAAGAGAGAGTGTAAATTGGAAAATTAAAGCTCCCCCCAAATAATAGAAACAGCACATGTAGTTGTAATCTCAGGGCCATTTGTGGGAGGGGTGCTAGAAAATCACACTATTTGTCTACGCTTTGGTTTCTGTGAAGCGTAAGGGGCAGCAGAGGAAAAGCCAAAGCAACCCTGGAAAAGGTCTTGTCTCCCTTCACTGGCCTGTCTCCTGATGGACGAGGACTTGCTGGGGCACAGGCCCGGTTCCAATTTGCGACCCAAACTTTTCCTGAGCAGAGGCTGCCAGGGGGAGGGAAGGAGAGAAAAAGATTCAGGGAGGCAACTAAAGACAGGTTGGCGGGGAGGGGGTGGAAAAGGAGGGAAGGAAGCAGGAAAAGTTGAGATGCCAATGGGGCTTCTTGTAGGGAAAATGAGATGCCTCTCACAAGTCCTTGTGGGTATCTTACAAATAAATCTCATTTGATCTTTGTGTTGTTGATTGAGTTTTATTAATATTTTAAGGCTTTTCTGTAAATGTAAATGTCCATGAGCAAGCACACAGATTTTTGTATTACATTAAACGACTGCAACATCAAATGACTGGAATAACTTTTGTGTCGAATTGCACTGTCAATATATTACTGGTTATTTTATATTGTCCCCACCCCATCTTTGGAGGCTTGTTTTCGTGGCCTCTCTGTCCCCTTCTTTTTTCCTGCTTATTCTGACTCAGGTCGTTGAGGCCGCCCAGTAGGAAAAGGGGAGAGGCTGTGGGGGGCTCCCTTTGAGCCGTTCTTCAAGGTTTACAGAGGCAGGACTTCCCCTGCCCAGGATGCTTAGTTAGGACACGTTTTAAAACTAGAGACTGAACCTGGGGTGTTCCACATGGAAAACATGTGCTCTACTGCTAAGCTATGGATTAACACAGTCAGAACATTTACACACAGTTTATTTGGGCTGCCCGGCCATGACAACTGGCAGGGCATGGGGATATAGAGGGGGCCACAATATCCTCTGCACCACCATACCACTTCCAGGGAACTGACATAGAATAGCCCTAGTAATCCCCAGAATCTTTGTGGTTTTACCATAGAGGTTCTGATGATTCCTAGAGCTACCCTATGGCACTTCCAGGTTTCCCCTGGAAACGAGGTAGAGGCACAGAGGATGCTTTAAAACATATATATATATCCTATTGCTGCTCTGACCAGTGATGGGCAAAAGTGGCTGCCTGTGGGAGCCCTCCTGCGACACAGAGAGTCCTGACAGCCCTCCTATCCACTCTGTGCACAGTGAGCCTCAGAGCAAGAGGGGGGGGGGAGAAAGGGAAGCAGAGGAAAGGCACTGAATCCAGAATGCTCTCATTTTTATTTCTTTGTTCATGTTATGTACGTGGCTAAAGTAAGGAACTTGGTCCCTGAACACAAAGGGACCTAGGATCCTAGACCACCAAGTGTCCACCAATAGCACCTCTGGCAGGAGATTCAAGCCCTCCAATGGGACTGTGGGTGTGCCGGGTGGGATATATATATAGTTGGCCCTTGTGGGCCATTTTGCCAGTTCGTGTGTGAAGTACAATAATCACATTTGAACGCATGTCGTTATACAAGTCCTCCATGCGGCGAACCCAGTACTTTAAAGTTCACTTGCCTGCTGCTGCTTCTCTGCCTTGCAAAGATACCCAAGGCAGCTTGACATTTAAAAACGTAATACAGGGTTGCCAGCTCTGAGTTGGGAAATTCCTGGAGATTGGGGGGAGGGAGTTTGAGGAGGGGAGGGACCTCAGCAGGGTATGATGCCATAGACTCCACCCTCCAAAGCAGCCATTTTCTCCAGGGGAACCGGTCTTGGTTATGTGAAGGTTAATTGTAATAGTGGGGGATCACCAGATACCACCTGGGGGTTGGCGACTCTAATAAATAAAATGTATTTTTTAAAAAAGCAATTGTACTAACAACCTCAGCAAAAAAAAAAAGAGCCTCCCGCTTAGCTTTTCCACGGGGGTCTTTTTCCCGGGGGTTGCCAGCCTCCAGGCAGGACCTGGAGATCTCCCAAAGTTATAATAGATCTTCATACAACAGAGATCAGTTTCCCTGGAGAAAGTGGCCTCTTTGTAGGTTGGGCTCTACAGCAATTACACCCACCGTCCCCAGGCTGCATCCCCAAATCTCCGGGAATTTCTCAACCCGGAGCTGGCAACCCTAATAACTGGGTATAACTATTGACAGCTGATCCCTCCCTTTGTCAACAACCCAGGAAATGCTAGTGTGGTGTAGTGATTAAGAGCGGCAGACTCTTAATCTGGAGACATGGGTTTGATTCCCCACTGCTCCTCCCCATGAAGCCCTGCTGGGTGACCTTGAGCCGGTCACAGTTTTCTCAGAGCTCTCTCAGCCCCACCTGCCTCCCAAGGTTCCTGTTGCAGAGACAGGAAGGGAAGGTGATTGTAAGCCGCTTTGAGACACCTTAAGGTGGAGAAAGTGGGGTATAAAAACCAGCTCTTCTTCTGCCTTTGGAACTTCTTGCTACTTGAAGAAATGGGAAGCATTGTACAAACTACTCTCTGCCTTCCTCCACGGGACAAATCAACTTACTTTCTGGACAGTGGTTACAAACCTAAGAACACTTTCCTGACAGCAAGCCCCATTGACTAACATAGGACTTGCTTCAAAGTAGACCTAAATTTGCTTTGTGTAGCGGAGGAAAGTGGGAGGTTCAGAGGGTTCTACAGAAAAACAATCCTTGCACAGAGAAAGCCAGCACATCATGTAGAATTATCCTGTCCATGCTGCCTTTGCTTTATATTATTCCTTCAAAACGAAATTTGCCATTATGGAAGGTACAGTACAGATATATTGTTTTGAAAAATGCTATTAAAATGTGATACAAACAAAATTGAGGGTTTTTAAAAACAACCTCACCTGTTGAGTGTTTAGGGAACATCAGTCTAGAGCCCATGTCCTACTGTCTTTTAGTAAGGGTGCTTTGCCTATTTCCGCCCTGATATCCTACCTTTCTACATGCAGGGAAATTAATTCCCATTCTGAACCATAACATCCTAGGTTAGTTTGCTCGGGGCATTTTGCTGGGTGCAAAAACCATTTAAAATCACCTAAAGTCATAAGAGTACAGATATAGGTTCTCCCAACCTCTTTCTTGCTCTCTGCTGGAGCCTCCCATAAAAGTTCCTGCCACTCTTTAATAGCTAAACAACCAGAAAGTGGTTATTCCAAGCCACCGGCGGGGGTGGGGGGGAGAATATGGCAAATTCTCTGACCTCAGACAAAAGGGCCATGTGAGTTTCCTGGCTTGGAGGCCGCTGAGTTGGAGCGGCTTCAAGTTTAAAGGGTCCGATTTGGGATGGGGATTTAGCCCCGGGGGAGGAAAGAAGTGTGGATTTCTGAGGTTGAGAGATGCAAGTCTGTGTGTGTGTGTGGGGGGGATTACGTAGCTCTATGGTGGCAAAGATGCCACCTGTCTTCTAGAATACCCCTGCCCCTGGGCCAAGATGCATCTCCCTTCCTGTGTGAGGAGGGCACGTGGGGCTTATTCCTCAAGTACAGCCCTGTTTTTGCAAGAGTCGAATCCAGTAGTGCCTTAAAAACCACCAGGATTTCCGAGGTATGAGCTTTTCTTTTTTTACCCCCCCACAATTTTATTATTTTAAGACAAACAAACATACATGAGAGGATTCATATCAACTTAGTATCTATTAAAATACCTCATACATACAAATCTAATTATCTATCTTTCTACCATTTAGCCAACTATATTTTTTTACAACTTTATGTTTTAACAATATATATATTTGCTTCTACTTAAGCATTTTTTTTTAAGCATCCTACTATGTTTTTCTATAAGCACATTTAGGTAAATATCAAAGTTTCAAAAGTACATAGACTGATCTAGGTTCTCTTATAATTTCTTAATATTTTATCATCTGTTATAAACCTTTACCTAGGAATTTTAAAATTACCCTTCCCTTAAATGGATTATAATTTTTCCACATGACCAATCTTAAACAATTACACAAACCCCAAGGTCCCTTAATGTTTTGTTTATACAGTTTGCTATACATTTTTGATGTCATCTACTATAAACATTAACTAAATATTTTAAATTGATAGTCCTTTAATTTTTTTTCAACCAATAGATTTTCCCTAGAATTTTATGAATCCACCAAAATTAACTTTATGTATTCCTTAACCAATCTTAATCTGTTACACATACAAATAGGTTCTTTAACCTAGTTTTATTTATAAAGCTTCATTCTCTTCTTCTTTTTCTGGCTTCTTCTCTTCAGCAAAGTCTTAATTCTGTGCCTTTTGCCCTTATAAGTAGAGATACTTTCTCTTAGGACTCACCATCTGTATCCAATTCTTGAAGTGGCTGAGGATTCCAAAAATTTTCTCTTTGGGATATTCTTTTCTTTACAACTTTGAAGGTTTCAGCTTTTGTTTGTCTTTCATTAGCTCTATTACAGTCTTTTATATCAGTGTTATCTCTTTTTTTAGTGTATAGATCCTTCTGTAAGATGCATTTTCTTGCTTATAATTGTCACGAGCTGGGGTACCAGTCAAAGGGAATCCAGAACAGGCCAAGGTCAGGAGCCAAGAAGACAGTGATCTGTATCTTGATCAGTTTGGCCCTGGGATTTCTCCGTCTTGATTGTAGTTTGCACTGGTATAACCTGTCTTTTATCTTGGCATAAATCCAAAGCCTCCTCAACTGCCAGGTTGACTGCATCATCAATTATGAAGTTAGAAGAGGTTTCTCCCTGAAACTGAGCTGAATTCCCCCAAATTGGTTACAGTTCTGGGTAAGAATCATTCAAGAGGGCTTTTCTATGTAGGCGACAGAGTTTTGCTGTACTAACTGATTCACAGAGTCATTTGGAAAAAATTATTAAGGACTGTGGTTTATACTACTGGGTATAGCTTGCTGAAACTGGGATCCTGCTAAGGAATTTTGCATCATTTAATGTGTCATTTTAAGACTTACACTTTGCTTCAGTTGTTTTTAGACATCTGGTTTGTTTTATGATCCTAACCCTATTGCATTAACTTATTGAATATAGTCCTCTCTGTCAGTTGTATTGACTTTGTAATTGACTGAGTTCCAATGAAAAAGGTGGGCTATAAATAAAGTAAATAAATAACAGTCCTGAACCTAAATTAGAGAGTCCAGATGTGTCGAAGGATACACATGTATGGAAACACATGTGGTAACACTCCCCTTTTAATGCTTTCTGACCGTCACGGTGTAGCGTCTAATCTGGAGAACCTGGTTTTATTGCCCACTCTTCCACATGAAGCCTGTGGGGTGACCTTGGGCCAATCACCATTCTCTCAGCAGTCTCCCACCCACTTGCCTGTTGTGGGGACAGGAAGGGAAGGCAGCTGTAAGCTGCTTTGAGACTCCTTACAGCAGCAGCAGAAGAAGAGAAGAGATTGGATTTATACCCCGCCCTTCACTGCCCAAAGGCATCTCAGAGCGGCTTACAAACTCCTTTTCCTTCCCCTCCCCACAACAGACACCCTGTGAGGTAGGTGGGGCTGAGAGAACTTCTGACAGAAACTGCTCTTTTTCAAGAACAGCTGTGCCAGAACTATGGCTTGCCCAAGGTCATCCAGCAGGTGCAAGTGGAGGAGTGGGGAATCAAACCCGGTTCTCCCAGATTAGAGTCCGCACACTTAACCACTACACCAAACTGGCAGTAGAGGAAAGCAAGGTGTAAAAACCAACTCTTCATCATATTTCTGTTTGTCCATCCTGGACCTATTTCCTAACAACCTCACTGGGTGCCCCTCTCCCCCAGAAGGTGCCCTCTATCCACTTTCTCTGCCCCATGCATAATTTTATAGACCTCTATTATGTCTCCCCTTAGCCATATTTTTTTCTAGACTGGACTGAGAAGTGCCAGGATCTCCAGCCTTTCCACGTAAGAAATCCCTAATCAAGTTGGTTGCTCTCCTTTGAAATTTTCCCTGCTCTGCAACATCCTTTCCCTAGATTTCCTTTCCAGCTCTGCAGCATCTCCCACTTCCTCCCAGCAGATTCAGGGGGGTAGCCGTGTTGGTCTGAAGCAGCAGAATAAATGTTGAGTCCAGTGGCACCTTTAAGACCAACAATGTTTTATTCGAGGTATAAACTTTAATGTGCAAGCACACGCGTCTGTATCTGAGGAAGTGTGCTTGCATACAAAAGTTTATACCATGAATAAAACGTTGTTGGTCTTAAAGGTGCCACTGGACTCACATTCTGTTCCCTCCCAATAGCCTTGCTAGAAAACTAGCATTCCCTTATGGTTGCCAACCCCCAGGTGCGGCCTGGAGATCTTCTGGAATTACAACAGCTGTCCAGACAACAGAGGCCCGTTCACCTGGAGAGAATGGCAGCTTTAGAGGGTGGACTCTGTGGCATCCCCCCCCCACCTCTGAGGTTCCTCCCCTCCCCAAACCCTGCCCTCTCCAGGCTGCACCCACAAATCTGTAGGAATTTCCGCCTTGGGACTTGGCAATCCTAGTAATAGAAGTTTAATGTGTGCGGCAGAAGTTGAAGCTTGTCATAGCAGGACAGGTAAATAACACCACCTAAAAAACAGCTCATTAAGCTTCTATAAAAGGGACCAGTGTTCCCTCTAAGCTGAGCTAGTGTGAGCTAGCTCACAGTTTTTTAGCCTCCGGCTCACACATTTTTGTCTTAGCTGAGGAAGGATGGCTCCAGAGCAAACTAATTTATGCAGTAGCCAGATCGCTCCCTCACAACTTTAATGCCAGGAGCTCACTTTTTGCTCACAAGACTCCACAGCTTAGAGGGAGCATTGAAAGGGACAGGACGTTTTCTATGGGCAACTCTATGGACCGACGATTCCTAGAGTGGGAGGGAAATACTGTTAAACAGGATATGCTCCCTTTTTGCCCCGCTCATTTGGAAAACGAAAACTGGGCACGTCTGTTTCTGGGCTTGGAAGAAGGCTGGAAGCTGGTGAGCAGGAGCGGCTGCAAGGTAAAGGGACCCAGGAGGAGGTGGAGAGGTAACCCCGGTGGGGATTTCCCCCAGATGGAGAGATGCCCTCCTTCGCAGGGACCCCCAGTGATTTCCCCATGGCAGGAAAGGAGAGCTATCTTCCGTTGCATGAAAGGCTTTGCGTGCCAGTCCCTTCTCTTCTCCCTTTTCCCATTCATGGCTAGGTTTGCCGGTAAACATTGAATACCTATAATTAGGGTATTTGGCTGAGATGTCTCCTCAGCCCCACGCCCCCCGCATGCAGATTTTGCAGATCTTACTTTGTCCCAAAGTGTGTGTGTGTGTGTGTGTGTGTGTGGGATCAGCCTTGTAAACGTTTGCATTTTGAACTGTTGTTCAGAGTTACAGTGAAGTCTGGGAGACTCAACGGGAGACTTCTGAAAAACAAGCAAAACCCCAACATGGGTCACGTCTGGGTTGCCCGGACCCAACTCTCTTTCCCCGGGGAAAGCTCCAAAGGTTGGGCTAGGATGACTAATCTACAGGTGGGGTATTATGTATTGAGATCGAGGCAGCCTTTCAAACAAGAGATTTCTTTATTAGCTCAGAACACAGACAGACAACACACAGAAAGACCCAACTATATACAGTTTGAACTGGGAAAACCACACCTCAATAACATCCAATCAATGATGAGTGCTTGGGATCAATGCTCCCTCTAAGCTATGGAGTCTTGTGAGCAAAAATTCTACTTTGTGAGCTACTGGCATTAAAGTTGTGAGCGAGCGATTTGGCCATTGCATAAATTAGTTTACTCTGGAACCATCCTTCCTGAGTTAAGACAAAAATGTGTGAGCTGGAGGCTAAAAGAATGTGAGCTAGCTCACACTAATTCAGCTTAGAGGGAACACTGCTTGGGACCAATGGGAATTGTTCCTGCCGAAGGTCAGAGTCTTTCCAGATCGGTCTGTTAGCAATAGCGACCAATCTGGTTACTTAGTTTAGGATGCTGGCAGTCTATGGAGCTGTGACTGAAGCTCAGGCTTACAATACTGCACAGATAACCCAATACATAACATGGGGCCTGGAGACCTCCCAGAATTACAAACTGGTCTATCAGGCAACAGAGATCAGTTCCCGTAAAGAAAATGGCTGCCTTGGAAGGTGGCTTCTATGGCATTAGACTCTCCCTGAGGCCCCTCCCCTCCCCAAGTTCTCCAGCTCAGACTGAATCCCCATGTCTCCTGGAGTTTCCCAACCTGGAGTTGGCAATCTTAAGTCTGGCCCTGGGGGGTTTGGTATGTCCCCCATAATATTGCATCTAATTGAACGTGTGCGTGGAGGGGAGGACAGAATCTCTTGTTGCAGTTTACCCCCCTCCCTGGATGTCTATCACAATCTTCTTATGGAACGTTTAGTTTTTAAGCTTCTCAGCACCATGGCGGCATTGTTGTGGCTTCCTCTTCCCTCCCACTCTTTTCTTTTCCTTAGGACTTTTGTTCACATGGAACGGGGTGAGTGCACAAAACGCATTAGTGGATGCAGCCATACATTTTCACAGGAATCCGAGGTTTTCATTTTAAAAAAATCAAGTTACTAGTCCTGGGGCAGGAAGATATGCTCCTAAGCGCATCAGCTATATGTGCCAAAATATTAGACTCCAGAGCTGGTGGTTAGATCAGCTTTGAATATTGTCTCCACCCCTTCCTGGGATTAACAGCAGCAGAATTAAGCGAAATTTTGCTAAGAAAAAACATGCTTGTCATGATTTCTTGTTTTGGTGTGTGTGTTTCTTGAAATGTTTAGTTTGACTGCAGTAATGTAAGGAGAGTGATAGAAGGAGGCAAGTGTGATGTGATTGGCTGATGACTGAGAAGGTGGGTGGAGAGATGTCTCTGAGGTGATTCTATGTTCTTAAAGAAAGTAATGTAGAGAGTTTTTGTGAGAGTCTGTATGACAGAGGAAGCAGTTGGAGTTTAGTTCAGGCTGTGTGGGTTATATGAGCAAGAGAGCAGCCTGTGTGGCTATATTATATATATATATATATATATATATATATATATATATATATGAGAGAGAGAGATAAGCCTGTCAGAGTTGAGTTTTGGTGTATGAGAGACTGTGTGACACCAAGCTTTGTGAGTTATATTTTCTTTCTTCAAAAACAGCTCAAAAATACCTAGAAACCTATTTTGTTCTTTTATAAATAAATCATTATTTGTTTAAACTTATCCCAGCAATCAGAACAATCCTTCTTCAGGGCCACATAGTCCTCTGAAACGCCCAGACACTGGGTCATCAATGCTCCCTCTAAGCTGTGGAGTCTTGCGAGCAAAAATTCTACTTTCTGAGCTACGGGCATTAAAGTTGTGAGCAAGCAATTTGGCTATTGCATAAATTAGTTTGCTCTGGAGTCATCCTTCCTGAGCTGAGACAAAAATGTGTGAGCTGGAGGCTAAAAAACTGTGAGCTAGCTCACACTAACTCAGCTTAGAGGGAACATTGTGGGTCATTCTACCAAAATAGAGAGATTTGGAATTTTAAATTCCTGGTGGCAGCAGAAATGGCTGTGCCATTCAAGTACACAGAGTGTGTTTTAAAGGAGAAACAATCTCCCCAATAAGCAGGACAGCACAATGCCGTTTTAAAATGTGTTTATTTTCCTTCTTTTAAAATTTAGCAATAATAATTCTGTTTCTCTAGGGGGGTTTGGTCTAAAAGACAATGTGGAATAAAAGTAAGCGTCTCCAGCTTCTCTTCTTGCCTTGCAGGGGACAGAATGACCTTAAAGAGACAGCCTACACCATATCCTTTCTGGGTGAAAGAAGAGCCAGCCACAATGCTGCAAATTCAGGTAGGAAAGAGATCATGAGAGCCGGTGTGGTGTAGTGGTTAGGGTGTTGGACTAGAATCTGGGTGACCCAGGTTCAAATCCCCACTCTGCCATGGAAGCTTTCTGGGTGACTTTGGCCCGGTCACACACTTTCAGCCTAACAGGTTTGTTGTGAGGATAAAATGGAAGTTGGGAGGATGATGAGCCCCGAAGGGCTTTACGATCTGCTAATCAGCATCTCCTGGTGGTCCCCAGTCCCAGGGATGTCCATCTTACCTCAACTAGGGCCACGGCTTTTTCTTTCCTGGCCTCTACCTGGTGGACTGAGCTCCCATATGAGATCAGGGAGTTTTTGCAAGGCCTGCAAGACAGAGCTCTTCCACCAGCCTTTAATTAAGACAACCCCTCTATTAGGCCTCCCCTTCAGCAGGTCAGATCTGTGTTACCATCAGGGAACCCCAGTCTCAGGTAGACCTCAATATTATTGTATTTTATCTAATGTGTTTTAATTGTTTGTAATACTTGATGGAACTCACCCTGAGCCTGCTATGTGGGGAGGATGGGATACAAATCTAATAAAATAAGAAATAAATAAATGATGTTAAGCCCTTTTGGGGAGAAAGCCAGGATATAAATGAAGCAAATAACTAATAAAGAAAGAAAGATCATGTTGGATACATGTTGGAGACTATAGTGGAGGCGGTGTTCCCTTTGACTTCTGGGTCTGCAGTAGTCCACGCCTCCTCTTTGGGAAGAGCCAGTCTGGTGTAGTGGTTAGGGAGGGCGGACTCTAATCTGGGAGAATGGGGTTTGAGTCTCCACTTCTCTATGTGCAGCTGCTGGTGTGACCTTGGGTCAGTCATAAGTTCTCTCAGAGCTGCTCTCTCAAGGGCAGTCCTCGAAAGAGCTCTCTCAGCCCCACCTACCTCACAGGGTGTCTGTTGTGGGGAAGGGAAAGGGATTGTAAGCCGCTCTGAGACTCCTCCTCCTACTACTACTGCTACTGCTGGATTGGAGAGAGCAGAGACTGGTCACCCCTACTGCCTGTGGTTTTTATTGAGGAAGGAAATTGTCTGATCGTTCCAGGGCCCTGTGACTTTTGAGGAGGTGGCTATTTATTTCAGCGATGAAGAAATGGCTCTGCTGGATTTGAGCCAGAGAGCTCTTTACGTAGAGGTCATGTTGGAGAATCACATGACTGTGGCCTCCCTGGGTAAGGATCTTGTAAAATGTTTTTTGGGGGGAGTCACATGGATCTCTTTACCCAGATCCCTTTACCTGTACTTGACTGGTGTTCAAGGTGTGAACTGAAGCTGCCTCATACTGATTCAGACCCTTGGTCCATCAGGGTCAGTACTGGCTACTCAGACTGGCAGCCGCTCTCCAAGCTCCCAGGCAGAGGTCTTTGACACTGCCTACTCCCTGATCTCGTTAACTGGCGATGTTGGGGATTGAACCTGGGACCTTCTGCAGGACAAGCAGCTGCTTTACCACTGAGCCACAGCCCCTCCCCAGGCACTGTTATCTGCCAGATGCATGATTCCACCTCCCCTGGTCTTCAAGCCTTGATCCTAAATGCAGGAAGGATTCCCATGCCCACCAGTGAGCACAGCAAAAGTGGGGGAGGGATGCAGGGCCCTTACTGGCGAAGGAGTTCTTCCGTCCGATACAGTTGCTGCTGCAGTCTCGGCTTCTGTCTCACCACCTCCTGGTCTCCTCTGTTTAGGGTTCTACATTTCCCCACCCTCTCCTTTCATCAGCACTCTGTGGTGGGAGTCGGAATCCTCCCAGTATAGCCTGTCACCCTGCTTATTTCTTAAAGTCTCGGGAATGAAAGCCAAAGAGAAAAGGGGGAAAGGAACCTTCAGGTTGTTCCTACCAGCAGATTATCAAAACACTGGGCTCAGCCTGGACAGCTTCATTGTAGCCATGAGCTCTCAGCTGGGGCATTGCCATGCATGTCCGCCTGTCTCTGGAAGTCTTTCCGCACGGCTGCATGAGGAGCAAACCCTTCCCTTTCTGTCCCCGCTGAAGCCAAATGGTGTCTGTTCCCCAGGGAAGAGAGCGGATCTCAGGTTTCTCGTGTCTCCTCACTGGGTTCTTCTGAAGAGCTTGGAGAGCATTCATTTGGAAGTTTTGCCACCATGGATGCGTGTGTCGGGGCTGGGGGGAAGAGCTAGATTTGGAACCTAATTGGCCGTGTACAACCAAAAAAAGGGGGAGAAAAACACAGCCCTGCTGAGAAAGGTAACTGAAAAGGTTGGGACAAGTAAACATTCAGAAGTGCTAAAATATAATTTTAAAACAACAGTCCTGTGGTTCAGCATATAAATACCTAATCCCAATATAGAGACAAATGTCCATTTATAGAAATACAGGTTTAAAAATACATATTTTCTCTATATGCAGAATTTTCGGCAAGGCGGGATATAAATGGAAAATAATAAATAAATATATACAAGAACGAATACTATAGAATTTGAACTGAGCACTCCATTAATTTAATCCTTTTTTAAAAAACTTTTCCGTTGCTCTAACCTTTTTGGTTACCTAATTGTTTCTGCCCAGGTGGCAGCCATTTTGTGACTGGTTCCTGCCTGCTTTGGCAGCCATTTTATCATGCTGTCCACTGCCCTTTTGAAAAATTCCCAAAGCACCCAGAGGCATGGAAGTTACCAGCATAGATCCTACCACTTCAATGAGCAAAGTTTATTAAAACTTCAGTTTAATTTTTTTTTTGTATTTTTGCATTTTTGTGTGGGTGCCTGTACCTGAAAGTCATGGAGACCTCTGGTGACTCCTATTGGGGCATGGGGGACGTTCAGAGAAGTGGCTTGATAGCCTGCCTCTGCCTCCCGGCCCTGGTATTCTTTGGTGGTCTCCCATCCAAATACTTGCCAGGGTTGGCCCTGCTTAGCTTCTGAGATCTGACGAGATCAGGTTGCCTGGGCTATCCAGGTCAGGGCTGTTTCAGTTTATTTTTAACTTATACCCCATATTTCCTTTTGGCTTAAGCCTTTGTCCAGCTTAAGTAGCTCTTCTGTTGGAGGACTAGCCAGTTACATTGGAGGAAGGCTACTTGGAGGCTGCGTTTGCTTCATTGACAAATGTTGTTGGTCTTTAAAGTGCTATTGGACTTGAATTTTGTTCAGCGATTAATTATTATCTTGTGCCTCACCAATAATTGTCTCATGGAGTAGAGTGTCAGGACTATCCGGAGCGATAAAAATGGTCCTAAATGCCTCTCTCTCGGGATCTTTCTCTTCCTTGCTCTTTGGAAGCATTCTTAAACCTTTTTTAAAAAAGCACTGGTACTCTCTACAATTACAACTTCACTTTGCTTTTTGACCTGACGTGTAGTGCCTTCCTTCCTGTCTCCTCGCTTTTCTCCTTTTATCCCTTCAGGCAATGTATGGGGGAGCAAGAATGAGAGAGAACTTCTGGGAGCCAAAGATGGAGAAAACATGGGAAATCAACCTGGAACAAAGTTATTGGGAGGGGAGTGGGCACAGAAGAAGGAAGAGCCATCCAGTGCTTGCCAGGATAATAAAACCCCAATTCAAACCAACACCTATGAAGCAAAGAAGGAGAGTAGTATGAGGGCTGGGAAATCTTTGATTCCCAATGGAAATCAGGGAATCCACAGAGGAGTTAAACATTATAAGTGTCCAGAATGTGGGGAAGGTTTCAAAAACAGTGTCCTCCTTGCTTCCCATCAAAGAAGCCACACAGAGGAGAAGCTATATCCATGCTCAGAATGTGAAAAGAGCTTCTCTTGTAAAGCAAGCCATAGCCGCCATCTAAGAGTTCACACAGGGGAGAAACCATATAACTGCTTGGAATGTGGACAGAGTTTTGGTCAACATGTGAACCTTCTTAGACATAAAAGAATCCACACAGGGGAGAAGCCACATAGCTGCCCGGACTGTGGAAAGAACTTCTCTCGGAAGTCAAGCTTTATTCGACACCTTGGAGTTCACTTGGGATTGAAACCATATAATTGCTCAGAATGTGGAAAGAGCTTCACTCAGAGTACGAACCTGAAGCGACACCAGGGAACCCATAATGGAGAGAAGCTATATGAGTGTTTGCGGTGTGGAAAGATCTTCTGTCAAGCAAAATACCTTATTCAGCATCAGAGAATCCACTGTAGGGATAAATAATGTGAATGTTCAGAATGCAAGGAGCTGTTCAGCCAAAACGAAAGCCTTATTGGTCATAAAAGAAGAATCCACAAGTTGCTTGGGTGCAACTGAGCTCTAAGTCCCTGGTTTGCTGCCCCTGCCCTTAACATAAGCTGAGTGTTCAATGTTGGATTATGGCTACAGTCATGCACACTAAATAATCCACTTCCAATCCACTTTCAGTGCACTTTCCCAACTGGGTTTTACTATGTGAACGGGCAAAACCCAGTTGGAAAGTGCATTGAAAGTGAATTATTTAGCATGTGTGACTGCAGCTCAAATTTTCTTGTGGGTCTGTATTTTAAATTGTATGTAAGTGGCTTTTGGTTCCGCATTGTGGAGAAAAGGTGGGATAAAAACCCCTTAAGGGCAAATGAAATAGACATGGGAAACATATAAATGCTCTGAATGTAGGAGGAGGTTCCATCTGTAGCACAAAACTTATGTCGACAGCAAGAAAACGAAAATTGATATCAGTACTTGAAATGGGTAAGGAGCTTTCAGGGCAGAGACTCTGACTTCACACCAAAGCATCTACATGTCCTGACAAAATCAGCAAATGGTATTTGGCTTCAGGTACCCTTACTCTGTGGCTGGGCCTTTCATACTGTCATATCCAAACTCTGGAACACCTGCCCCCATATCTAACAGCTTCAGAAGGAAGACCAAAAAAAAAGTTCCCTTCTGCCGGCTTTTTAAAGTTCTGGCTAACTGAGACTTTGGTTCTGTTGTTTTAACGTGTCTCAATGATCTTGTGATGTTTTGATTTTAAAAGGAATATTCGTGGTTTATAAAGATTTTCAAAAATGACTTTGAGCCCTTTTAAGGCATCTTAGTCTAATTTAAATGCATGTTGCAATC
The DNA here is from genome assembly GCA_029375565.1 of Gekko gecko. NCBI lineage: Eukaryota > Metazoa > Chordata > Lepidosauria > Squamata > Gekkonidae > Gekko > Gekko gecko. Next base: position 24,675,440 of record JAPDNY010000002.1, read on the forward strand.
TACTTAAATGAGAAACCACATAAAGGTTAGCTTTTGTGCTAACAAGACGTTAAAAAATCAGAGTAGAAAAATTCCGTAGGTGTAAAGGAGGAGAGACAGTTACTGACTCTGATCTAATTGTTGTGCTTAGTTTTTTTTAAAGAAGCTTTAAAGATCTATTTTAATCCACAGTTTGAGGATATTAGTGAGCTCTTGAATAAATTTAGTGATCCTTCAGATTACTTATAGCCATCGAGGTTATATGGATCAAACTGTCTACCCGGGGCATAAGACCAAGTGTCAAACAATGTAAAGGTAATAAATATAATATAAAGTAGTAAGATTGCTAGTCTCCAGAATGAGTTCTGTCAGAAATGTAGAGAAGAACTTATTCTAATTTTGCACTGTGAGTTATGTTGGAAAGTTAAACAAGTAAATGATTTCAGTAATCTGAATACAGGTTCTTAGGGACCAACAATGTTATGTTTTGTCAATGCATTTTTGTCCCTTTTGATATGACTTATCTTGCTGTGGTTCTGGATGCATAAATCTGCTTTTTTCAAAAGAATAAATAAAAATAATGAAGCAAAAAATTCAGAAATCTGTTTACATAAGAACATAAGAGATGCCACTGTTGGATCAGGCCAGTGGTCCATCCAGTCCAACACTCGGTCACACAGTGGCCAAAAATACCAGGTGCCATCAGGAGATCCAGTAGTAGGGCCAAGACACTAGAAGCCCTCCCACTGTTGCCCTCCCACCCAGCACCAGGAATACACAGCATCACTTGCCCCAGCCTGAGAGTTCCTATCTATACCTTGTGGCTAATAGCCACTGGTGGACCTCTGCTCCATACTGAAGCCCTCCATGCTTGTAGCCGCTGCCACCTCCTGTGGCAGTGAATTTCATGTGTTAATCACTCTTTGGGTGAAGAAATACTTTCTTTTATCTGTTCTAACCCAACTGCTCAGCAATTTGTTTAGAAGACACAGTTTAGAAGTTTAGAAGACAGGGTAGTTCTTATGCAGGTTGTCATGGCTGGGTCTGGGTTTGATTGCTTCATTTTATGCTTGGGGAGCCTCTTGTATTCCTTCAGACAAAAAAGTCAGTCTTTGTAGAAAGTGTGTCTTTGATGGGGGTTACATAAGAACAAAAGAGCCCTGCTTCATCAGACCAAGAGTCTATCTTGTCCAGCATTCTATGTCAGATGGTGGCCAACCAGTTCTTCTGGATGGCCAGCAATGGCATAGGGGCCTTATGTTGCCTCCTGGCTCTGGGGACTCAAAGGATTAGTGCCTCTGAATGTGGAGGTTCCCCTCAGTCACCATGGCTAGTAGCCACTGATAGACTTATCTTCCATGAATCTAATGCCCTTTTAAAGCTCTTTATTCCTGTGGCAGTCACTACATCCTTTGGCAGCAAATGCCACATTTTCATCACTCTTTGTGTAAAGCAGTATAACAAAGTTTGAGTCCAGTGCAGCTTTAAGACCAACAAAGTTTTATTCTGTGTATAAGCTTTCATGTGCATGCACAGTTCTGCAGACACGGCCATCCGCCTGAATCTGTGTAAAGTAGTATTTCTTTTTGTCCATCGTGAACCATGGGATGCCCTAGAGTTCTGGTGTTTTGGGAGAGAAATTTCTCTTTGCCAGTTCTTGCCATCCCATTGCCTAATTTTATAAACCTCTATCTTGTCCCCTCTGAGTCCCCTCTTTTCTAAACTGAAAAGTCTCAGACTCTCTGTAAAGTCCTCATAAGGAAGGCGCTCCAATCCCCTAATCATCTGGGTTGCCCCTCTTCTGTACTTTTTCCAGCTAACCTTCCCCCTGACCTGGTGGTTTAGTACGGGGGTGTCAAACATATGGCCCGGGGGCCAGATGAGGCCTCCGGAGGGCTTCTATCAGGCCCGCAGTGGAACTGGCTGTCTTCTGCTGCTGCTTCCAGTTCTCCTGCTGCGTCATCGCAGGTTTGCAGCTTACAGACACACACCTGAACAGCACACTCAAGATTGCAACAGCAGACATTCTGATGCAATAATTCAGAGCAAGAGGTGTCAGTTATCAGACACTGTTAGATAAACAAAATATTGCAAGAGTGCTAATGTTTTAAGCATGTTTTTAAGTAAAAACCCCTCGTGTTTGTGTCCTTTATAAAGTTTATATCTCCACTACCTGGCATTACATTTTATGGCACACGGTGGCCCGGCCCAACAAGGTCTCATTTATGTCAGATCTGGCCCTCATAACTAATGAGCTCGACATTCCTGCTTGTAAGCCATGCCTCATCGAAGAATTCACACTGGAGAGAAACCATTCCAATGTTTGGCGTGTGGAAAGAGCTTCTGCCAGAGACTGGACCTTCGTCAACATCAAACTGTCCACACGGGAGAGAAACCACATGGCTGCTCAGAGTATGGCAGGAGCTTCTCAGATAAATCAAATCTTCTGCAACGTCAAAGAATTCACACGGGGAGAAACCATTTAAATGCTTGGAGTGTGGAATCAGCTTCCGTCAGAGCACGTGCCTTAGTCAACACCCAAGAATCCACACGGGAGAGAAACCGCACGGCTGCTCAGAGTCTGACAAGAGCTTCTCCCATAAATCGAGCCTTATTCAACATCTCCGAATCCACACAGGGCAGAAACCATATAAATGCCTTGAGTGCGGAAGAAGCTTCAAGCAGAGGGCATGCCTTAGGAAACAACAAAGGATCCACATGGGACAAACCATATACCTGCTCCGACTGTGGCAAGAGCTTCTCCCACAAATCAAACCTCATTCAGCATTTACAAATTCACAGAGGAGGGAAACCATTATGAGTGCATAGAGGGTGGGAAGAGCTTTAGTCAGAACGCATATCTTAGCATCAAAGAATTCACAGAGGGGAGAAGCCGTATAGCTGCTCAGGCTGTGACAAGAGCTTTTCTGATAAATCAAACCTTGTTCAACATGTAAGAATTCACACAGGAGAGAGACTGTTCAAATGCATGGAGTGTGGGGAAAGTTTTGGACAGAGCAACTACCTTGCTCCACGACCCCATGACTCCCTACGCCCCATTCGCCTCTGCACTGCAACGTGGCCGAGCTCCTTGCCGGCCTCTGCTTCCCAGTCTCGGCACCCGCTCTGCTCCCCCGCGTTCGCCTCTGAGCACCACAGGAGCTGAGGTGCCAGGGATGCTTCCCCCGCCTGACCTCTCCACCTCTGGCGAGCCCAGCGCACCATGCTCAGCTCCCCTGTGCTTTATATCTGCAGCCACTGAGCTCCGACCAGCGTGGCTGCAGTGGTGGTGGCACCACCAACACCTCCCCAGAGGGGGGTGCGGCCGTGGAGGCACCAGCCAAAGATGCGGGGAGCGCGCTGCAGATTGGGGGCTCCTCCCGCTGCGCCTCATGTCCAGACGCCTGCCGCTAACTGCTTGGCCGCCCAGCCACCAGCACACCCAAGCCAACGGGAGGGAGACGCTGGACAACGAGGGTCCTGACGGTGACTTCTGTGGCCTTCATGGTTTCAGCCCTCACCCTGGGGTCTGGCTAGAGCCCGTTGCCTTGACTTTGCAATGGGCTTGGCAGCTAGTAATATATATATTTACAAAGAATCAATCTCTCAGATGCCAAGCCTTATTAAATATCAAAAATCTACCCAGGGCAGAAACCATATAAATGCTTATACTGTGGAAATAGGTTCACTCAAAGCACACTACTTAGTTGACATCAGAAGATTCATTGAAGAGATGGACAGCGATTACAGTACCAGGGGAAAAGTCCTATCTACTCAAGCTTGCTTCTCAACATAATCTCCAGTGGATATTTCAACCATCAGGAAGCTTTGTTAGCAATCACTGCTCCTCATTTCTGAAATGGGCTCTCAGAATGGAATAAAAAACCACACAAAACCTGTGTGAGAGAATCTTCAGCTGAAACTGCTAATTTTTTCAATCCATTCCACCCTCTCTCACCTGATAAAACCAGTGATCCTGCTCCAGGGACCGTCGTTGCAAGTATGTGAGGAGCAGGGCCTGTTTTGTGGTTGTGCCACAGTTTTGGGACACTTTCCTCAGTGACATCTGTATAACTTCAGGTGGAAGATCTAAATATTGTGGGCTTCTCTGTGTCTTCTAACACATAGAAACAGGAGGCTGGACTGTGGGGCCATTGGTCTGATCGAACATGGCTACCCTTAATGTTCTTAATTTTTTTTTAGTTTGCCAGCTTTTAACGATGGCACCAGATACTTTGACATTACTGCCATGCTGCTTTAATAGGCTTTGAGAGAGGCGTTGGTATTTGTGACTTAGTGTACTTTTGGGATTTATGATGGATAATTCCAGGAGGGTAGCCAGCTCTTCTACAGTAGGAGAGCGAGATCCAAGTCCTAGTGCACCAAGAAGATTTTTGAGTTATAAGCTTTCAAGACTCAAAGCTCCCTTTGTCCGATGATTGATACCGTGTCCAGTAGACATTCTGATCTAGGTGAAAGAGAACTCATTGAAGTGTTAACCTTCATACCAATAATGGTATTAACAATTTTTCTTCCTGTGACACAAACCTGTGAGTCTTAAGAAATGTGCTTAGACGATGGTCTTGGTCAGGATCACACAGGGCAGCAGTGAAGCCCAGCAGATGCCAACTGTGCCCTGTATGAGCAACTCTGCAGGTTGCTTCTTTCCTGGAGGAGGTGCTGCCATCTCCACTGAGAAAAAGGCAATTGCCAGCTGTGTCTACCCAAGGGCACCCAAAGGTGCCTTGTATTGAAGGCACATATTAGAAAAAAAAATTCCGCTTGATTATGGGATGCTGTCAGGCCATCAAATTACATTGACATAAGAGCCAGTTTGGTGTAGTGGTTAAGTGCGCGGATTCTTATCTGGGAGAACCGGGTTTGATTTCCCAATCCTCCACTTGCACCTCCTGATGTGACCTTGGGTCAGTCACAAGCTCTGGCACAGCTGTTCTTGAAAAAGAGCAGTTTCTGTCAGAAGTTCTCTCAGCCCCACCTACCTCACAGGGTGTCTATTGTGGGGAGGGCGGGGAAGGGAAAGGAGTTTGTAAGCCCCTCTGAGATGCCTTTGGGCAGTGAATGGCAGTCTCTTCTCTTCTTCATCTCATGATGCATCAGGAGGACAGAAAATGTGGCAATGTGTGCAGATTTCATAATCTTGGCTTTAATTATTTAAAGAGTGTGTGTTTCTAGTCCATTATTGTTGTGAAAGAGAGGCTTGAATGATGCTGCTTTGTACAATGTCTGATGTCAAAGGTGTCAGTACATGAGGTTTTTAAAGTCTGGGATTAAGGTCTTCAGAGCCCTGCAGTAAGTCTCCATTGACTATCAGTGGATTACAATAACAGTGAACAGAGCAGAACAGAGTTTGAGTTCAGTGACACTTTTAAGATCAACGAAGTTCTATTCTGGGTATAAGCTTTCATGTGCATGCACCCTTCTTCAAATACACTGAAACGGAAGTCACCAACCATTACACATAGGTAGAGTTGGGGAGGGTGTTGCCAGGAAGGGCTAATTAGAGTCAAAATGTATCAGTAACTGAGCAATAAATATAGCTAAGACTGGATGAAGACTTGTGAATAGCACCCAATTAACATAAAGCATAAAAGAATTCACAAACAGTTGCCAAGACTGAATGATGTTAGCATGTGTAGTGAGATAAGAAGCCAATATCTCTGTTAAGCCCTGGGGTTTCCATTGTCCTGTAACCTTACCGTCATACGCTGCATCAGAGGGCAGCCTGTTACAGGCACCCTCCTGAGTCTGCGACAGTCCTAAAATGGGGATGGACACACACACACAAACATGGGGGCTTGCCTAAAACAGGGGCCCTGAAGTCTATGGAAACAGGTGTCTTGTCTACATGCAATCTGCCTCCCCTCCCCTCGGGTAAGTATCAATGTTCTCTGCATTCTAGCACATCCTCAATCTGGAGATCTTTCTCTGAAAAGCTTTTTTTGTCAGGAAAAGGAAGATTCTAATGTATTCTCTGCTTTTTTAAAAAATGTGTAAGCTTGTTTGCACAAGATCAATGGTACAGGATATTTGGGAAATGACATCAATTTCCTTTAATGATACTTACTGAGCGAATATAATTGGATTTAGACCTCATCAGGCTAAAGTTTAAGCGTGTGAAACAAAGTTTGAGTCTAGTGGCAACTAAGGACCCTGACAGGTCATTTGTAAGACCTGCGAATAGCAGCAAATATAGCTAAAATGGTCACCTAAGTCATATAAATAATCTTTGCTCCTGTTCACTTGATAATGTTCCAGTGTTTTAGTTGTATTTTAATTGCTTGGTATTTTATGTTTATGATTATATGTTATGAGTGGTTTTAATTGTATTTTTATGAAATACTTGTAAACTTCCCTGAGCCCGCCTTGGCTGGATATAAATTAAATAAATAAATAAATAAAATTGGATTAAGGATAGATTCAGAGGGGTAGCCATGTTGGTCTAAAGCAACAGAACAAAGTTTTTGAGTCCAGTGGCACCTTTAAGACCAACGAAGTTTAATCCTGGCTGTAAACTTTCCTATGCATGAATTAAACTTTGTTGCTACTGGACTCAAAAACCGGATTAGGGAGTTGTTTAAGACGGGGGGGGGGGCCTGTCTGTGAATAGCAGTGTGTTGGCGGGGGGATAATGTTTCAGCAGCTGATCTTGAGACTGCAGGCTGCGCAGAAAGCCGGGCGCATTCGCACCGCGCTGGGACCTGGTATCTGGTTGCCGCCTTGATCCTGGGGGCGGGAGGAGGAGAAGGGCAGACCCCAGAGAGGAGATCTCCTGCGGAAAAGCGCCTGCTCTGGAAGGGTTAAAACAACCACAGAGCGGTGAGTCCTAGAAGGCAGCGGCAAACCTGCACACCTTTTCCGCTCACGTGGCTTTGTGCAGTCCCCTGTTCGGAGGGAGGCGGGTGAGTAACAACAGCTGGAGCCTAACCGGGCCCGGGGTGGGGGTCGCGTGCTCCCTCCCCCCCCACGCGAGGCTCAAAAAATGCCGTGCTGGGAAGGGCAGCTCTGCTCGTCCCCTGGTAGGAGAGGGCGGTTGTCTTGCATAGCGCCGCCCGTCCCTCTCCTAGTACAGGACCCAATGGGATTATTCCTCGGCAGCACCCCGGGCTTGGCATATTTATATGAAACGGGGTATTGAAAAAGCAATCCCAAAAAGTGCCTTGAAGGAATACGACCCCTCCCCCCACACACACACCGCCTTTTGACTTTGCCCCAAATCTTTAAAAAAAAAAAAAAATCCCGGCAGCGCCCTTCCCCCGCCCCACTTTTCTTCCTATTTCCTTAGGATCATCCTGACGCCCGAGTATTTTGCAGGGAAGCTTCTCATGGAGGAGAAGACGACCCCCTCTCTATCAAGTTTTGCTTTGTGGGCATTTGTTAAAGATCTCAGTTAAGAGCGTTAGGGGAGAGCATTGAATTGGCAGCCCCGCCCCCTTTCCGAGAACATCTCTCGGGGGCAGAAATTCACCCGAGGCTTTTGGCTAACAGCGTACAGTCTTTATTACGGATGATCCTCCTGGTGGAAGCATGATCTGCTCATAATTATAATAAGGCACGTGAAATTCCTTAACAAAAGAAAGGGGGTGGGATGGCCCCTGATTCCAAGAACATAAGAGAAGCCCTGCTGGATCAGGCCAGTGGTCCCTCCAGTCCAACACAGGCCGGGGCTAGGGTGGAAAAAGCCCTGGTCGAGGCTTTTGGTCCATGAACTACCAGTAGAGGTTGATCAGCAGAGCGCGAGGATCTCTGGAGTAGCTCCTGAACAGTTCCAGCACCTTGAATAACTCATTCTCCCCTCTCTGTGTCCAGTGAAGCCAGTAATATGCAAGTTTCAAAAGTAGAAAAAATGAATAATGCAACAAAAAATAAGCTATGTGCACTTACAATTTGGTGTAGTGGTTAAGAGTGGCAGACTCTAATCCAGAGAACTGGGTTTGGTTCCCTAGTCCTTCACATGCAGCCAGCTGGGTGACCTTGGGTCAGTCACAGTTCTCTCAGAGCTCTCTCTCTCAGCCCCACCTACCTCACAAGGTGCCTGTTGTGGGGAGGGGAAGGTGATTGTAAGCTGCTTTGAGACTCCTTAAGACTGAGAAAAGCAGAGTACGGAATACTACTGACTTCAGTATTTGGCAAAATTTAAAGATCCAGGATATTAACAGTAATTTGGCAGCAGCCAGCAAACTAAATCAAATCTTGTATGGCCTCTTGACCTTTTCAGATAACTAGTTAAACATGAATACCAGATCCATGGGAGTAACAGTACCTAGTCATGGAGAGAATTTGCCAAATTCACCTTAGTCTTTGCCAAAAGACACTGATCTCTGCAAATGCCCACCACATAAATGGAAAGTTTCATTTGGATAAGTTAACAACTCTAGATGTTTCCCTCTGTTCTAGGAAACATCTGCTGTACTTTCAATGGCACCTAGCTATCGGGTTTTAATCATGCTTAACTATGGTGACTTCTGAACCTTCCAAGTTAAACTATAGCCCCCTCCTTGGGTTTATTTCATGAGAAACTGATGTAATTTAGATAATACACGTTTCACTGGGTTTTTTTACTCCGTAATGTCTCAGATTTGATGGTTTCTTGTGTGCGGTCATCCCCCCACCCCCAAGATATCAAAAATGTAATTAATTTCACACTACTTTTCTGTGTCTGCAGGATTGTTGTTGTTGTTTTAAATGAAGCAATATTTTACTTATTTTTATTTACTCTCTGCCCTTCTCCCAAAAGCAGCTTAAGTCCTTCTCTTCCATTTTATCCTCGCAACAGCCCTATGAGGTAGGTAAAGCTGAGAGTGTGACTGGCCCAAGGTCACCCAGCAGAGTGGAGCAAAGTGGAGATCTGAACCTGGCTCCTGATGTTAGGTGACAATAGGCATTCACCAACTGGACTCCCTGCTGCGACCTGGTAATGTTATACTGCCATCAATAAGATCTTTATGGTTCGGTTGCAGCCTAACCGCTCCCAGCAAGAAGAGGAAAGGAGGAGGAAGAAGAAGAAATTGGATTTCTGCCTGCAAAGGGAGTGGACTAATGTCAGAGAGGCAGCTGAGATCACCCCTTCTTTTCCAAGGAGTGGAAACTGCTGCTCTGCAGCCAGCTCAGGTAAGGGGGAAAGATCACTGGGGGGGATGATGTGCCAGAGGCACTTTGATGGGTCTCCTTGGGGAGGAAACTCTTTCCTGTTTGCTTCTGGGTCTGCAGATTGTCCATGCAGGTACTGTGGAAGAATGGAGGCTCCCACGAGCTTATCTCCAAAACTCGTGGGCATGATGGCACCCTCCACTACCTTTCCTGAGGCCCACCAAGTGTTTTTAGAAAGTGTACGGGGCCAAGTGGGGCTTGTGCCCAGCAGGGCTTCTGATTGGCTGTTAAAAATGTGCTTGCTGGAGCAGATTTTTCTAGAGGTGGCTTTGGTAGCAGCTCCCACCTCAGCACAAGGATCTTCCCTGTAAGCCATGTGGATCCAAGATAATAATTTTAAAACAATGTTTTCTCAGAATTCCAAAGGTGCCCCCAGGCTCAAAAGGGTTGGACACTGTTCCCTCTAAGCTGTGCGTGTGAGCGGCCGCTCATTAACACAAAGAGCCTCACTCAGCAGCAATCTAGAGCCATGCAGGGTCTTGCACAGCCTGTTGCCCATTTTGTTGGAGAAACTGGCAAAATAGTTAAATATTCAGAGATTGCAGTGGATCTTTGCTTCACTGGAAAGGAGGCATCTTCTTCTATGTAAAAATCTTTATTTCTAAGGGAAGGGTTCACAGGAAATCTACAAAACAACAAAGACACCTAAGACTACATCTTTACACTTTGACCACACAGTCTACAACAATGGAGATTCTTCTTCTTCTTGACCCCTAGAAGGAAATCACCTGAATGCATTAACCAATGATTGTTAGTAGATAAGCTTCAGTTTCCCGGGCTTTCTCTCCATTGGCTCTGAGCCAGGTTCCCTTCCAGGTCAGTCTAAACAATAGCACACGAGGTAAACACATTTAACCCTATAATGACTGAATTTTTGACTTTGCAACACATATATTTCCAACACATTTTAAGATTACAGAAGTTATATTCTGCTCAGGATGTGAAGTGCTGTGCTCAGTTGGGGGGGGAAATTGGAGGGAACATTGGCTGGGGATCTTTGCTTGACACCCTGCACAAAAAACAGCACACTGGGAATGGAAGGGGAGGTGCCACTCACCCCCTGCGTATGATGATTAATAAGGAAGCAAGCCTCTTTTTTACTCCAGGAAATGGTGATGTTTGAGGAGGTAGCCGTGCACTTCACCTCAGAGGAATGGGCTTTGCTGGATCTGGGCCAAAGAGATCTCTACTGGGAGGTCATGCTGGAGAATTATGAGATGGTGGCTTCTCTGGGTAAGGACCCCTTTTTCCTTTCGCTGATTGTTGTTCAAAGTACGAACTAATACTGGTAGTAAGCAAGGATGTCAATAGAGAAGTCACTTATACACACCAGTGAGAGTTGAAGAACCAAATGGGCCAATTGTAGAATATTTAACTTGGCATTTAGTACTAAGTTTTCAGGGAACAAATTTAGAGAGGGAATAATCTTTACAGATATTACATTATCCAACCCCACAAGCCAAAAAATCCTGGCTTCTAGCTAGGCAGGATTTTAAAGTCCATTTATATCCAAAGGAGCCCTTACCTGGTGGCTGCATGTTGGAATAAGGCCAGAAGGCAAAAAGACTGGAGTGTTAGGGTACTTGCGTACTGTATGATGCTTCAGTGCTCCCTCTAAGCTGTGGAGTCTTGTGAGCAAAAATTCTGCTTTGTGAGCTACTGGCACTAAAGTTGTGAGCGAGTGATCTGGCTGCCGCATAAATTAGTTTGCTCTGGAGCCGTTCTTCCTGAGCTGAGACAAAAATGAGTGAGCTGGAGGCTAAAAAACTGTGAGCTAGCTCACCCTAACTCAGCTTAGGGGAAACACTGCTTCTGAGTGATCGCAGCGCATCCAACTTCTTTCAACAACGCAGTAAAGTAGGCCACCTTGACTATCTCTGCACTGCAGAAGGGGAGCTGAGTTGGTAAAACTTGGCTTGGCTAAGGGCACTGACTAAATAGGTAGAAACCAAGTAATGCCTGCTAAATTCAGGAATATCCTCTGTGATTGGCAGCTGCTCTTCAAGGGTTTCAGGCTGAGACCTCTAGTAGCCCTGTCTTCTGAAATCTTTGGAACTAGAGGTGCCAGAGATTGAATCGAGGGCTCATCTTTGTGTTGGATATGACCACTTTTTTCAGTTCTGGTTATTATTATTATTAAATTTGTATGCTGCCTCTCACTGCCAAGTGGTCTCGAGGCGGCTAACAGCGACTAAAATATTAATAGATATCAATTAAAAGCAGAGTACAAATAAAACTGAAAGGCCACCACATAAACAGACCCAACTAATGAAAAGCTAAACGGAAGAGCCCTGCTTTGCAAGGCCCTGCTGAACCTAGATGAGTCTTGCAGGGCCCGTGTACCATCTGACAGCTGTTTCCACCATGACAGGGCCACTACAAAGAAGGCCCTCATCCTGGTGGATGTCAGGCGAGCATCCCAGGGCCAGGCACCACAAGCAGGTTGTGGGTTGGGTTGTAGAATGTAAATTTTGGGCGCCGGGGGGGAACGGGACATGTCAGAAGAGATGGTCTGCCAGGTATGAAGATCCCAGACCATTTAGGGCTTTAAAGGTCATCACCAACACCTTGAAGTTGATCTGGAACTGAGTCAGCAGACAGTGCACCAGTTTCAAGACAGCCACGTTCTACCAGATGTTGGTACTTCTTTCCACCATTTCAGTTCCAGCTGGGCCTGAAGATACATAAGTGCAGGCAGGCTGGTTTGGGAATTCCAGAATAATTTCTGTAATCAGGTCTCCCTGAAATATGTGATAGATGTGGGGGGAGGGGCCAGGGCTCAGTGGGAGAGCACGTGGTTTGCATGAATGAAGGCCAAGATTAAGTCCCCAGCATCTCTAGCTAAGAAAGTGTCTCAAATGTAGTATGATTTGGAAGGGATTCTTCTTACCTGAGAATCTGCAAAGCAGCTGACATATGGGGTAGAGAGTAGTAGATTGAGTGAGCCCCATGGCCTTTGATTCCATATAAGCCAGCTTCATATCATTCCCTGTTTTTGTTTCTAGGGGGACAGCCCAGCTACAAACTTGACTTCACATTCTGGCTGCAACGAAAAGACCTCTTTGACCAGGACTGCGGAGAAGAGGACAGATCAACAGGTAGATACTTTGGTGTAGGGGGGATACTATTCATAGCTAGAAACTGCACCTCAGGTGTAAAATAAGAGAATCATGCCATGCCCTCCCCTTTCTCCCTGACCTCACCCAAAAGAGTTTAAATGTCAGCCTCTAAAATGTTACATGATTTTAGGTGGAGATATGGATTTTTGTGTGTGTGTGTGTGTGTGTGTGTGTGTCACAAAAATACAAGATTTTACAGAATAATCATACAACAAGTAGTGGATAACACAGTATTTTGAAAGCAAACCCGCTAAACTTTCTTCCCAGAAAGCTTAGTATCAAATCCAAATTATTGTCAGCCTGTTCTTTATTGCACAGCCCATGCCTGTCTGCTCTATAGAAGTTAAGGGAGCCCACTTGGGGTTTCCATACCACACTTTGTAAGGCCTTCCATGGGCATCTCATTGGCTACCATGTGAAATAGGATGCTGGACTAGATGGACCACTGGTCTGATCCAGCCTGGGCTAGTCTTCTGCTCCTTTGTTTTACGCCTACAAGCCAGGTTGAGCATCATTAAATGAAACACATGAAGCTGCCTTGTACTGGGTAAGACCATCCATCCACCAAAGTCTGTATTGTCTACTCAAACCGGCTCTCCAGGGTCTCAAGCAAGAGGTGTTTCACCTCACCTACAACCTGGTCCCTGGAGATGCCAGGGATGCTGGGGATTGAACTTGGGACCTTCTGGAGATGCCGGGGGTTGAACTTGGGACCTTCTGCTTGCAAAGCAGATGCTCTGTTGTTGAGACACAGCCGCCCTCCTAGCAAGCAAGATTTACTCCATGTCAGGGGTAAGAAATAGCTGGATAATGTAATATCTGTAAAGGTTGCTCCCCTCTCTAAACTTGTTCCCTGAGAACTTAGTACTAAATGCAAGTTAAATATTATGCTGTTGCCCCATTCTTTGTTGCATGGCCTGTGACTTTTCTACGCAAGTCAAAAGGAGGCCACAGCTGGTCTCACGCCAGGGAGACTCCCAGATCCTGAACTTTGTATTCCCAACTGAACAGGCTTCCAGACAGGAAAGGAACAAGCCCAGAGCAGCAGCACAGGTTGCATTGATCCATTGGGTTGCTTCCTTTGAGAGCAGGTAGCGCTTCTATGTATTTGTGGTGAGACAGACTGAGCAATCCAAATATAACCCTTTAATGCTCTTAGAGGGGTATAACTCCACTTAAGATAGCACTGTTGGGCTTGTGGGAGCAATTAATTATTATCTCATAGTGTATTAAAAGTTCTAGCATTGTCCTGGCCTGGATAGCCCAGGCAAGCCTGATCTGATCATATCTCAGAAGTTAAGCAGGGTCAACTCTGGCAAGTACTTGGATGGGAGATCTCCTTGGAATACCAGCGGTCGGGAGGAGGGGCCAGGCTTTCCTCAGCCACCTCTGAATATCCTCCAGGTCCCCAGTAGGGGTTAGTCACTAGAGGTCACCACGACTTCCAGGTGTGCATGCTCTCTCTCTCACACACACACAAACAAAAAAATACACAAAAAAAGTTCTAGCATTAAATATAGAGAGATATAGGTTGAAATGTTTGGAAACATTGTTTAATGATGGCCTCACATAACTAATATACTGTCTTGAGCAAGGTAGCTCTAGATAATCTCCATCCTGACCTGGGTTGCCCAGGTGAACCTGATGTTGGCAGATCTCAGAAGCTAAGCATGGTGGGCCTTGGTTAGTACTTGGATGGGTTGCTATGCAGAGGTAGATGCCAGGGATTGAACCTGAGACCTTCTGCACGTGATGCGGATGCTTTGTCACTGAGCCACATCTCCTCCTGAGCTCTCCTTACAGTCTGGAGGGAGGTCCCAGAGAGGTGAGGCTCATGCAGCCCCAGGGTAGTGTTCAGCTGGTTCTGTGCCAGAGTCTGCTCCTGTTGATGCCCAAGGCAGAGCTGGGGCCAAACCGCCCTAGCCTTTCATTTTTCCCAGATAGTTAAGTGGAACCCTGACAAATGGGAGCCTCTTCCCAGAAGAGGTTTGAAGGCTCAGAAGCGACCGTTTTGAAAACCCAGGTCACAGAGAAGTACACATCCCTAAATGCCTAACTTGGCAAATGGACAGCTTACAACTGCCACTATGGAGGAAGGGCTCTGCTCGAATTCTGCACAGCACAGGAGGTTTGCTTATAGAGTATTTGCAGGTGGTGGCAGACATTCCCAAGGAAGGGAAAAGTTTGCACCCCTGCCTCTGTCTTACATTTCTATTCTGCATAAAGTCCTCAGATTTGAAAAAAAACAGTGCATTTTTATAGAAAAAACCTAATACCCTTAACAACAACAAGTATTTATTCCCTGATCTGATGTTGATTTTCTTCTTTCTACTCTCATTGGGTTTCTCTTGTTCCTCCAGGTGATGTCTGCGAATACAGGAATGAGGGGGAAACACTGAGGCTCTCGACGGGAAAAGCCAAGGAGGTTCACAGCCTGAGGAATCAAGATGGAGCAAATATGCAGGACAGAAAAAGGACACAGAAGCAGGAGGATCCATCACAAAATTATCAAAATCGTGGAAAAATTCAGTGGGAAACTTGTAATGGAAAGAAGAATAAATGTGGGGAAGGTTTTGCTCTTAATGGACATCAAGGAATCCAGAGAAAAGAGAATCATTATAAATGTTCGGAGTGTGGAAAGTGCTTCTTTCGGAGATCGTGCCTTGGTCGCCATCAAAGGATACACACGGGGGAGAAACCACACAACTGCTCAGACTGTGGCAAGCGCTTTTCTCATAAGTCAAGCCTCATTCAACATCTAAGAATTCACACAGGAGAGAAACCATATGAGTGCATGGAGTGTGGAAAGAGCTTTAGTCAGAATGCATATCTTAGTCAGCATCAAAGAATTCACACAGGGGAGAAGCCATATAGCTGCTCAAACTGCGGCAAGAGCTTTTCTGATAAATCAAGCCTTGTTCAACATGTAAGAATTCACACAGGAGAGAGGCCATTCAAATGTATGGAGTGTGGGAAAAGTTTCGGACAGAGCAACTACCTTAATCGACACCAAAGGATTCACACAGGTGAGAAGCCGCACAGCTGCTCAGACTGCGGTAAGACCTTCTCTGATAAATCAAGTCTTGTTCAACATCGAAGAATTCACACTGGAGAGAAACCATTCCAATGTTTGGAGTGTGGAAAGAGCTTCTGCCAGAGAGCGCACCTTCGTCAACATCAAACAGTCCACACGGGAGAGAAACCACATGGCTGTTCAGAGTGTGGCAAGAGCTTCTCGGATAAATCAAGTCTTCTTCGACATCAAAGAATTCACACAGGGGAGAAACCATTTAAATGCTTGGAGTGTGGAATCAGCTTCCGTCAGAGCACGTACCTTAGTCGACACCAAAGAATCCACACAGGAGAGAAACCACATGGCTGCTCAGAGTGTGACAAGAGCTTCTCCCATAAATCGAGCCTTATTCAACATCTCCGAATCCACACAGGGCAGAAACCATATAAATGCCTTGAGTGCGGAAGAAGCTTCAGTCAGAGGACATGCCTTAGTCAACATCGAAGGATCCATACCGGGGAGAAACCATATACCTGCTCTGACTGTGGCAAGAGCTTCTCCCACAAATCAAGTCTCATTCAGCATTTAAGAATTCACACAGGGGAGAAACCATTTAAGTGTTTTGAGTGTGGTAAGAGCTTTAGACTGAGAGGACACCTTACTCAGCATCAAAGAATCCATCTCTCAGGTGCCAAGCCTGATTAAACATCAGAACTCTACCTAGGGCAGAAACTGTATGAATGCTTATAGATATATCTCCACTCAAAGCATACAACTTGAATATCCATTCAAGAGAGGGACCGCAAACATACTAACATTAGCAGGGGGGAAACCCTTTCTATTCAAGCTCACTTCTCAATATAATGGGGTCTCAGAATGGAATCAAAAACCATACAAGACCCAGATGAGAGTATCTTTAGCTGGAAGTGCTGCTTTTTAAAATTCCATTCAACTCTCTCTCACCAGACGAAACCAAGCGTCTAAGGATCCTGCTCCAGGGACTGTTGTTGCAAGGATGTGAGGAGCTGGGCCTTTTTTGTGGTTGTGCCACAGTTTTAGAACACCTTCCTCAGTGACATCTGTATAACTTCAAGTGGAAGAACTAAATATTTGTTGGCTTCTCTGTGGCATCTAACATGTAGAAACAGGAGGCTGGACTAGATGGGTCATTGGTCTGATCAAGCATGGCTACCCTTAATGTTCTTAATGTTTTTTATTTTGCCAACTTTTCACGATGACTCCAAATGTTGTTCAGTTGCACAGTTGAGTCTGACTCTTCACATGGACCACATCACGCCAGGCCTTCCTGTCTTCCGCTGTCCTCTAGAGCTTGCTTAATTTCATGTTCGTTGCATCAGTTACACTAGGCTTGAGAGAGGTGTTGATATTTGTGACTTGGTGTAGTTTTGGGGATTTATGATGGATAATTCCAGGAGGGTAGCCAGCTCTTCTACATTAGAAGAGCTAGATCCGAGTCCTAGTGCACCAATAAGATTTTTTAGGTATACGCTTTCGAGACTCAAAGCTCCCTTCGCCCAATGACTGATAATGTGTCCAGTACACATTCTGATCTAGAAGAAGAGAGAAGAGATTGGATTTATACCCCAAAGGAGTCTCAGTGCGGCTTACAAACTCCTTTCCCTTCCCCTCCCCACAACAGACACCCTGTGAGGTAGGTGGGACTGAGAGAGAGCTCTTGACAGAAACTGCTCTTTTTCAAGAACTGCTCTTATCAGAACTATGGCTTGCCCAAGGTCCTCCAGCCAGGTGCAAGTGGGGGAGTGGGGAATCAAACCCGGTTCTCCCAGATCTAGGTAAAAGAGAACTCATTCAAGTGTTAGCTTTCATGCCAATGATGTATTATCTATTTTGTCTGTGAAACAAACCAGCGAGTATTAAAAAACGTATTTAGACTATTGTCTCGTTTTTGCTCAGGTTCACACAGGGCATCAGTGAAGTCCAGTAGATGTCAACTGTGCCCCGTATGAGCAACTCTGCAGGTTGCGCTTTTTTTTTTTGCACATTTCATGGCTCCTTTTCCTGGGAAGGACTGATGCTCCCAGAGCATTTGGGACCCCCTCAGTGAGCTTCAGAGCCCTTGCATGACAGCAGCAGAGTCTCTTCAAGGTGTAATAAAAAGGCAAATGAGAATAAATGTAAATTAAGTACAAAGTGATGCGTGGGGGCAGAGGAGTGGGAGGACCAATGTTCCCTCTAAGCTGTGGAGTCTTGTGAGCAAAAATTCTACTTTGCGAGCTACTGGCATTAAAGTTGTGAGCCAGCAATTCAGCTACTGCATAAATTAGTTTGCTCTGGAGCCACCCTTCCTGAGCAAAGACAAAAATGTGTGAGCCAGAGGCTAAAAAACTGTGAGCTAGCTCACACTAACTCAGCTTAGAGGGAACACTGGGGAGGACTGAAAATAACATTTATAGCTTGCCCACATGTAGAGTAATGTGTATGGTTTTCACCTCCCACCCAATTAGCAATGAAATGTCATGGGAAGGGTGAATGTCTAATTCTTATCAAGTTTGAGTCCAGTGGCATCTTTAATACCAACAAAGTTTAACCCCCCATATGTAGAGGTTGAGGAAGTTCTGTTTCACTGTATCTGAAGAAGTGTGCCTTGCACATAAAAGCTTATACCTTGAATAAAACTTTGTTGGTCTCAAAGGTGCCACTGGACTCAAACTTTGTTCCGGTACTTCAGACCAACATGGCTACCCACCTGAATCTAATTATCACCAAGGGATTAAAAGATTTTCCTCACCGCAGAGACAAAAATTGGGATTTTATAATTTGAGAGGCAGAAATGGGAAAGGTTTATGGAATGATGAACAGTCTGCAGAGCATCAACAGAGTGACATTGTTCTCTGAGCCACATGCTGTTTCTATCCTGGAACGACTTTGGGAATTTGGAGGGGCTGTGGCTCAGTGGTAGAGCATCCCCTTGGTGTGCAGAAGGTCCGAGGTTCAATCCCTGGTATTTCCAGTTAAATTTATTCATATGGCAATTACTTGTAGGTAGGGTTGTATAGTGCTGGCTATGTGCTGTAATAATAAATTCATTCATATTTCCAGTTAAAAGATCTGGCGGCCTAAGACCCTGGAGAGCCCCTGCCAGTCTGAGTAGACAATACTAATTTGGATGGACCAAGGATCTGATTCAGTATAAGGCAGTTTCATATGTTCATGTGTTGCTACAAAATGTAGCTACAACAGTTTGCTTAGATTTGCGGGGGGTGGGAGATTTTGATCCATTCTTGGAGGATAGAACTACGTATGGCTATTAGGCACGGTAACAAAAGGGACTCTTCAGAGCCAAGACCAGTGCACTTTTTAGATTTAGCAGCAAACCACACAAAAGCTGAAGCTGGCTATGGACTGTTTCTAGAAATCCTCGAACTGGAAGGGCTCTTGGGGGCCACTTGGTCCACCCCCCAGTTCAGAGCAGAAATCTAAAGCTAGAGCATTTCTGCAAGATAACTGTCCAGGTTCTTGAAAACTTCCAGTGAGAGAGAACTCGCCACTCCCTAAGGCAGAGGGTCCCCAACATGGCACCTATGGCATGGTGCTCACCATCATCTTTCCTGGTGCCCAGCAAGTATTTTTAGAAAAAGGGTGGGGCTTCAGATTGGGTACTGGAGATCCGATTGACTATACACAGGGGTCTTTTGGGGGGGGAGCGCACCGGAGCGCAGCTCCGGGAGCTCAGGAGTCAAGCCCCGCCCCCAGCCGGCGTCCCCGGGAGTCTTTCAGGCAGCCGAATGTCAATTTCAGCCCCATTATATCCTATGGGCCATTGAAGTCAATGGTGAAAACATAGGGTATATTCTGGGGGCTGGAGGGGAGGGGGTTTGAGGGAGAGGCTCCAAACTCACAGGGTAGCTGATGGAGCCTCTCCCCAAGATACCCACCAAGTTTCAAGAACATTGGACCAGGGGGTCCAATTCTATGGGCCCCCAAACAGGTTGCCCCTATTCCCTCCATTGTTCTCTATGGTGGGAAAACAAGTTAATTTTTTCCCACCATAGAGAACCATGGAGGGAATAGGGGCAACCTGTTTAGGAGCCCATAGAGTTGGACCCCTGGTCCAATGTTCTTGAAACTTGGTGGGTATCTTGGGGAGAGGCTCCATCAGCTACCCTATGAGTTTGGAGCCTATCTTTCAAACCCCTCCCCTCCAGCCCCAGAATATACACTATGTTTTCACCATTGACTTCAATGGCCCATAGGATATAATGGGGCTGAATTACCGCCGGATTTCTTTCATTCCCTCCTTTCCTTCTCTCTTTTTCCTTTTTCCCTCCTTCTTCCCTTCTCTCTTTCTTTCTTTCCCACCTTCTTCTCTTCTCTTTTTCCTCCTTTCCCTGTTTCCCTCCTTCTTCCATCTCTTTCTTTCCTTCCCCTTTCCTTCTCTTTCTTTCCCTCTTTCCTTCCTTCTTTCCTTCTCTCTACTCTCTCTCTTTCCTTCCCTCTTTCCTCCTTCTGTGGCCCAACTCTCATGAGAAGGAGTTTAAACTTTAAACCCCTTCTCTCTTAGCTCCCCCACCCAGACCAGCTGGGGAAGGGAAGGGGAGGCTTTTGAAGATGCCTCCCCCCTTTTGTTTCCCCTTCTGACATCACTTCCGGTGATATCAGGGGGCATGGCATATGCTAATAGCCTAATAGCTCATTAGCATACCATATGCTAATGAGCTCCTGCAGCTGTTTTTCTACAAAAAGACCCCTGACTATACAGATTTTTAAAAATACCCACAGGTTTCAGCAGCAGCTGCCATCATAGCACAAGGACCTTCATTGAGTGACTGAAGGAAAGCTGTGTGTGTGGAAAAAAATATTTTTAAACAATATGTCCTTTTTTAAAGTTATCCTGTTAAGCTGAGCTTCTGCCTGAAAATGTTGAATACTATTAAAGTTAAGTATAGCCTCCCCTCCCTGACATTTTGGGGTCGGCTCTGCCTAGTGTGGCAGCCATTTTGTAGTTGCGCCCACCATCCCGTGACAGAATTCCAAAGGTGGGCCGGGGCACAAAACCGGTTGGGGACCCTTGCCCTAAGGAACTGATTCCAGTGCTGGTCTGGTCTGACTGTACAGAAGTTGCGCTAACCTCTAATCACCTGTCGTTTAAACCTGGCACCCGGTTTCTTCAACCTTCCCCAGTAGGAGTTATTTTATAGACCTCTCCCCTGACATTATTCACTGCCTTCCAACTCGTGTATACCTGTCCTAAAGTGACCAAGAACTGCACACAGTACTTCGAAAGGTGATTATACACTTCATAAAGCACCATGCACATTGGTAGGGTAAGATGGAGGCTCCGATCTATAATTTAGGATAACAAAATCAGGGAAAGGAAGTACAGGCAGAGATTTAAACAGAGAATACATGGTTGTTCAAGTTACCCATATGTAGGCTTACTTTAAACAGAAGGGGCGCTGAGGGGTTGAGGCAAAAGCAAAGCCATCCCCTTTGTATAATAATAATAATAATGATAATAATCGTTCGATTTATTAATCGCTTCACCCCACGTGCCTGCAGGCTCTGAGCGATGTACAGTTACTCTTGAGACATGGGACTAACAATGTTATATAAGGGATAGGGAGGACAACATGTAATTCTTTAATTCCACACACTCTTGCAGCTGATGGAGGATTCGTCTCTGCCTTCGGACTAGCTGTGTTCCAATCGACGTTTTTTTCAGTCGGTCGGCTTTGGTATCTGCAAGCTTCTCTTTTGCCCGATTTGGTGGTCAGCCATGCTTTAACATGATTGCATCATTAGAGGTCGCTAACACTGGAGGTTCTTCAGGACTGGCCTCAGTCTTGGCCTAAGAAGCAACTTGCTGGCTATACTCTCCTGAAGGTTTAAACTCCTGTTCCTCCCTCTAAAGTTTCTTACCTAAACAGCCTCCCTCTTCCTTTCCAATCATACAAAGCAAACAATAACCAGGACTTTGCTGGTTGGGGATATACAGGGGAACGCTGGGAAGGGGTCGAATGGAGGGGAGCCAAATGCTTTTGGGCTTTTCGAAAGCTCAGAAATCACAATGCCTGCCTGACTTTTCCCATGTTCCTCCACTGTGAAATGTGCTTGATGACTTTACTCTCTTAGTCATTCCTCTCTTAGTCTAACCCACCTCATGGGGGTTGTTGTGAGGATAAAATAGACAGTAGGGGAGAACAATGCACTGTTCCTGAGATCTCTGGAGGAAGGTCAGGGTTTGTTTTTTTAAAAAACCCACTAAAATAAATCATAAAAGATCAAGTATGCTGTGAGCGGTGGTAGCACAAAAAGTCGGATCTTGGCTGAACTTTACTGCTTGGTTGCAAGGTCTCGTGTCGCCAACCTCCAGGTGGCACCTGGAAATCACCAGCAATTACAACTGATCTCCAAGATGAGTTCTCTTAGAGCAAATGGCTACTTTGGAGGGTGGCATCTATGGCATTATACCCTGCTAAGGTCCCTCCTCTCCCTGTCGGCTGCGTTTGTCAAAGAACCAAGGCTGCCTTTTCTTTAGCTGTTTGAGTTATCACTCTAGTTTCTCCTTAACTATTTGTTTACCTGCAATCATAAACGTTTTCTCTCATTCCTAAACCCCACCTTCCTCAGACTCCACCCACCCTAATCTCCAAGTTTTTCCCAATCCAGAGCTGGTAACCCTACAATGCAAGCTAATGCTGAAATATGTCGATTTATGATACTACTGTGTGAAAACCTTTGAAGTGTGGAGAGCCCCAGGCACCAGACGGAATCAATGGAAGACAAGGCTGAGAGGAGTGGTCCAATCAGGAAGCAGGTGCACCTAAGGCTTGGCCTCCGTGTTCTGAGGAGATATTCTGAGCCCCCTCATGGCCTTTTTTGACTGGCATTTCTTGGGGACAGTCAATGTACTGGAAGTAAGAACCATAATAAAATACAAATACTGGTATGCTTTCTTTCCCCATGAGATAAATGGCAGTTAAAGGGAGGGGAAGTATGGGTTTTAAGAAAATGGAGTGCAGTGGAAAACCTGTTTCTGGATTGTATTCCCTCAGATTGCAGGTGGGGTTCCCACAGCCAAATGCTTCTGCATGGAAAAAGAGCTCTGTGCCCAGAAAACAATTACATCCAGGGGTCATTTGGAGCAGGAGCGTGCAGGAGCGGCGCTCTGGCAGAAGCACAGGTGGCAGCAAGCCCCGCCCCCAGCTCCCAGCAGGCGCGCAAAGCAGCACGTGTAGCATTCCTCCTGGGCCCAGATAGGCTACTCTGGGACTGGAATGACAGCCCCCAGAGTGGAAAGACAGTCCCTGGGGTGGAGCCTAAGTGGTGGGTGTTGCCTTCTGACAATTCTGGTGATGTCAGGGGTGTGGCATATGCAAACAAGCTGTGCTAATGAGCTCCTGCAGCTCTTTTTCTACAAAATGACCCCTGATTACATCAAAGGAATAAATTTTAGCCTGCCTAAAAAAAACAGCATTAAATTTATTTTCACAATGGTACAAGGTGATTTGAGATAAATACGCTTATTGAGCTATATTATTGGATTTAGTATATACCTTAAGAGCCAATTTCTGATCACTACATCCTCTGGCAGTGAATTCCACATTTTAATTTTTAAAGGGCATGTGAAAAAAGAAAAAGGGAGGGGAGAGAAGAGTTACCAGATGTCCTCATTTTTTTATGTCCATCCTCTTTTGGCTCTTTTTAAAAAACTGATAATATCCTCTTTTTGCGTTAACGCTCCCTCTAAGCTGTGGAGTCTTGTGAGCAAAAATTCTGCTTTGTGAGCTACAGGTATGAAAATTGTGAGCAAGCGATTTGGCTTCTGCATAAATTAGTTTGCTCTGGGGCCATCCTTCCTGAGCTCAGACAAAAATGTGTGAGCCAGAGGCTAAAAAAATTATGAGCTAGCTCACACTAACTCGGCTTAGAGGGAATATGGGAGGCTGAACCTGTTTTGCCCTGTAGTCCCCCAGTGGAGGCAAGCTTCATCTTAAATAGTGGGGTAAAGATAAAGGTAAAGGTTTCCCTTGCTCGAAAGCCAGTCGAATCTGACTCTAGGGATGCGGTGCTCATCTCTGTTTCCAAGCCAAAGAGCCAGCACTGTCCAAAGACATTTCCATGGGAGGGGGAGGTTAAAATTAGATTTGTCATAGTGATCAGATGTTTGGTGTAGTCAGTCAGGAAATATGTCCTCTTTTTTTGCTTTTCAAAATATGGTAGCCTTAGTTGAGACACATTGAACATAACATTTGTGGTCACTAGTGCTGCATGACAGGTTAAAACTTTTAGCTTTATTGGTCAGGAGCTAGCCAAATGGCCAGAAAGAGGTCTCTGGAGTGGTAGCTCAGAAATAGTGAGGGCAGACAGGTCTGTTGCTTGCTGCTGGATGGAGAAGTCATATAAACTTAGTTGGCATGTGGAGAGTCTAGGGATGTTAGCCTTGGGCTGGGAAATTCCTATAATGCCATAGTCTGCCAAAATACTAGAAGCTGAAGGCATCCAATGAAGCTGATACGCAATAGGTTTAGGATGGACAAAAAGAAATGCTACTTTAGACAGGGAGTGATTCAAATGTGGAGTTCTCTGTCTGAGGATGTAGTGATGGCCATGGCCATAGCACTCGCCATCCGCACTTACTAACACTTTATGTAAAATGTTATGTGCATTTTTACTGCATTTTATTGTTTTATTGTATTTTAACTTGTTGTACGCTGCCTTGAGCTAGCATGTCCTGGCAAAGCGGAATATAAATCAAAACTAATAAATAATACTTAAAATAATAATAATAATAATAATAATAATAATAATAATAATAATAATAATAATAATAATAATAATAATAATAATAATAATAATAATAATAATAATAATAATGATAATAATGATAATAATGATGATAATAATAATAATAGGAATGAACAGCTTGAAAAGGGGATTGGAGAGATTCATGGAGGATGCATTCAGCTCGAATGCTAGTTTATCTGGAGAAGTGAGCAGTGACTCATGAATGCTCCTACCCTGCCTCATATTTTGTTAGTCTTTAAGGTGCTACTGGACTTTTATTCATTCATTCATTTGATTTATCCCGCGCCTTCCCCACAAAGGCAGGCTCAGGGCAGCTTACATAAAATTTAAGACAACTAAAAACAAAGCATTTATAAAATCAATCATAAAGTGCTAGTATACAAAGTTATGTAGCAATAGCGAAACATAATAACAATACTCTGTTCTACTGTTACAGACAGACTAACACGGCTACCCATCTTGATCTATTGGCCACTGTGTGAGACAGGATGCTGGACTAGATGGACCACTGGTCAGATCCAGCAGGACTCTTCTGCTGTTTTTATACCCACCCTCCAAAGCAAGCCATTTTCTCCTGGGCTTCAGTTATAATACTGGGAGATCTCCAGTCCCCACCTAGAGTTTGACAACCTGAGAAAGTTCCAGTTTAAAGTTAGCTGGTGCTGGGAAATATCTTTTTCTGCCTGATAGCAGTTGCCAGCCAGTGTAGTTAACATTCAGCAAGTCAGATCAGGGGCCTGATTGGCCTTCAGGCATCTTTACATGGGGTGAAGACTGAGCAAAATAACACAGGACAATGTGCAAACTTTTGAGTTTGACACAACATTGAATCCAGTTAGCTGCTGAAACAGAATGTTTCAGGTGCTGGTCTCGAGGCTGCATCCTGTGCAGAATGCTAGCCAGGGCTGCCAACTCTCTGGGGAGAAATTCCTTGAGATTTGAAGGTTCAGCAAGGTTTAGTGCCATAGTGCATTTGATTCCATTTGCTAGTTGGTGATGCACACCTCCGGAAATACTTGAAACTTTATACATATTATACATCAGAATATCAGTGAAGATTTATGTGTGAGTACCAGGGCTTTTTTTGTAGAAAAAGCCCAGCAGGAACTTATTAGCATAATAGGCCACACTCAACAACAAAAAGTCATTAGCATATTAGGCCACACCCCCATGCTACCAGAAGTGTGGGCATCCAGCCACACCCACCTTTTTGCTTCTTATTCTGTTTACCTTGTTTGTTGTCAAAACCCAGGGCTTTTTTTGGAGCAGGAACTCCTTTGCATGTTAGGCCACACACCCCTAATGTAGCCAATCCTAATGAGTTTCTGCATTTGGGTGTGGCCTATTATACTAATTAGTTCCTGCTGGGCATGGCCAACTCGGGAGCCAGAACTCCCTTCCTGTGCATTCCTGGCCCAAAATAGCCCTGGCTGAGTACAGTCACTATGTGAAAGGATCCATAGTCTGCTTTATAAGCTTACATCAAATCACACAATATATGAGATAACAACACCTGGCCAGTGTTGATTTATATCGTTTAGTTTCCAGATGTGTGTCTAAAAACGTTATGTACTATTGACCACTGAGGAAGGCCTTCGAGGCTGAAATGCATATGGTCTTGTGCTGGTCATTTGATATTTTCATCAACTTCATATGGGAAATCTTAACAGCTTTTATAAAGCTTTTTCTGGATTATTCTTAATGTAGTTAGGATACAAGACAAAGAGCAAGTGGCACAGCAGTATATGCTAACCAAGAAAGGAATGCATGTTCCAAAAATAAAAAAATATTCCTATGATACATTTACTTGTGATACGTTTCATAGGAAAATTTGTTATGTTATAGTGAGTAATTTAAAATGAAATATCAATAAATATATATAGAATTCTTAATAACTGATTTTTGGCACATGCATTTCTTTCTTGGTTAGGTGATTCTTAATATAGCCTGATATTCAAGACCTATTATTGTGTACACCATCTAATAAATGTTTCTTTCGATATGAATTTTACTTGCCGCAACTGACCCTTGTAACATTCTCAGTATTTTTCGTGTTAGGTTTTTCCCCCGTTCTCCTTTGCTTATAGTGCCATAGAGTCCACCCTCCCAAAAAGCCATTTTCTCCAGGGGAACTGATATCTGCAGTCTGGAGATCAGTCCTAATTCCGGGAGATCTCCAGGCCCCACCTGGTGCCTGGCAACCCTAAGTGGAGCTGGCGCAAGGAAGGAGAGCAGCAGGCTCCCAGAAAAGGCGGCGGGGGGGTGGGTGGGCTGACTGCAGCAACGAGGCCCGAACACTTGTGCCTCTTGGGTTCTTGAACGGTTAAAACAACCACAGAGCTGCGAGTCCTAGAAGGCAATGGTAAATGCATGCCCTCTCCGTCCCGCTTACGTAGCCGTGGGAATTTCCGGGTTTGGAGGGAGGCTGGTAAGAGCAGCTAGAAGCTAACGGACAGCGGTTTAGAGGTGGGATATGCATATGTGGTGAGATCCGCCATGGACTCCCGGAGCGCAGAGATGTGATCCTAGACATGGGTGGGCGGGTAGCTACGCTGAATGGCAAAGGGGACACTTCCTGCAACGTTCCCGCCCCTTTGCTTCCTCCTCCTCCTCTGTGTTGCGGGCTATGTCAGATTCCGAGAGTCATGACTTTTGAGTATGCATCTGAGAAGCATGTACAAGAAATGTTTCTTTTTAAACAAGCTGATTTCTCGTCTTGTTCTTTGTTACTGGTGAATATGTAGTGGGTCCAGGAGGCCTTTGAATCTTTTCTCTCGTACCCACCGTTTCTGTGTTTTCAATAGCACGTGCGGAGATTTTGCAGAGGAAACTTTCCCTGAAATGGAGATAGAGGATACGGAAAGCATTACTTAATTTTGTATTTTGAGCTAGACTCTTATAAGAGAAGGTGGCATCCCTGCTTGTGAGAGTCTCCTGAATATTCATCCAACAGGCAGGGAGGCTTGCTTCTCTCTCTCTCTCTCTCTCTCTCTCTGAAGGGGAACTTTTAAAAAGGGGGGAGGTTGTTTTCAATTAAATTGATCTTTTTTTAAAAAAAAATCCAAGTTGCTAGTCCTTGTGGTCTGAAAAAATGCTTATGTGGCAGTGAGCAGAGCCAGAACGATATAAATATTAAAAATAGAAGGATTAATAATGCAACATAAAATAAATTGCACACAGTAATAAATACAGATTTCAGCTGTGAGCTCTTGTGTTTAAACGCTTCTCCATATAATACAACCCCCTGCATTTAGAACATAAACATGTCAAGGAAAAGGCTCAGCTAGAACTTTTTCCAAACATAAAATTTACCTTCGGAGCTTGTAGATCATGGACTGATATTTTATAAAAGATTCTCAGTCACATCTTTTCCTTCAAGTAGTCAAGAACCTTTTCTATAGCGATAATAATTGACTCCAACATTTCTCATACCTTAGACAGTAAGACTCTACTATTAATTTAGCCATCTGGTATCAGACTTGAATAACTTGGTAAAAAGGTAAAGGTTTCACTTGCTCAAAAGCCAGTCGAATCCAACTCTAGGGGGTGGTGCTCATCTCCGTTTCCTAGCCGAAGAGCCAGCGCTGTCCAAAGACTTTTCCATGGTCATGTGGCTGGCATGACTAAATGCTGAGGTACATGGAACGGTGTTATCTTCCCACTGAAGTGGTACCTATTTAGCTACTTGCAATTTCTTGCTTTCAAACTGCTAGATTGAAAGGAGCGGAGGCCAGAGATGGGAGCTCACTGTCACGCAGCACTAGGGTCTTAAACTGCCAAGCTACTGACCTTCCGGTCTGCAACTCAGTCTCTTAATCTCTGAGCTCCGAATAACTTGGTAGAAGCAAGAAAACTAAATGAAGTCTTTGTGTGGTCTCTTGACCTTTGGGTAACCACAACATGAATACAAGATCTATGAGAATGAGGATAGCTCAGAGATGGTTAGTTTGCCACATTCTTTACTAGAATACCTTGATCTTTGCCACCATGTATGTGGAAAGTCCTCACTTAATGTATCTCAACATCTCCATGTTTTTGTATTCATTAAGGAAACACCTTTCATTTTCAGGGTGTTCTGTGTTGCTTAACAATCTGCCTGTAATGTTTTTAGGTATAGTGACATTTTAAAGCTTGCCTTCTGTGCAAAACCTTTAAATTTTTTGATGTAATCTCTTAAATGTATTTTATCTACATTAGAAGCTGCCTTCAGTTCTGTAAGGTAAAAAGGTAAATGTTTTAAATAAATAAAAATAAAACTCCAGATATCCAGACTCATGTTTTAAATGTATTTTATCTACATTAGAAGCCACCTTCAGTTCTGTAAGGTAGAAAGGTAAAATTTCTAAATAAATAAAAATAAAACTCCAGATATCCAGACTCATGTTTTCATACAAATCCGTGTTCCATTATTTTTATGGAATGATGTTTCTTCAGTTGACAGGTAATATTAAATACCACCTTTCTTTATCCGTTGCTTTTTTTTACTCCAGCAATTTATTAGATTTGGTGTATTGTTTTGCTCAATCAATCATTGTTCATTTCTACCACCACCCCAAATTAGATCAAAAAGCTGTAAAACAACATGTAACCCTCCCCCCGCGGCCATATGACAAGGAATTTTATTTTTGTATGGCAAAATGTTCCATCGTGTGCCTCCTCAGCTGCAGTCTGAAGAAACACATCCAGAGAGCCAGCTGTGGTGTGATCAGAGTATCAGACTAGGATCTGGGAGACCCAGGTTCAGATCGCCTCTCTGCCTTGGGCCAGTCATATTCTCTCAGCCTAACCTGCCTCATAGGGTTGTTGTGAGGAGACAGTAGAGGAGAGGGGGACTGATGTCAGCTGCTCGGGGCCCCCATCAGTGTTCCCTCTAAGCTGACTTAATGTGAGCTAGCTCACAGTTTTTTAGCCTCCAGCTCACACATTTTTGTCTTAGCTCAGGAAGGATGGCTCCAGAGCAGACTAATTTATGCAGTAGCCAAATCACTCGCTCACAGCTTTAATGCCAGTAGCTCACAAAGTAGAATTTTTGCTCACAAGACTCCACAGCTTAGAGGGAGTATTGGTCCTCACTGGGGAGAAAAGGAGGGTATAAATGAAATAAGTAAATAAATGTATCCCAAACACATTGGACTGTCTTTTCTCCCTCTGCAGGCAATGAACTGATGTCAAAGAGGTGGTTGAGGATCACCCATTCTTTCCCCAGAAGTGAAAACAGCTTCTATGCAGCTGCCTCAGGTAGAGGAAAGATCATTGGGTGTGTGTGTGTGTGTGTGTGTGTGTGCTTTGAAGGACTCCTTGAGACAAAGCACTGTCCAGTTTGGTGTAGGGATTAGGAGCACAGACTCTAATCTGGGAGAACCGGGTTTGATTCCCCACTTCTCCACATGCAGCTGCTGGTGTGACCTTGGGTCAGTCACAGTTCTCTCAGAGCTGTTCTCTCAAGAGCAGTTGTCTCAGAGCTCTCTCAGCTCCATTTACCTCACAGGGTGTCTGTAGTGGGGAGGGGAAGGGAAAGGGGATTGTAAACTGCTCTGAGACTCCGAGTGAAGAGTGGGGTATTAATCCAATCTCTTCTCTCCTTCTCTTTTTGCTTTTGGATCTGTAAGGTGTCCATGCTGCCTCTTTGGAAGGACAGAGGCTTCCCTGAGGTTGTCTCTTGGTGCTTTTGAATCCTGCAGGGGAAAAAACAACTACCTCTCTTTTCATGTTGGGAGTTGAGCGGAGTTCCTAGTCACCTTCTCCCTGTGATGGAAACTGTCTCCTTATTCTAGGAACTGGTGGCCCTTGAAGAGGTGGCTGTGCACTTCAGCGTGGAGGAATGGGCATTGCTGGACCTGGGCCAGAGAGATCTGTATTGGGAAGTCATGCTGGACAATTATGAGATGGTGGCTTCTATGGGTAAGGACCCCTTTCTCCTTTAGCTGATGGTTTTTCAAGGTACAAACCGATCTTGGTGATTTGTCAGTGTTCGGCAAGGATGTGGAATGGTGTGGTATAGTCTGATCTTGAAAGCTAAGCATGGTGTGTACTTGGATGGGAGACCACCAAAGAGGAAGACAATGACAAACCACCTCTTCCTCTCAGTTGCCTTGAAAGCACCCCACTGGTGTCCCCATACGTCTGTTGGGAAGGGCTGTGGCTCAGGGGAAGAGCCTTTGCTTTGCATGCCGAAGGTCCCAGGTTCACGCCACGGCATCTCCATTTAAAAGGACTAGGCAGTAGGTGATGGGAAGAACCTCTGCCTGAGACCCTAGAGAGTCGTTGCTGCTCTGAGCAGACAATACTGACTTGGATGGACCAAGGGTCTGATTCAGTATAAGGCAGCTTCATGAGTTTAGATGTTCTTGGCCACAGCGTGGTGGACCTACATACACATGTGGCTCATTGGCAGCATAATGTCCCGCCTAGCCTCCTCTTGCCACAGCTTGGGAACTAAGCAGGGCTGGCCATGGTCAGTACTTGCATGGGAGACCACTGAGACAGACTCAGCAGAGGAAGGGAATGGCAAGCCACCTCTGCTTCTCATTTCCTTTGAAGCCTCTTGCTGGCATCGCGTAAGTCAGCTGCAACTCAATGGCATGTACATGAGTACATAAGGATAGGGTTGCTGTGTTAGTCTGTCTGTAGCAGTAGAAAAGAGCAAGATCCCAGTAGCACCATAAAGACTAACAAAATGTGTGGCAGGGTAGGAGATTTTGTGAGTCCCTGCTCATGAAAACTCATTGCCTGCCACATATTTTGTTAGTCTTTAAGGTGCTACTAGACTCTTGCTCTTTTCCTATGGATACGTAAGGATGTGGGGAAATGCCCCGACCCACTTGCACCTGTTTCTTCTGGCCAGGCTTCGCCTGGTGGTACCACATTAAAATGAGGTCAGAGAGCAAAAAAAGCTGAGGTGCCAGGGTACTTGCTGTTTTAAATGGCATTTTTGAGTCTTCACTGTGCCTCGGTTATGTTATACTTACAACCACCATATGAGGTAGTCCATCATTACAAGGGGCTTTCAAGGCAAGTGAGAAGCAGTGGTGGTTTGCCATTGACTTCCTCTGCAGAGTCTTCCTCGGTGTCCTCCCAAAGAAGTACTGGCCCCACTTAGCTTCCAAGATCTCATGAAATCAGGCTGCAACATGCGGCCTTCCCTCTCAGGCCTTCCCACTACTGAGCCCATATTGCCGAAGGCTGATAAGGTAAACTGGTTCAACTTAGGCCCCGTAGAATTGTATATGAGACTGGCAGCAAATTTCAAAGGGTTCAGGCTTGACGCCTTTCTTAGGGCCTGCTTACTGGAGAGGCCAGAGCTTTTACCTTTGCGTTACTACTGAGCTGTCTTCTGTGCATCTGCCATTTCACTTCAGGCTGGGTCAACAGATGGCTGGCTGCACCCTTTAAACCATGTTCTTGGAAACCATGTTCCAGGCAGCCGGTTCGGGAATCCCTGGATAATTTTGTAATTAGAAATAAGTGACCATAATGTCGGTGGGCTGCTGATGAGTAGGAGATCACATGCCTTACACACGCAGAACTCAGGGTTATAATTATCTTTGGCTAACAAAAGGATTTCAATGCCTTTTTTTTGGTCATCAAGTCAAGCTGACTTGTGACGACTCCTAATGGGGCTTGAAGACGCAAGGGATGTTCAGAGGTAGCTTGCCATCGCCTGTCTCTGCGTCACGACCCTTGTATTCCTTTGAGGTCTCCCTTCCAAATACTAGCCAGGGTTGGTCCTGCTTAGCTTCTGAGATCTGACAAGGTCAGGCTTGCCTGGGCTATCCAGGTCAGGGTGAGGATTACGATGTGCTGCATTGGATGGGCCAGTGATGATGACGCCATGCAAAGCAGCTCTGAAGCTTTATCTGTTTTTGTTTCTAGAAGAGCATCTGAGTCCCAGACCTGACTTCAGCTCCAGGCTGAAAGAAGACATCTTTGTCCAGGGCTCCACAGAAGAGGATGAATCAACAGGTAGACACTTAACATGTATGGTGGGAACTGCAGCTCAGGAACAGAAGGTTCCCCCACCCCTTTTCTCTTTGACCTTATGGTTGAAGAAGCAAAGAAGGGCTGTGGATCAGTGGTAGATTACTTGCTTTACGTGCGGAAGGTTCCAGGTTCAATCCCTGGCATCTCCAGTTAAAGAGATCAGGTTGTAGGTGATGGGAAAGACCTCTGTCTGAGACCCCGGAGAGCGGCTGCCAGTCTGAGTACACGGTACGGACCTTGATGGATCAAGGGTCTGACTCAGTCATACGACTGAGTAATAGTTGATGTAAGTTTTATGCTTGCTTGTTTATATCCTACTGCCCCTTTTAGATCTAACCATGGCATTCTGAGTAGAGGAGATGGCAGCTGGCCGACTTCAGTGCTGAAGTGATTTTAGTTCAGAAAGTGTTTAATGCACATTTGGAATCTTGTTAAGAAATAAAAGTCAGTGTTTTCTACACATCCTGCCTTTTCCCATAAGAGGAGTTTTACACTAACAGGGTTTTTGGTTCTCTAGCCTGTCATCCCTTCTGGCACAGTATCATCCCCGTTTCTTCCCAGGGGCTTAGGGTTCTCTTCTTTCCCTTTCCTTAGAAAGGGTGGAGGCAGAAGGCTGAAGTGTGTCTCCTTTGTGCTGGTTGGGACTGTGGGTCTATGCTTCTTCAGTGTACCTACTAATACATTCCTTGTATCCTGTCTGGGATTTTTCCAGCTTTTGGGGAAATGCATTGTATTCCCTCTTTTTGCCCTAAAGATGATGGGAAGTACCCTAGTATGAAGGAGACATGATGGAAATGGAGAAATGTTGTAGAAATCCAACTGACACCCACAAAATAAAATTAAGAACATAACGAAAATGACACAGACAGAAAAAAAATGAATCACGTAATTCAATATCTGTGCAATTTTCAATATTTTCTATTTGTGCCATTTTCATTACATTCTTAATTTTTATTGTTGTGGCTGTCTCTTGGATTTATTCAGCCTTTCTCCACTTTCACTGTGTCTCCCTTCATACTTGGGTACTTCTTTTGTTGGCATACTGGAAGGGTAATCTTTTTTCCTTTTTTCTAAAGATGATGGGACTGTGGTTGTGGTCAAGGTAGAGGATATAGAAGTTCCTGTGTCAGAGGAAGAACACCAAACTATGCCAGAAAGAAAGCAAGACAGAATTTTGTCGCAAACATCTGGCCATGAGAGTGAGTGCTAATTACCAGTGTATCATGGGAACTGAGGAGGATCAGCTTATTATGCTGTTGAAATTGTTGGGGAAACATCTGTGTGATATCAGTCCTCATTGGACAATGAAGGACAACCAGTGCAGTGAATCTTCTCTATAGGAAAAAAGTCTATATTTAAGTTGCTGGGTAATAAGTATCTAGAAAGGCAAGCTCATTCCCTCCCCCCTCCTAAGTAAATTCTCAATAGGCTAGCTTAGCCTGTTCTCAGAAGGTAAGCAGGGTTGGCCTTGGTTAGTGCTTGGATGGGAGGCCACCAAGGAGGACCAGGGTTGCTAAACAGAGGAAGGCAATGGCAAGCCACCGCTACTCATCTCTTGCTTTGAAAACTCCATCGGGGTGTGTGTGTGTCATCATAGGTCGATTTGAACTCAGTGGTGCACAATCATTATATTAATTGCCGGTTTAAATGGGTGTACTCCCTCCACTCTTTACGGGTTACTGGGGGGCCCACTAATGTCCTCGTGGCTTCAGATCCTGACACTGTATAACAACAGTCCTCAACATGGTGCCTGCTGATACGTTTCCTGGTCCCTGCTTGGTTCGGTGTTGCCCTGCCATTGGCTGGAAAAGAGGCAGTGTGGAACTCTTACTGGCATTCTTGCTCTTACTGGTGGGTGGAGGGTATGGCCTATGCAAATGAGATTAGTGGGTGGGTCCATTCCCCAGTGGGTTTTGTGACTGGCAGGTGGATGCCCTGTCCGCTTCACTTGTCATCACCTTCCTCCTCTGCCATGGTTCTGACCTGCTTCTGCTCCTAGACCAGAGGTCCCAAACTTTTCTGAACCTGGGGGCACCTGTGGAATTCTGACACAGTTTAATGGGTGCAGCTACAAAATGGCTGCCTCGAAATGGCTGCTGCTGCTTATCTTCAGTCACACTGTAAAGATTCTTGTGCTGTGGTGGCAGCTAGTGCTGCCAAAGTGTTGAGGAAATGAGGGGTGCAGGAACATTTTCATGCAGTCCCAACCCATTGTGTTCGTTTGGGAGGGAGAGAGCTGGCTTCCCAATTGCAGAGAGAAAGAGAGAGAGAGAGAGAGAGAGAGAGAGAGAGAGAGAGAGAGAGAGAGAGAGAGAGAGAGAGAGAGAGAGAGAGAGATGTTCTGAAGCAAAACTTGGTTTATTCTATTACAAACTCTGAAGTCAGAAAACACTTTTGTAGCATTTCAATATTCAACATAAACTATTTCAACACAATCCCAGTACCTAAATAGTGCACTTATAGTCATATAAAGGATCTCCTCAGTTGCTCTGTCAAGACCCATAATGGAGGGTGGTTGGCCAAAACAACCAGGAACAAAACTAAACTCAGACATTAAGTACCCTTTTCCAAGCATAGGAGCTGATGTAACTGTCAGTCAAGTCTGTGATGAGCATTTGACATACATCACAGATGTGCACGACAAAGCTCAGCCCATTCTTTCTGTCTCTGGGGTCAGTAAGGTCATGGAAAGCTGGGTTAAGCTAGGTTGACTCAGAGAGTCAAGGCTGCTAGTTTTAGATACTCTATATTTCTAGAATTTGATAGTGACTCCTGACCTCTGCAATGTATAAACATTCCCAGAAGGCCAAAGTCATGTGAGACAAAAATCATGTACACGGTTATCTGTACCCGAAGGCCACAGCACTTAGCAGAGTTCTGAAGCTTCCTGGGGAACAGAAGCAAAGATTCAACTATAGAGGCTAATTACTATAGAAATTAAAGTCACATAGATTTAACAGAGGACTGAGGCTCAATCCAGGCCCTAATTCCACGACACAAAGTAACATTTTGAAAAATCTGCACAGCCAATCAAATCTCCAGCCCCGCCTGCCCCCCCCTTTCTAAAAACACTTGGTGGGTGCCAGGAAAAGTGTTGGTGGGCACTATATTGGGGACCCCTGTCCTAGATGCAGGCCGAGCGTCCCTCTCAAGCATCAGCTCCAATAGGATGAGCAGTGCAAGCATGGCAGCAAGTGAGCTTTGGAGGGCAAATGAGTGGCATGTTCCTCAGTGTGACTGTTTCCCTCTCCCTGTCGCCTGCAGTTATCCACATGAGAGGGCACCCCATTAAAAGACCAAGGACTTACTTTTTCAACCCCGACTGGGAAGAGAAGTACTGTTTCGTGGAGCTGAAGGGCAAGTCTGTGTGCTTGCTGTGCTCTTCTACGGTGGCGATCCCGAAGAAATACAACGTCCAGAGACACTTTGAAGCGCACCATAGCACGTTTTCCAGCTGCTTCCCACTCGGTTCCGAGCTCCGGAAACAGAAGGTGGCGGAACTGAAGTCTACGCTGCCGCTGCAGCAGCCGCGATTAGCCCGGCCAGTGCCGTGCAAGAATACCACCATTGCCTCTTTCAAAATTGCAAGTTTACTTGCTAAAAGGAAAAAACCGTTTGAGGATGGGGAGTTGATCAAACAGATGTTTTTGGATGCCGGCGACTGTATTTTTGATGGTTTTCCCAATAAGAAGGAAATCATGGCCGCCATTCAAAAGCTGCAGCTGTCCGGGAACACGGTGACAAGGCGAATTAAGGCCATTTCGAGTGACTTGGAGTACCAACTGCAAAGTGATCTGCAGAGATGTCTGTGGTTTTCGCTTCAGCTGGACGAAGCCATGGACGTCACGGACTCTTCCAAGCTGGCGGTCATGGCGAGGATGGTATTCAGTGACCTTTCGGTGAAAGAAGAGCTGCTCAAATTATTACCCCTGAAAGGACAAAAGAAAGGAGAGGATATTTTTTGGACTTTCAAAAGCTACGCTACGGAGATCCATCTGCCCCTTCACAAACTGTCATCCATCAGTGCCGGTGGGGAACCGGCGATGGTGGACCACCTTAGTGGGTTCATTGCCCACTGTGAGAATGACAAGTCTTTCCCCAGATTCCTTTCTTATCACTGCATCGTTCACGAGGAAGCAGTGTGTGTGGAGGTGCTCCCTTTTAAACACGTTGTAGACACAGTTACAAGAATCATCAGCTCTATCCAAGCTGCCTCCTCGCGACACGGGCTTTTAAAGGCGATTTTGGAGGACGCCGAGATGGACAGCAGTGACCTCCCTGCGCGCACCGAAATGAGATGGCTGCAGCCAGGGAAGGTTCTGGCCAGTTTTTTGAACCTGATTGAAGAAATAAAGGAGTTCTTAAAATCCAGACATCTGTACGTTGAGCAGCTGGATGATAGGCCTTGGTTGGTGGACTTGGCTTTCGTGGTTGATCTGATGGAAAAACTGAACTGTTTGAAGGCCGAGTTGCAGGGGGAGGACGGCCACATTGCGGAGATGATCTCTTCAGTCCATTCCTTCCAAGGCAAACTGCGGCTGTGGAAGCTGCACTTTGAGAGGAAGTCACTTCTTCACTTCCCTTCAGTGCTGCAAGTGGGTGGAGACGGTGAACTCGACTTCAAGGCATTTGTGGGACACCTGGAAACACTGGAGGAGGCTTTCCACGCCAGGTTTCAACAATTTGCTGGTATCGAACCAGCTGTGGCCTTTTTCATAAACCCGCTTGGCGCAGTCGACGTCATAGAAACGGCCACGTCCATCGGGGACGTGGCTCAGGCAAGTATAGAAGAAATAGAGCTAGAGATGGTGGAACTTCAGAATAACTTTGTTGTAAAAGTGAGCTATGGCGAAAGCTATTTTTGGGAGCGGGTCGACCTGCAGAAGTTTCCTCTGCTGAAAAGGACTGCCGCAAAGATACAGTCTTATTTTGGATCCACTCGTCTACGAGAGTCCCTCTTCTCAGCCATGAAATCCGCCAAATCGAAAAACAGAACGCGGCTGACCAGTGACCATCTCGATGGCTATTTGCGGACTGGGACCTCCTCATACACCCCGGATTATGACAGACTTGCAAATGACATGCACTGTCAAGCATCCCACTAGTCCGGTGAGTTGTATGTTATATGAGGAACCGCCCAAACATCTGTGGTAGGCCCTGGCCCCTGTGAGAAGCCACTGTGGCAACACCAGTTACCCTTCTTTAAAATTCCAGAAGTGTTTTGAAGTCACCGCTATCTCCTGTGGTCTGTGGAGGACTCAGCATCAGCCTGAGGAACCCTCCCAGTGCTAAATGACAGAGGCTGATTAGGGGTCCCAAGTGGCTTATAACAGTCTCTGGTCCTCCATTTTATAATGATAAGTGATAAGACACTTCCATTCCATTTCGTGAAGGTAGGGAGGGGCCATAACTCAGTGGTAGAGCATCTGCTTTGGCATGCAGAAGGTCCCAGGTTCAATCCCTGGCATCTCCTGTTAAGAAAAACAGCCAAAAAACTGTAATAACAAGGCTTCAAAAAAGTTTTTCTGTCTTTAAATAACAACAATTACAATAATAACAAACACTTTCACTTTGGTTACATAAGTTGAAGATGACAAAAGGTGACAGGAACGGTGGTCTCCGGAATGAAGATTCCGTTTCGACTCTAAAGGAGTCTTCTTCCAACCCAAAGTTAAATTATGTGGATGAGTCAAATCCTTTCAAACCTCAACCCTTTAAGGCCATTCTGAGCAGTTTCTAAAACACATAATAAATAGGCATAACAATATTCCATTTAACCAGTTATAACAGGGAAGAAACTTCCTCACATCGATCAATCAGAATGGCTAACCTGATCTTGTCAGCTCACAGAAGTTAAAGCAGAGTCAGCCCTGGTTAGTACTTGGATGGGAGACCACCAAGGAAATCCAGGGTTGCTAAGCAGAGGCAGGCAATGGCAAACCACCCCTGTTCATCTCTTGCCTTGAAAATCCCATGAGGGGGGCACTGTAAGTTACCTGCAACTTGATGGTACTTAATTATTATGAGTTATTATTGGTCTTTTTGAGGATCTGCTGCTTCCTCTTCAGACATGAGTAAAAATGAAGACTTTCTGGCATTCTCTGAGATAATGAGTTTAATAGAAGAGAGAAGAGGTTGGATTTATACCCGCCCTTCACTAACCAAAGGAGTCTCAGAGCGGCTTACAGACTCCTTTCCCTTCCCCTCCCCACAACAGACACCCTGTGAGGTAGGTGGGGCTGAGAGAGCTCTGACAGAAACTGCTCTTTTTCAAGAACGGCTGTGCCAGAACTATGGCTGGCCCAAGGTCATCCAGCAGGTGCAAGTGGAGGAGTGGGGAATCAAACCTAGTTCTCCCAGATTAGAGTCCACGCACTTAGCCACTACACCAAACTGGCTCTATTCTCTGATCTGAATTTTATCCTATTTTTCCCCTCGCACTCTTATCACTTATCCACTTTTATTCTTGCAGGTGATGTGTGGGGAAACATGAATGCAAGTGAGCCATCAAGGGATGTTATAGAGGAAAAAACTTAGAGGGGGAAGGAGAAAACCTGGTGGTGCTAAGAGCTAGGTGGAAACACAACACAGGCAGAAGAGAAAGGGGACTTTTTTTTGGAACGGCAGAACATGAATTCAATGGGAGAAGTGCAAAGGAAAGAAGATCATCTCTGAAAAATCACGTCAATCGATGTCAGAGACTCCACTCAGAGAAGAAGCCACATCAGTGCTTGAAAAGCAGAGCTATTGAAAATAGCATTCATATTAAATTCCAGTTGTAGATTTGTTGCAGGGATCTGTTATTTTCAGTGTTGTTTTTAAAATATATATATATTTTATTGTGGTTTTTGAATGCTTTGTGCCTTGAGTCCTCTTGGGAGACAGACAATCTAGAAATAGAATCAATCAATATGGATTCACAAGTTAATTAATTATCCCATGGCATTGTGTGTTGTATAGCCAGGAGATCCTAAGATTGTCTGGCAGCTGTAAGTTCTAGCTCTTTTAGTGGTGAGCTGGACTTATTTTCAGCTGAGGGAGCTCTGAAAGAGCTGTGACTGACCCAAGGTCCCCCAGCTGGCTTCATGTGGAGGAGTGCAGAATTCATAGAATCACAGAGTTGGAAGGGACCTCCAGGGTCATCTAGTCCAACTCCCTGCACAGTGCAGGAAATTCACAAATACCTTCCCCTCCACGCCTCCAGTGACCGCTGTTCCACATCCAGAAGATGACAAAAAAAAAGCTCCAGGATCTTCAGATTATTGAAACCGGTTCTCCAGATTAGAGTCCGTTGCTCTTAACCACTACACACGCTAGCTCTTATGGATTCACAGACATGATTTCTGTCTACAGCAAAGCCAGGATCCATGAGATGCAAATGAATGGTTTTTGTATTGTGAAACAAGACCCTGGCAACATCTTGGCAATGAGTGTGATGTTTTTTTCTGTGCACCAGTTTTATTCATCTAAACTTCGAGTAGTAAAGAAAACTCTCTCTTGGATATCACGAAGGATGCCGGATAATTGAACTCGGGTTACAAAAAAGGGGGGGAGTTGGGCATACACATTTTCTAGGTAAGGAGCTTCTTGGATGGAATAAGAGGGTATCCACTGCCCAGGGAAACCAGGGGATTATTAGATCATCAAGATGGGTGTCTGTGTTAGTCTGTCTGTAGCAGTAGAAAAGAGCAAGAGTCCAGTAGCACCTTAAAGACTAACAAAATTTGGTGGCAGGGGAGGAGCTTTCGTGAGTCACTGGCAGGGTGTAAGCTTTCCTGAGTCACTGATCACTTCTGAAGGAATGTGTTTTGCACACGGAAGCTTACACTTTGAATAAAACTTTGTCGGTCTCAAAGGCGCCACTGGACTCCAAATTTGTTCTGCTGCTTCTGACCAATATGGCGGCCCACCACCTGAATCTGCTCACTAGAAGTGACTCTAAGGTGCTTCTGGATGCTTGCTTTTTTCTACTGCAAGCATTTATTAGTCATTTATCTTAAGTGGTTATGAACAGTGCTCCCTCTAAACTGAGTTAGTGTGAGCTAGCTCACAGTTTCTTAGCCTCTGGCTCACACATTTTTGTCTCAGCTCAGGAAGGATGGCTCCAGAGCAAACTCATTTATGCAGCAGCGAAATCGCTCCCTCACAACTTTAATGCCAGGAGCGCACAAAATAGAATTGTTGCTCACAGGACTCCACAGCTTAGAGGGAGCTTTGGTTGTGAACATTATTTATTTAAAACATTTATGATTTGTGTCTTCCTTGCATAACTCAAGATGGCTTACAACCACAGATGAAAAACACTTCAGATAAAATATGTTCGAGAAATGAAACCAAAATTTAAAATCACTACTTGGTACTGCTACTAAATTTAACCAAATCCAGCTCTAAACAAGAGCAGTCTTCAACTGCACCCTAAAGTCTGAAAGTGAGGGGGTCGGGTGCACCTCCTGGGGTGGTGGTGTCATTCCATAATTGTGGGCCTGCAAACGAAAAGGCCCCGCCTCGTGTCCCCATCAAATGAGCATCTTTGATTGATGGGACAGTTAGGAGGGCCTCTGCCTATGTTCTTACTTCCCGGGCAGGAACATATTGGACGAACGTTTCCTGGTCCCAAGCCATGCAGAGCTTTAAAAGTCCAAACTAACACCTTGAATTGGGCTCAGAAGTGGATTGGTAGCCAGTGTACTTGCTGTAATATCGGGGGTTACATGCTCCCGATAGCCGGCCCTGATCAGCAATCCGGCCACAGCGTTCTGCGCTAGCTACAGTCTCTGAACACTCTTCAAGGGTAGCCCCAAGTAAAGCCCATTGTAATAGTCCATTCTGGACGTAACTAAGGCATGGATTACATGGCCTAGATCTGACTGGCCCAGAAATGGACTCAATTGATGCACCAGTTGAAGCTGAGCAAAAGAACTCCAAACCACCACAGTCACCTGGTTTTCTAAGGTGACTGCTTGTTGTCAAAGTAGCACTCCCAAGCTGCGAACCTGACTTTTCCAGGGGAGTATAACCCCAACCAAGATAGGACAGACCTGAAGTACCCAGTCTCCCTTTCAACTCACCCAGAGAACCTCTTGTTGGGATTAAGTCTCAGCTTTTTCACCTTCCTCCAGCCCATTACTGACTCCATGCATTGGTTCAGAACATCGACAGAGTCCTTGGAATTAGGTGGAAAACAGACTTAGAACTGGGTATTTGAGAGTCATTGCCATTAAATGATCATCTATTGTTCACTTCCTGATTAAGATCAAGATGGGCAACCGTGTTAGTCTGTCTGTTGCAGTACAAAAGAGCAAGAGTCCAGTAGTACCTTAAAGACTTAACAAAATTGGTGGCAGGGGAGGAGCTTTTGTGAGTCAGTGCTTACTTCTTTAGTAACCTGATTAAGGTTACTGTTTATCATGTTTCATGCTGGAGAGAAACCATATGGATGTCCAGCCTGTGGAAAGTTTTTAGCTGGAAATCTAACTTTAATCCTCATCTGCGAAATCCCTTGGGCCAAAAACCACACAAGAGAGAAATCCTTTACATGAAAATTCCCTGCAGCTGGAAAATGAGTATTAGCTAGGATTATAGCCTAAGCGTTTCCTTCATGTGCTAGTTTTCTGCAAGCAGGGAATTTATTTTTCATAAAAGATCATTAAATTGTTAGCCTACCCCTACAAGCTGTGATTGTGTGGCCCAGACAAAAGGTGCAACACTTCAGTAAATACTGGCATTTATCCTTTAAAAATGTTTTGGATTTAATTTTTGTGTTGTTTTCTCAACGAAAAAAAAGTATGCTACAGGAGGGAAGAAGAGGTAGGGTAAAAAAAAAATGTTTTGGTTGGGGTCTTCCAAGTTGAGAGGCACCCGTATCTCTGGATACTAGGGCAATGGTTGGGGGGGCTTTCTGAGGCATTTGTCAAATTGTATGCCATCCTTCTCAGGAAGCAAGTGTGGTATTACATGAGAGCCAGTAAGCCATCAAGGGGCTTTCAAGTTGCAACTAACTTCAGGTGACCCCAGCAAGGGGCTTTCAAGGCAATGGAGAACCAAAGGTGGTTTGCCATTGCCTTCCTCTGCACAGTCTTTCTTGGTGGTCCCCCATCCAAATACCAACCTTAAGAACATAAGAGAAGCCAATGTTGAATCAGGCCGATGGCCCATCTAGTCCAACACTCTGTCACACAGCGGCCAAAAATACCATGTGCTATCAGGAGGTCCAGCAGTGGGGCCAGGACACTAGAAGCCCTCCCACTGCTGCCCCCTCCAGCACCAAGAATAGAGTGCATCACCTGCCCCAGACTGAGAATTCCCATCTATACCCTGTGGCTAATAGCCACTGGTGGACTTCTGCTCCATATGTTTATCTAATTCCCTCTTGAAACTGTCCATGCTTGTAGCTGCCACCACCTCCTGTGGCAGTGAATTCCATATGTTAATCACTTTTTGGGTGAAGAAGTATTTCCTTTTATCTGTTCTAACCCGACTGCTCAGCAATTTCATGGAGTACCCACGAGTTCTTGTATTGTGAGAAAGGGAGAAAAGTACTTCTTTCTCAACCTGCTCAATCCCATTCATAATCTTATAAACCTCAATCATGTCACCCCTCAGCCGTCATTTCTCCAAGCTGAAGAGCCCCAAGCGTTTTAACCTTTCTTCATAGGGAAGGTGTTCCAACCCTTTTATCATTCTAGTTGCCCTTCTCTGCATTTTTTCCAATGCTATAATATCCTTTTTGAGATGTGGCGACCAGAACTGTACACAGTATTCCAAGTGAGGTCGCACCAGTGATTTATACAGGGGCATGATGATACTGGCTGATTTGTTTTCAATTCCCTTCCTAATAATCCCCAGCATAGCATTGGCCTTCTTTATTGCAGCTACACACCGTCTAGACATTTTCATTGAGTTATCCACTACGACTCCAAGATCTCTCTCTTGGTCCGTCTCTGCCAGTTCAGACCCCATCAACGTGTATTTATATTTAGGATTTTTGGCTCCAATGTGCATCACTTTGCACTTGGCCACATTGAACCCCATTTGCCACGTTGACGCCCACTCAACCCTGCTTAGCTTCCAAGAGTTGATGACATTAGGTTATACTGGTGCCCACAAATACCTTTTCTGGTGCCTCCCAAGTGTTTAAGAAAGTAGTTGGGGCTACTTCAGGCTCTTGCCAAGCAGGTTTTCTGATTGGCCCCTGGAGAGCTGATGGGGTGTACAGATTAAAATAACACTGTTTTAGCAGTGCCTGCTACCACAGTGTTGGTGCTATTCTCTCATTCCTCTTTCCCGGTTTATTTTTCAATAACGCCTCCTCTCCTGCACTTGGTCTTTCTTTGGGTGTGTGTGTGTGTGGCTCCACTTCCTGTGGCAGCCATTCTGTGCATGGTTGTACTTTATGCAGAAGCCATTGCATGGTTACGTCCAACACCCGTGTCAGAATTCCAAAGGTGCCAACAGGGTCAAAAAGGTTGGGGACCCCCTGTGCTGGAAAAAGTCCAGAGGAGGGACAACCAAGATGATTAGGGGGCTGGAGCACCTTCCCATTGAGGAAAGTGTCTGGGACTTTACAGTTTAGAAAAGAGATGCCTAAGTGGGGACATGATACTAGAATTTGAAAGCATTCAATGAAGCTGATGGGCAGTAGGTTCAGGACGGGCAAAAGGAACTACTACTTTACACAGAGGGTGATTAAACTGTGGAATTCGCTGCCAGAGGATGCAGCAATGGCCACAGGAGCAGACAGCTTTAAAAGATGAGACAGATTAATCGAGGCGAGGTCTATCAGTGGCTACTATCCATGTCGACTAAAGGGAACCTCCACATGCAGAGGCACCAATCCTCTGAATCCCAGAGCCAGGAGGCAACCTCGGGGGAAGGCCTCGGCCTCTATTCCCTGTCATGGG
This sequence comes from Gekko gecko, assembly GCA_029375565.1. NCBI lineage: Eukaryota > Metazoa > Chordata > Lepidosauria > Squamata > Gekkonidae > Gekko > Gekko gecko. Next base: position 24,719,389 of record JAPDNY010000002.1, read on the forward strand.
CCCTCCAGAGGAACGGGTTGGCCACTGTGTGAAACAGGATGCTGGACTAGATGGACATCCCCCCCCCCCGTTTGCATTTTCCAAATCTCTACTTCTTCTTGGTTCTCGATAGGTTAATTCAAACGCTCCAAGAGGATGCCTAGAGAGGCAGGAACAGCATACTAATAAGGTCTGCACCTTTTCCTGTCCCGCCCACCAGGGAAAGCGCCACTGGCCTTGCGGGGGGGATGCTTTTGCAAGCGGAGCTGAAGTTTGGCATGCGGCAGGGGCGGCGAATGCAAGGTGCAAAGTGTGGTCGCTGGGAGGTGGGTGCAGAAAATGGCTGTCCTGAGGGAAGGAGGGAGGCTGGGGAAAAGAGTGGGGTCCTGGCCCCCCCATCCTAGAGTGGCCCATGGTTACCCCTTGGGTTCTAGTTTGCGGCTAGTCCTCATGAGACGCAGAGTGGGTGGAAATGCGGTCGGTCTGACGGGTGTGGGCTTTTTTTGTTCCTTATTCAATTGTTTCTTTCCTCCAAGGCGGAGCCTGTGAGAACGATTCAGTTTTCAAGTGTGTGTGTTTGTAAAAAAAAAATACTTCTTAGTAAACAGGAGTCGTGTCCCCTGGAAGATTAACAAGGTTTTATTTCCAATTTTGGAGTGTTTATGTGGTGGGAAATGCCGTCAAGTCGCAGCCGACTTATGGCGACCCCCCGAGGGTTTTCAAGGCAAGAGGCGTTCAGATGTGGTTTGCTCTTGCTTGCCTCTGCATATCGACCCTGGTATTCCTGCGTGGCCTCCCAAATACTGACCAGGGCTGCCCCTGCTTAGCTTCTGAGATCTGATGAGATCAGGCCAGGCCAGCCTATCCAGGTTGGGGCGCAGAAGCTGCTAGGGGAATCAGATGTTGCTGATCTTTAAGGTGCCACAAGATTCCTTTAAAAAAAACTTGCAAAAACAACCTCATTCTGGGTTTGAAACTTTCCTGTTCCCAGTTAGATCAGTGGGACTACCTAGCTGCATATTGTCAGCTTAGCAATAGCTGTCCAGGGTCTCAGGTAGAGGAAAACTTTCTACAACATCTGCTGCCCGAGAAAGTCAAAACCTGATGATCACCTGACAGTTGCATTCAGTGGCAGAGAATGATGATATAGCTTCAAGAGGGGACTGGATAAACATCTGGAGCAGAGGTCCATCAGTGGCTCTTAGCCGCAAGGTATAGATGGAACACTCTGTCTGGGGCAGTGATGCTCTGTATTCTTGGTGCTTGGGGGGCAACTGTGGGAGGGCTTCTGGAGTTCTGGCCCCACGGGTGGATCTCCTGATGGCCCCTGGGTGACACAGAATGTTGGACTGGATGGGCCACTGGCCTGATCCAACATGGCTTCTCTTATGTTCTTATTCCTTGGCCCCCTCCTGGCTCGCTTCGGGGGCTGAAGTTTTAGCTCTGAGTCGATAATTGCAGGATGGTTGGTAGAATTGCTGGAAGAGTGATCAGCTTGTGCCCTGTTTCCCTGGGATGGGCAGAGAAGGAAGGCTATTTACCCCCTTCCCCCAAGTGGACCGCTGGGTATTTTCAGATGGGCCTGCTGGGATTCTCGCGAAAGAATGCTGGAATTGGACCTTTGGTCTGCTTCAGCTGGGTTTGCTCTTCAGCACAAGTGCAGATTCAGGAACCACTGAAGACGCAATTAGTTATGCAAAAAATGTTTTATTTATTTGACGTATAGATCTCCTGCCACTTTTGTACATGAGGGGGCTTGCGATAGAATAAATCCTCAAAGACAGAACAGCATGGTCATGTAATGCTGCTTTTGTACTGAGTTAGACCCTTGCTCCATCCATGTCAGTCTTGCCTCGCCTGATTGGCCGTGGCTCTCCAGGGTCTCTGGCAGAGGTCCTTCATATCAGCTCCTAGCTGATCCTTGAAGCTGGAGGTGCCAGGGATTCACCCTGGAACCTTCTGTAGGCCAAGCAGATGTTTCATCACTAAGCCATGGCCGCTTCTCTAAATGAACCTGCTTTATACTGAGTTAGAACCTTGGCCTACCTCATCCTTTCAACTGAAAATGCCGGGGATTGAACCTGGGGCCTTCTGTGTGCCAAGCAGATGCTCTACCAATGAGTCACGGCGCCATTCTGAACATTTTCCCTTTTTCTTTCCCACCAACAGGCTGAGAAAGGAGGCTTGCCACCAGCTACAAAGTAGTGAAAATTATATTAATTTATTTACTTCATTTATACTGTATTGATATAGAGAGCTGGTTTGGTGTAGTGGTTAAGAGCGCGGACTCTAATCTGGGAGAACCAAGTTTGGTTCCCCACTCCTCCACATGCAGCTGCTGGTGTGACCTTGGGTCAGTCACAAATTCTTTCAGAGCTGTTCTCTCAGGAGCAGTCCTTGAAAGAGCTCTCTCAGCCCCAGCTACCTCACAGGGTGCCTGTTGTGGGGAGGGGAAGGGAAAGAAGATTTGTAAGCCACTCTGAGAACCCATTGGGTAGTGAAGGGTGGGGTATAAATCCAATCTGCTCCTCCTCCTCCTCTCTTCCCAGTGGGAACCCAGGCATTACAACACTCTTCCCTTCCTCCTCCATTTTATTCTTACAACAACCCTTTGAGGTAGGTTAGGCTGGGAGTCTGTGCCTGGCCTGAGGTCACCCTGCAAGCTTCCATGGCAGAGTGGGGATTTGAACCTGGGTCTCCTAAACCCTAATCTGACACTGTCTAAACATGACATCGCACAGGCTCTTGTGTCACTGCACGAATATTGCAGTTTCCACTGAGCTCTTCATCGGCTCTCATGGAGAGTTCTGTGATATTCAGAATTTAACACCGCATCGTTTATTTTGCTTGGAAAATATCTATGCTGCATTCCAGTAACAGCCCTCCTGCAGGTATTTCTGAGGCAGATATCAAAACAAGCTTCCCATTCCACAGTTTGCGGTTTCGTCTCTTTGAATCACCACACACTGGTCAGAACTGACTTTCCTTTTCCTGTCCACAGAGAGAGACGCAAAGGAACAGATCTCGACTGTCCCAGAAAATGCAGAGCTGGGACAAAGAGTGTGGGCCGGATATCTGTGCCCAGGTGGTAGCCTTGGCGGAGGATTTCCTCCTGAGGCAGCAGGAGCCTGAAAGTGAGGAAGAAAAGGTGAGTTTGGGTGATGCTGAGAAGTTCAGCCAAGAGGAAGAGATGGCTGCTCTGTCTCTCAGTACGGAAGAAGGGACCTCTTCACAGTGTGGCTAGATTTATTTATTTGTTTAGACAATTTGTATGCCATCTCTCCAGGAACCTGCCCCAGGCGGCTTACAAAACAAAAATAATAATAAAAACACCTTAAAAGCAAGCAAGGATGTGTCTCTTCCAGCATCCTGTTGCCCACAACAGCCACCCAAAGGCCTTCTGGAAGCCCACCTTTTTCACTCCCCAGCAGCTGGTAGCAGAGTTACACTGCCTCTGTAGGTGGAAGCTCCATTTAGTTGTCAAGAATTCACCTCTTCCTTTTATTTATCAGGGGGAAAGGGAGAAAAACCCTTTGAGAGATTATGGATAATGCTAGATAATGCTGAAGGAACGCACGTTGTCTTGAAGTGGGGAGGGGGATGGGCTAGGGCCAGGTGTGCAGGGAGGAGCCATGTTGGGGAGTGATTCTGGCTGATGGAGAATTGGGATTTCCTCTCTCCCGCAAGTCCCCGCAGGCTCCCCTCTTGTAGATGTTCTCCCTTTTAATTTTAGTTCTTTGGCTGGGAACTTCTCGTCTGTAGCTGTGAACTGTTGGTTGCATCCAGAGAGGCCTAGGTTTAAATCCCCACTTTGCCATGCCAAGGTGCTGGTTGAGAGCCCATGGCTCAGCCGCACAGCCCCTGCTTTGCTTGCAGAAGGTCCCAGGTTTGATCCCTGGCATCCCCTGCCAAAGGAATCACATCAGAGCAATGTGAAAAAACTTAGCTTGAGTTTCTGGAATGCCATTATCATTCACAGGAGACAAGACCATCCCTGATAGACCAATACTTAACTAGACTGTTAGTTCTCCTTCAGTGGGGGAAGTCATCCAGGAACTGGTTAGGTCGCGCCTCTGCTCGCTCAGATAGGCTATGCAAATTTCTTTTGTTGCGTAGCTCCTGTTGGAGTGGCCTAGGCTGACCTCTCCAGTTCCTGCAAAGCCCTGCACTCGGTAGGATGCCCGAAGCTTCTACTCCAAGCCAGAAGGGTTGCAATACAAAGAGAAAAACTTTTCTTTAAACTTTAAATTACACGAGCCCAGAAGCCAGTCAGAAGACTCTTTCTTCCCAGGCAGCCAGAGAAGTCGGATGGCACAAGAAGGGAAGAAGAAGAAATGTCACCCCCCCCCCGAGGCTCCGGACGGAGGGGAAATGGCCGTGGCGCAAAAGTCCATGGAGCGGCAGCCCATTACTCCCGAGGCTTCGGGAGTCGGGCAGAAGGAGGATCAGTGGCTGGGAGTCGCGCTGCTGCATCTGAGAGATGAGGGACACTCCATGAGCGCTCACCCTCGTGCAGCAAGAAGATGTCTAAGACGAAGGCGGGCCAGGTCTGGCTCGGGGCAGACCTTTGGACCCTGGGGGGCAGTGGGGGCACTAGGACCATGGGGAGCGGCACCAGTTCTTTAGCCTCTTCCCCAGCCCCCAACCTTCCAGCTGCAATTTCAGCAGGTCTCTCAGCCTCCACCAGTCCCAAATGGCACGGCACCTAGCTGCCCTTTTTCCACCGGTCTTTCCAGCGGGCTCCCCTTGGATGTGGCCACTTCTGGGGGGACCCTGGCTGGGTGCGCAATGGTCCCACCCTCTCGGGAACTGGGCCAGCCCAATCTCCATCCCAGCGGGAGTTCCAGGAGCCCAGAGGAAGGGGTTTCTCCAGGGGATCAAAACGCCAGGGACGCCACCATTCTCTGACATCCCAATCCTCCTTGGGCTCTAGGTCCCCGGCTGCTGGAAACAGGCCTACAAGACCTGGGGCACCCATGCCATGTGGGGCCTCTGGAGGCTCAGAGGAGCAGGGGGAGTGAGATCAGGCCAACGCTCCCGGAGGGTTGGGGCGGTCAGAGCCAGGCATCCCCCTCCCAAGAAACCGCCTTAACACCATCTGCTCTGAACAGGTGGAGACGTCCTCCACCATTACTTCCTTGGCCAATACTGAAAAAGAGGAAGGGGAATGGTTGGGGGATGAGGTGGAGTTGAAACCCACATCCTCTCACCTGTTCCAGACTGAGCATTTCCAGCGGCTGTTGGCAAAGGTGATCTCCACCCTAAATTTCCAGATGGAGGAGTCAGAAAAGCCACGGTCATCGGCATCTGCGAAATTAGACCCTAGGGGTTTTAAAAAGCCTGTGAAGATCCAGTCCTTCTCCCCCTTTCCGGATTACTTTGCGGATGTGGTTTGGGAAGAATGGGCCAATCCTGGGGGCAGGACCTCTATTGTCAATAGCGAAGCGTCTTTATTCATTGCCCGAGGAAACGGTGGAGGACCTAAAGGTGCCTCTGATTGACGCCCCGGTGGTGGCTCTTCACTCAGGGGCAGTGCTACCAAAAGATGGGGAAAACGCTTTAAAGGATGTCACGGGCAGGAAGAACGAAGCCGCCCTGAGGAAGGCACATGAGGCTACGTCCTTGGCAATTTGCTCCTCAGCCACTCTGTCCAATTTCACCAGGGCCACCGCGGTTTGGGCTGACAACCTCTTGCAGAACCCTGAAGTTTCTCCGCTGGTCCTGAGGCAGACTCTGCTGAAGATGAAACGGGTGGCCGAGTTCGCAGTGGACACATCCCTGGACAGCATCCAGTTCTGTGCCAGGGCACAGGCAGCCAACATTATCATCCGTAGAAACATCTGGCTCAAGCATTGGAAAGTGGACACCTTGTCAAAGAGCAACCTGGCTACGGAAAAGTTTTCTGATAGGCTCCTCTTCGGGGAGTCAAATCTGGACAAGGTGCTGGCGGAGACTAGGGAGGAGAAGAAGGCCATGCTGTCATCTTCTGATCGCCTTGAGCAAGACACCAAGGCCAGAACCTCCCATTCCTTTCGTGGTCCCTACAACGCAGGACGGGGACGAGATAGCAGAGACAACAGGCCATTCAAATCCTTCAAGTACGGCGCGCAGAATGCCCCCAAACACGCAGCTGCCTACAGATCCGAAAAAGGTGCCATGCCGAAGAAGCAGGCGGCATGACGGCCCGATCGGGGGCCGGCTTCAAACCTTCGCACAGGTTTGGGGCCGGACCACCACGGACCAGTGGGTGCAGGCGATCGTATCTCAAGGATACAGAATAGAACTCACCGGCACTCCTCCTCCCAGCTTCACCCCATCTCCAGTTCGAAGACACAAGGAGAGATTGCAACATCTGCAAGAAGCAATCCTTCACTTCCAAGACATCAGTGCCATAGAAGAAGTGCCTGAAAGGGAGCGGTTCAAGGGAGTGTAGTCCGTCTTGTTAGTTGTTCCAAAGAAGTCAGGGGACTGGAGAGCGATAGTGTACCTGTGAGGGCTCGACCACTGGGTGGTGCAGAGGAGGTTCAGTATGGAGCCCCTGCGCCACATCTTGCAAGTGCTACAGCAGGGAGACTTTTTGACTTCCATGAACCTCAAGGAAGCATACTTGCATATCCCTATACTCCCCTCCTCTCGACAATTCCTGCACTTCTGCTTCCTGGACAGGCATTTCCAGTACAAAGCCTTGCCCTTTGGCTTATTGTCGGCCCCCAGAGTTTTCACCAAAGTCATGGTGACTCTGGTGGCGGCCCTGCGCCTGAAAGGCATCCACGTGTACCCATAGCTAGATGACATCCCTATACGAGTGGGGGACTACAAGCCAGCAGTCCGCAACACTCAGAGAGCAAGGGAGTTTCTGGATGCACACGGCTTCCTTTTCAACGAGGAGAAGAGCCACCTCATTCCAACGCAGGACCTTGTGCACCTCGGAGCACGGATAAACACCAGCCAAGCCACGGTTTCTCACCAGGAGGAGAAACAGCTCAAGATTCGGGCCTTCGTGTTGGACATCAGGGCCGAGGACCGAGCGGACCACTGCAGGGCCTGATGATATCAATGACTGAATTGGTCCCATGGGCGCAGTTCCACGCCAGGCCTTTGCAGTGGACTCTTCTTCCGTTCCAGCGGGATGTCGCCAAAAAACACCACATCCTGCTTCAGGTACCAGAAGGCCTCCGAGGGGAGCTACAGTGGTGGACGCAACCAGAGAACTTGTCCGAGACCATCAGCTTCCTCCGACCCCGGCAACTGGTATTAACCACAGATGTGCGCCAGAGGGGTTGAGGGGCCCATTGCGGTCACCTTGTCACACAAGGCAGATGGTCCCCGGAACAGGCCTCTCACAGCATCAACTAGCTGGAACTTTGGGCAGTAACACTAGCGCTGTGGGCATTCCAGCAGCATGTACAGAACCATCATGTACTGGTGCGTACTGACAACATCCACGAAAGCGCACGTCAACCGGCATGGAGGCACCAGGTCAAGGTCCCTCTTCACAGAGGCCAGATTACTGCTTCAATGGGCGGAGAAACACACTCTCAGTCTCAAAGCAGAACATTTGAGAGGCCTATCAAACCTCCAGGTGGATTGGCTAAGCAGGGTGGATCTGGACCCAGGCAGATGGGCATTGAACAAGGAGGTCTTCGCCCAACTCACAAAACGGCTTGGAATTCCGGTGATGGACCTTCTAGTGAGCTCAAGGAACCACCAAATGGAGCAGTTCCTCTCCAGGTACCAGGAACCAGCCGCGGAAGGAGTCGACGCGTTATCCCATCCCTGGCCAAAAGGTCTCCTGTACGCTTTTCCCCCTACAGCCCTCATAGGGGCAACACTCAACAGAAGCAGATGGGAGAGCCACAGTGGTATTTGTGGCACCTCACTGGCCAAGACGGCCATGGTTCTCGGTCCTGGTCCAACTGGCTTCGGAGAGACCATGGTCACTCCCTCAGAGACCGGACCTACTGCAGCAGGGACCCATTCTCCACCCGGACCCAGCAGGACTGCAACTGACTATGTGGAAATTGAATGTGCATGACTAGCGGACAAAGGATTTCCCAGTGAGGTCATCGAGGTCATGCTACAGGCCAGAAGGCCTTCTACCCGCCGCATCTACAGTCATACCTGGAGGTTATTCGTAAGCTGGCACATGGGATACACCCTCTGTGGGCCACAGGTAAGGACGTCATTCTATTTCTAGCTGAGGGATGGCGACGAGGACTTCGGCCAAACACACTGAAACGACAAGTGGCCATACAAGCATGTCTGGGACATGAATCATGAAGGGAAGTATCCACGAGCCGGTACGTTAAGAAGTTCTTGAAAGGAGTAATCCAGCTGGCTCCTCCAGTCTGGCACAGGTTCTCGACGTGAAATCTCCACAGTAGGGGAAAGCCTTGTCAAAGCCACCATTCGAGCCCATGAAGACGTCTGAGCTCCACCTTCTGTCATGGAAGGTGGCCTTTCTCATCGCAGTAACTACGGCCAGATGGATATCTGAAATGGCTGTGCTTTCGGCGAGAAGGGAGCTTTGCATCTTCCAGAAAGACTCCGTCTCCTTGCGGATGGACCCATCCTTTCATCCTCAAGGTGAATTCGGCCTTCCACATTGACCAGCTTATTACATTACCTTTGTTCTGCCCATGTCCGGTACACCCTAAGGAGAAGTCCTGGCACAAGCTAGATGTACGTAGGGCTCTACGTATATATCTGGACAGGATGGCAGCCTTTCGATGGTCGGATACATTGTTTGTGGCATATGGTGCCCCCGATCAAGGCAAAAAAGTCTCCAAGGCCACACTGGCCTACTGGATCAGACAATGTATTACCAAAGCCTACGAGGTGCAGGGCCTCACACCTCCAGCCCATCTGACGGCGCACTCCACGAGAGCGGCGGCAACGTCGGCGGCATTTTCCATGCAAGCCATGATCGAGGAGATCTGCAGAGCAGCAACCTGGAGGTCTTTCTCCACGTTCGTGAGACACTACAGGATGGATCAGGCAGCCTCGGCTGAGGCCGCGTTTGGCAGAAGAGTATTACAGCAACTGCTGAAGACGTGAAATAAAAAAAAGATCAGTGAATAAATAAATACATAAATCAACAATAATATCAGTCACCCACCCAGAAGGACAGCTTGGGTATAACTAACCAGTTCCTGGATGACTTCCCCCCACTGAAGGAGAATGGTACATTGGACCCTACCTGAAGGTTCTTTCTCTTCAGGGGGAAGAAGTTGTCCACATCCCACCTGTACAGGTTACAAGGAGAAGGCCAGAGTGGCGAGAATAGGGAGGACTGCACCAGCACAACTTACAGATGCCGTGGACCGGGATAAAGACGTAGAAGAGCAGCAATCCACGGACAGGGCTTGGACTGGAGAGGTCAGCCTAGGCCACTGCAACAGGAGCTATGCAACAAAAGAAATTTGCATAGCCTATCGGAGCGAGCAGAGGTGTGGCCTAACCAGTTCCTGGATGACTTCTCCCCCCACTGAAGAGAAAGAACCTTCAGGTAGGTCCAATGTACCGTTTTTTTCTCCACAAACCAGGATTTTATACCAGATCATGGAAAAACTACATCTAGTTAACTTGTGTGCCTACATTTGTACATTAGAGGTAATTGGTGACATATGATTCTATGTGCCAGAAGGGAAACATGCCTGTGAGCCTGGTATCAAAGCAGGTTCATGCACGTTCCATCTTAATGATGGCTTATTATGAATGTAACCTCTATTGACTAGCCCAAGAGAGAATTCTGTGACTTGGGCAGGGATGTGGTATTTGGAACCTCCCCACACTTGTCCTAATGTGCTAACCCCTACACCACACCAGAGGGAGGGGCTGTAGTTCAGTGGTAGACCATCTGCTTGGTATGTAGACGGTCCCAGGTTCAATCCCTGGCATCTCCAGTTCAAAGGATTAGGTAGGCCAAGGTCTAACTGAGGAAATGGCAGGGTCTTTTAGGGAAGGGTCCATGGCTCAGTGGCAGAGCATCTGCTTGGCATATAGACGGTCCCAGGTTCAATCCCCGGGATCTCCAGTTCAAAGGATTAGGTAGACCAGGGTCTAATTGAGGAAATGGCAGGGTCTTTTAGGGAAGGGTCCATGGCTCAGCAGCAGAGCATCTGCTTGGCATGTAGACGGTCCCAGGTTCAATCCCTGGGATCTCCAGTTCAAAGGATTAGGTAGGCCAAGGTCTAACTGAGGAAATGGCAGGGTCTTTTAGGGAAGGGTCCATGGCTCAGCGGCAGAGCATCTGCTTGGCATGTAGATGGTCCCAGGTTCAATCCCCGGGAACTCCAGTTCAAAGGATCAGGTGATGTGAAAGAATTTTGCCTGAGATCCGGAGAGCTGCTGCTAGTCTGAGTAGACAAAACTGACCTGGAAGGACCAAGGGTCTGATTCAGTAGAAGGCAGCTACACGCGTTCAACAACAGGAGAAGGGAGGTGTTTATATATTTATTTTAAATCACAACCCTGTAAAAATTCCATGCCCCGAGTAGTTTACAATTTAAAATCTAGATCAGGAGGACGCTACAGAGGAGACAAGGGGAAAGGTAAACAGGAGAAGAATATTCAGTTCTGTTTATGTACATGTATTCAAGCATAGTTCAGGAGGGGACGAGGGTTGTTTCTAAACCTTTCGGAAAGTTCTGTGGATTTCCATATTGTGCCTCGCAAATAAATATGAAAAAGTTCCTATCCTTGTGAAATCCACCCCCACTGCCCACATTTAGCAACATGAATCATTTCTGACTTAAAATCCAGGAAAGAACCAGCTTCCCTGACTAGTCACCTGGATGCAGTTCTCAGCTCGCCATAGACAACCAAGGACGTCATCTCAGGTCTGGTTCTTTTTCAGGAGCCTCGCCTCTCAGACCAGGATCCGCCGGATGTCATGAGGTTTCAGGAAGCTAAGCCAGAGGAAGACAGGGAGGCTGGCGTGCTTGGTAAGGATTCCTAAGCCTGAATTATTGTATATTTGGGAATTCTTTTGGCGGTGGCTTCTCACTTCTGCTACACTGGGAGTCACATTTTTCATTAAACTTCAATATTTTGATGGATCTGTGTACAGTGGCTGGGTATGGTGGGCGGGCAGTCTTTGAATAGAAACCTATTTTACTGATAAGCATTCAGACTAGTTAAAAACTGAGACAGCAATTTCCTGCCCTATTTTTAGATTCAGGTGGGTAGCCGTGTTGGTCTGAAGCAATAGAACAAACTTTGAGATCAACAAGTTTAATTCTGAGCTTAGAGGTTAAGACCCTAAGCTGGCCGACTGGAAGGTCTGTAGTTTGGCAGTTCGAGACCCGAATGCCACGTGACGGAGTGAGCTCCCGTCTCTGGCCCCAGCTCCTGCCAGCCTAGCAGTTCGAAAGCAAGAAATTGCAAGTAGATAAATAGGTACTGTTTCAGTGGGAAGGTAACAGTGTTCCATGCACCTCGGCGTTTAGTCACGCCGGCCACATGACCACGGAAACGTCTTCAGACAGCGCTGGCTCTTCGGCTTGGAAACGGAGATGAGCACTGCATCCCTAGAGTCAGATTCGACCAGCCTTTGAGCAAGGGAAACCTTTATAAGCTTTCAGGTATCTGAAGAAGGGTGCATGCACACGAAAGCTTATACCCAGAATTAAACTTGTTGGTCATAACTCACACTTTGCTCTGCTGTCCCATTTTTAGCTACTGTTGCCAGCAGCCATTAAGGGGCTCTGTCCTCACCAATACACCCATCTCCCCCTGAATTTCACTGATCCCCTTCTGAAACCCTTCATGCTGGTGACTTTCACTGCATCTTGTGACAGTGAGTTCCACAAGTTAACTCTGCGTGATTAAAGCCCTTCCCCATGGTCTGTCTTCAACCTCTGCTGCCCGTAAAATTGGGCAGGTTATGGTGAAGAAGCAAAAAACCCCTTGTGAGATGGATCTTTCCCTAAGGCCTGGACTTCCCCACCATTCCCTGTGGTCTTAAAAACAAACAACCCCCCTCCCAGTGGTTTTGTTCTTTACACCTGTCTGAACAATACCGTGCAGTTTGGACCAGTGTTCCCTCTAAGCTGAGTTTGTGTGAGCTAGCTCACAGTTTTTTAGGCTCCAGCTCACACATTTTTTGTCTCAGCTCAGGAAGGATGGTTCCAGAGCAAACTAATCTATGCAGTAGCCAAATGGCTCGCTCGCAGCTTTAATGCCAGCAGCTCACAAAGTAGAATTTTTGCTCACAGGGCTCCACAGCTTAGAGGGAACATTGATTTGGACTGGGACTAAAAACAGATTTAACTAGAGGTATATTCTGTGTGCCCTGACCTGGGTGGCCCGGGCTAGCCCCATCTCATCAGATCTCGGAAGCTAAGCAGGGTCAGCCCTGGTGAGTACTTGGATGGGAGACCGCCAAGGAAGGTCCCGGGTTGCTACACAATGGCAAACCAGAATTACCAGAATGTATTGCGTATTGAGCTGCGGTGGCTCAAGTGGTTAAGACGCTGAACTGCAGGCTGTGGAAGGTCAGTAGTTCAGCAGTTCGAGACCCGAGAGTGCCGCATGACGGGGTGAGCTCCTGTCTCTAGTTCCAGCTCCTGCCAACCTAGCAGTTCGAAAGCAAGAAATTGCAAGTAGATAAATAGGTACCACTTCGCTGGGAAGGTAACAGCGTTCCGTGTGCCTTGGTGTTTAGTCATGCCGGCCACATGACCACGGAAATGTCTTCGGACAGCGCTGGCTCTTCGGCTTTGAAACAGAGATGAGCACCGCAACCCTAGAGTCGGATTTGACTGGCTTTTGAGCAAGGGAACCTTATTGCGTATATAGCCAAAGGCCGTCACAATACAGAATTAGGATAACAAAAAGGAAAATAATTCTAAGCATACGTAGATAAAGCAGCGATTAAAAAGAATTTTCACACAGATAAATGCGGACTAGCTATTAATATTGTAAACAGTAAAATGGTAAAATAAGAAATCCAGTTGGTCATAAAAAGGTTAATTTTCTGAGGCTACAGTCCTAGCCCTGATTATTTTGACGGCCAAGGTGAAAAGAGACACTCTGTAACTGACGAGTGGATCAGTATCAGGTAATAGAAAGACCAGCTTGTCAATGTCAAAGGGAAATGTTTGTCCTATTAGCAGATTATCTAGAAATTTAGATCTCGCTGCTGTATACACAGGACAAAATAATATATAGTGAAGAACGTCCTCTGGGACTGAGGCACCACGTATACAAGAACGTAAAGCCCGTGGTATTTGAGAGTATCTCCCCGTGAGTAGAGCCCTCGGCATTGTCTGAAAACGTAAGGGAGTGAGTGCCTTTCTGAGATTTTGAGATGTAATATTCACTAAATAAGGAGCTCTCTAATGATCTCTTTTGAATAGCTTAAACCAAGGGGAGAATTTAGACCTAGAGGTTGTAACACTGTCCAATAAAGCATCACATCTATAGATCCAGTTTTGTTAGTTGGTGCCAATATTGAGAACCCCCAGCAAATCGTCTGGAATGGAATAATAGGCAAGTATGTTGTAGTAATAACAAGACCAGGATGTATCTCTACATGACACTAGTTGAAAACATTGTATACTAAATATGTTGGTAGTGGCAGTATGACCCTTATTCCAGACTTTGAGTAGAGCAAGATGGACGCAAGCCCTAACTGAGGGCATACCAAGTTCTGCCCTCATTAGGGCTGCATTAGGGGTCGCCTTGGGCAAGGCAAGGAGTTGTCTGATGAATAAGTTTTGAATTGACTCCAGGCTGGAGATTACGTAGTCCTTCCAGCCCCAGACCTCTACGCAATGGCAAACCATCTCTGTTTATCTCTTCCCTTGAAAACCCTCTGGGATTGTCATAAATTGGCCACGACTTGATGGCACTTTCCACCACATCCTCTGCACATGTGCAGAATCCTGTTTTTATATTCCAAGTTGCCAGATAATTTCTCAGGGAAATAGTAAGATGGTACAGTCTAGAGTCACAAGCTATGCTGAAACCAGAAAACTTGAGTGACCACTATAGTTCAGACATTTTCTTTGTCTTTCTCTCCCTCTCTTTACTTGGTGTTTGACTCATGGCTGTGGGTGTCTTTTCCAGAAGAGGATGGGCCAGGAGAGGAGAACATGAGGGAGCCATTTGCGCTGGAAAGACCTGACCATATAGACCCCAGCAGAATACCTTTGGAAGAGGTCATAGGGAAGTGCTTCCATTTTCCCGAAGAAACAGCACATGAAAATGCCCGTAAAGCTACCTTTGTGACAGAGAAGCCCTTTGAGTGCTCAGAGTGTGGGAAACACTTTGCCACGAGCTCTCACCTGATCAACCATAAGAGGGTCCATACGGGAGAAAAACCTTACAAATGCTTGAGCTGCGGGAAGAGCTTCACCGAGAGAGGAAACCTCCTTAAACACCAGAGGACTCACACGGGAGAGAAGCCGTACGAGTGCTCCGATTGCGGCAAGGCCTTTGGCATCAGCTCCCAGCTGATCAGCCACAAAAGGGTCCACACGGGAGAGAAACCATACGAGTGCCTGGGCTGTGGGAAAAGCTTCTGCACCAGCTCTCAGCTAGTACGCCACAACCGAGTGCACACGGGGGAGAAACCGTACGAATGTGCCGAGTGTGGGAAAGCCTTCAGTCAGAGGGCATACCTTGTTGGCCACGAGAGAACCCACACTGGAGAGAAGCCGTTCGAATGCTCACAGTGCGGGAAATGGTTCTCTCATCGCTCCGACCGCCTGCGGCATGAGAAGATCCACACGGGTGAGAAACCGCACAAGTGTTCAGACTGTGGGAAAGGGTTCAATCAGAAAGGCTCCCTCGTCACGCACCAGAGGACCCACACAGGAGAGAAGCCCTACGAGTGCTCCGAGTGCGGGAAAAGCTTCAATGACAGGGGCTACCTCGTCACGCACAGAAGAACCCACACTGGCGAGAAGCCCTATGAATGCACAGATTGCGGGAAAAGCTTCAGTAGAACTTCCCATCTTACGGCACATAAAAAAACCCATATAGGGGAAAGGTCATAGTGTGGAATGTTCATAAAACCTCAAAATGATTTCTGGAGAAGTGAGAATACAAGGGGATGCTCAGAACAAAGGGAAGATTGGACTTCAGACAAGGGGGGAAGTTTTGGCTGGAGCCAAAAATAAATAAGCATCAGACAATCACAAAGGAGACAAACCTGGAAAATTGTACTCATGGCTGAACAATGTACCCTGTAGGTGGGGTATTAAAATATGTGAACAGGGTGCATGACCATTGGTGGTAGCTTTGGGTACATCCAGGGCTCTTTTTGTAGAAAAAACTCAGCAGGAACTCATTGGCATATTACGCCACACCCCTGACAGCACAGCTCATTAGCATATTAGGCCATACCCCCATGTTACCAGAAGCCACACCCACCTTTTGCTTCTTATTCTGTTTACCTCGTTTGTTGTCAAAACCCAGAGCTTTTTTTGGAGCAGGAACTCCTTTGCATGTTTGGCCACACACCCCTAATGTAGCCAATCCTAATGAGTTTCTGCTGTTAGGTGTGGCCTATTATGCTAATGAGTTCCTGCTGGGCATGGCTAACTCAGGAGCCAACCGGAACTCTGTTCCTGTGCGTTCCTGCCCAAAAATAGCCCTGGGTACATCTGTCATTAAAAAATCCTGGTGGGTCAGACTAAAGATACAGTTTCCAGTGGAGGATGTACCCTTGGTTCCATGAAGAGCAGAGCATGAAGGCAATAGCCCAGTTGTCCCTCCCCAGACACTGGTATTGAGATACACTGCCTCTGAACATGGAGGTTCTGTCTGATCAGATCTCTCTTCTATGAATGTTTCTAAGCCCATTTTTTGAAGTCATCTAAGCCTGTATCCACCATTACACAATGTGGCAGTTAATTCCATAAATTATGTGTTGTGTGAAAAACATGCTTTTGTTTGTCCTGAATTTACTATTAATTTCATTGTGCGACTTGTGTTCTGCTATTAAGGAAGGAGAAAAAAAACACCCCTCTCTTTATGAAGCCATTTGGTGCTTGGAGTGCCACAGTGGGAGGGCTTCTGAAGTTCTGGGCCTGCTGACGGACGTCCTGATGGCACCTGGGTTTTAGTCACCATGTGACACAGAACGTTGGACTGGATGGGCCACTGGCCTGATCCAGTGTGGCTTCTCGAATGTTCTTAAGAGCTTTCAGACATAATGACGTAAATAAATGTCACATTGATTTTTGTCATCTCTAAAACTCCATCCTCTGTCTCTTCTGTGGTTCCCCAGATGCCTTCCTTGACGGTAACAATTCCCACAGGAGCCTCCCCCAGCATTTTCCACATTGAAAGTGGATGCCTTGGCAGGTTTTGCATAGCTGCTGAAGTAGTTAGATGTCAAAGGCTTCCATTACGAGAGGGTCGATGCCAGTGAAAGCAGTTTGAATGCATGACCCGGGGTGGGAGGCTCTCTCTTACTGGAGTTCTCCAAGCAGAGGCTGGAGAGCACTCGTTGGACGTTCTCCAGTATCAGATTTCCTGTGTCGAAGAGGATTAGAGATTTAAGATTAGAGAGTCAGTTTGGTGTAATGGTTGAGTGCAGACACTAATCTGGGAGAACTGGGTTTGATTCCCCACTCCTTCACATGCAGCTGCTGGTGTGACCTTGGGTCAGTCACAAGTTCTTTCAGAGCTGTTCTCTCAAGGGCAATTCTCTCAGAGCTCTTTCATCCCCACCTACCTCACAGGGTGTCTGTTGTGGAGAAGGGAAGGGGATTGTAAGCCGCTCCGGGACTCCTTCGGTAGTGAAGGACCGGGTATAAATCTGATTTCTTTTAACTAACTTTTAACTAGCTCCAGATCTTGGCTGGGCATATGAAAATCAGCCCCCCCCCCCCGGAGGTTCTGATAATTTTGGTTAGCTGCCGTAGCTAAATCCCAATCAGTTGCTTTGGAGTGGGTTTCTATGTTACCAGATGGAAGGCAAATTTTGCTAACCCCAATAGATCTATTTTTTAATTTCAGCCAGTATTATCTGTCCAGGGATGTTGGCATGGGCTGCTCTTGGAATAAATAAAAAATTAAAAGCTAATGGCTGAGGAAAGTTGCTTTTCTCCCTCCACGATAGCTCTTTCCCCATTTTATCCTCACAACAGCCCTGTGAGGTAGGGCAATCTGAGACAGTGGCCATAAGTCACCCAGGGAGTTCCAACACTGGTTCCTGCTCTTTCCTATACCAGCCACATTTTGGCTAAAACCATGGCTGTCGGTGTATAAAGCCTAACCAGGGTTAGCTCCTGGAATCCAAACACACAATGGCTTGTTGTATCTAAAATAACTCAATCTTGCCCAGTTTCTTTCCTGTCTTCCTTACCCACATAGCTTTTGTGCAGGCAGAGACATGAAACCATGGTTATTCTTGGAGAAAGGCCTGTAGCTACAGTGGGGCCTTTGAAGGCTCCGCCCCCTTTCTTAAAGGCACAGCCCCACAAGAATTTCTCCTGTAAATGCTTTTTTCTATCATTTTAAAACATATTTTAAAAGGCACGTGCTCCTTTAAGCAGAGTGGGGTGCTATAGTTGACTTATCCCAACACTGAGCAAGGGGATTGGAGTAGGTGACCTCTAGCCTCCCTTCTAACTCTGTGTCAAGAAACTGGTCTTTAAGAGAATTTTTCTGCCTGTTACTTTTCTTGACTATAGAAGTCATCACCCCCACCTGCCAGCTCGTTCTCAGAATTGTTGCTTAGACTGGCAGAAGAGATTAACTTGCAGCACCTGAGAACTGCCATCCAAAGTGGTTGACAGCTTGTAGTTTAGAGATCTGCACGGAGAACTTCAGCCCCACCAGAAAAATTTTTGCCCCTCAAGCCACAAAATCCAGGCTATGGGCCTGCTTGGAGAGCTGCTGGGTGCCGTGGTGCCTGCCAAGTGCTTTTAGAAAAGTGGGTGGGGCAAGGTAGGGGCTTTTGGGACAGCAAAACTTGTGATTGGCTACTGGAGATGTTACTGGCTGTGCAGATTTTTAGTGGGGTTAGGATGTTTTTCAGAGAGGTGGCTTGATTGCCTGCCTCTGTGTCCCGAGCCCTGGTATTCCTTGGAGACCTCCCTTCCAAATACTTGCAAGGGTCGGCCCTGCTTTGTGTCCGAGAACTGATGAGATCAGGCTTGCCTGGGCACACGGCTACTCACCTTGATTGTTTTCTGTAGTGACCATATCCCTGTGATTTACTAAGTAAAATGAACATGTTGTTATAGAAATGGGGGGGGAAATACTCCCCAAAATCAACATCTCTGAACTTTGTTGTTGTTCAGTCGCACAGTCGAGTCCGACTCTTCACGACCCCATGGACCAGATTACGCCAGGCCCTCCTGTCTTCCGCTGTCCGCTGAAGTTTGCTCAATTTCATGTTCGTTGCATCTCTGAACTAGATGAGTCTGAAAAAAAGGGCTAGATTCAAAGCCAGTAGTGCCTTAAAGGCCAATAGGATTTTGGGGGTACAAGCTTTCCAGAGGCAAAGCTCCCTTCGTCAAATATTGGTTTCTGACAAAGGGAGCTTTGAACATAAGAGAAGCCAATGTTGAATCAGGCCAATGGCCCATATAGTCCAACACTCTGTGTCACACCGTGGCCAAAAATACCAGGTGCCATCAGGAGGTCTCTTGAAAGCTGACTCTCGAAAGCTGAAAGCAACATGGCTACCTCTCTGGAACAAAAAGAGGAGGGGCAAAGTTACTCTTCAGATCCCACAACAATTCAGAAACAGGAGTGCAGATTTAAAAATATGGAAAATTATACTATTGGGGCAGGGGGGGATCCTCTGCTGTACTGGAAGAATGGATGTGTTGGAGGAAAATAAGAGATGGATTATACAAAGAATTCCCTATCAGGTGGCTGTCCGGGGAGGTTTTAAACAGAATTTCCCTGAGCTCTGCAGCCCCTGCCAAGTTCTACAAATTAAGGTGTGCCTACCCACCACCTCTGGCAAGAAGAGTAGTATTAGAACCCAAGACATATCACTTTCTATGGGAGCCTCCTGCCCCCAAACCTAGAAGAACAGGCCAGACTCTGATTCTACAGAAATCCATGTTCCTTGGCAGGCCAAAGAAGTAATGTGCACTAATCGGAAGGTAATCTGATTTATTAAATGGGTAACAGTGGTGTCTGTATATGTTCCCAAACACAGATAAGTAACATAAGTTAAGAAGGGCAGTTTACAACAGAGAATGAAAAGATGGATTCCCCGCAGACCTCTTCAATTACCCGATCAGGACATGAAAATATAAGAATCTTTTCCAAGGACTGATCATAATCAATAGCCCAGTATTTATTGATACTTCTCTTAGTCTTATTCCCCAAATACAGCATATAGTTACATCTGTGTACATGCCACGCAAACCTGATATTCCACTAAGAAAAGCTAGATTTATTTTAATTGAAGAGTTGGATGGGGTCTTAACTGAAGAAAAAGCATTTTCAGACGGACAGGGGAGGGGAGGGTTTCTTGGAGGAAATTGCAGTAATCTTGAAGCAGTTGGAAGGTAGACACCAGAAAGGGATGTGTTTTCCACAGACTACGTTTAAAGATGCTCAACTGCTGTATATGAAAGCTTGTAAACCAGGTTGCGCAGAGTGGCCAGGTCCCAGATTCCTGCATAGGAGAGAAAGGAAATGTTAGGCTGTAAAATCTAGTTAGGTTAATCGATTAGACTCCAAAGTGAATCACAGATATTAAAAACAACAACACTTTTTTAAAAAAGCATGACAGAGAGAGTGCAGGAAGACTAAAAATCTAGTTCTCATTAAGTGTTTCTCTTTGGCAGGAGAAAAGACAAGCAACCTAAACCTGGCCCGTTCCACCTTCTGCGTTCCTGCCACTTTCCCATTCAATACACAACGGGGGGTAGGAATGACTCCAACACTTACCAGCGTGTACACTGCAATTTACAATAAAATCACAGGAGTAGAGGAGTTGAAACACCACAGAGAACAACTGATGCAATTAAGATTGAGGAATATGGAAAGGATGGCGCTGAAGAAGACCACAAACTTAAGTTTGGCCAGGCTTATTCCTCCCCCTTCCCAGGGTCAATTTGACCCCTGTTAGGACAATGTGCCCCCCCCCCACTTTAGTATACATACACATGAAAACTATGGATGGTAAAATGAATAAATAGCATCCTTGAAAAGGAATTCCCCTCTCACGGAGTAGATACCTCTTCTACCATTCTGACACAAATACAAAGAAGGAAGTGTGGGTCCCTTCAAAGTTACTTCTACGCATGTGCAGAGTTACTTGATCAACTGAAAAGACTTCTAGAATTGGATGACCAAGGCTAGCATGGTGTGTGTGTGTGTGTTAGCACCAAGGGCACCGTTTGGGAGCCCAGGAGGGGTGACAGCCCCACCCCCAACTCACTGTGGTACTGTAGGAGTCGCTAGTAAATGTTTTAACATTTATTAACTGCCTTTTTCCATTATGGAGATCAGGGTGGCTTACAACAAGGTTACCAAGCGCCTTCTGTCCCCAGTGAACAGCCTCCCTGAAGTGATTCGGCCCACCTCCTGAGGCAGATGTACTGCCCCTCAGAGGCAAGTCAAGTGCAAACTGCAGTTTCACCATTCTCATTTGTCAATCCTCATGCTAATCCCTAGCAAGACTTCCTGAACCATTGTGGCTTGGGGCGTTGCCTGAACTGACAAACCGTAGTCACACCCTCCCCAAGTGTACCCAGGTGCTCCCCCAAGTTATCTTTCAGCATCCTGAGGGAAATCTCTTCCGTTTGGCCAAAGCTTTCCCAAAGAATGTGACAGGGAGCTGGCTTCATGATCGTAGACCTATTGACTCTTAATTGTGCTGCCACCCTTCAGGTTTTCCAATATGATTTCAGCAGCTTGCTTTCATTGTTCACGGAGGGGGGATGAGGGGCATGCAGCGGCCGGGTGAGTGAGAGGGAAGTTGGCACGAAGAGCCACAGGGACCTAATGAGCGGCAGCCCCAATTTTTCAGTGTACTTTGGGTGAAGGCGCTGCTTTTACAATATGCCCTTAAGTCTTCTCGGAGGCCAAAGGGTGAAAAGGCAGCAGTAACATACGTTTTATTGAATTCATTTATGCCCCACCTTTCTCCCCAGTGGGGACCCATAGTGGCTTACATCATTCTGAGAGCCAGCGTGGTGTAGTGGTTAAGAGCAGTGGATGCCAATCTGGAGAACCGGGTTTGATTCCCCACTCCTCCTCCACATGAACCCAGCTGGGTGACCTTGGGTCAGTCACGGTTCTCTCAGAGCTGTTCTCTCAAGAGCAGTTCTCTCAGAGCTCTCTCAGCCCCACCTACCTCACAGGGTGTCTGTTGGGGGGAGAGGAAGGGAAGGTGATTGTAAGCCACTCTGAGACTACTTCGGGTAGTGAAGGGTGGGGTATAAAAACCAATTCTTCTTTTTCTTCTTCTCCTCCTCGTCTCCTCCATTTTATCCTCACAACAACCCTGTGAGATAGGTGAGAGTGTGACTGACCCAAGGTCGCCCAGTGACCTTCCAGGCCATGAGTGGGGATTTTAATCTGGGTCTCTCAGATACTACTCTGACATGCTTAACCGCTACACCATACTGGCTGTCTCTCTCTCTCTCTCTCTCTTCCCCCCTTCCATTTTTCCCTATAGTGAGGCACATATAGGCGCCCTGTTTTACCTTCCCAATAACCCTGTGAGGTAGGCCAGCTGAGAGTGACTAGCCCAAAAGTCACACTGTGAGTGTCGTGGCCAAATGGAGATTTGAACCCAGGGCTCCTAGGTCCCTAAGTTCAAAGCCAGATGTGATGTTGTCTTGGTGGTCACTATGAGGACATTACTGCTGTTTTCAATGCTGCGAGGACCTAATCTTGATTGGACTCCCAGTTTGGCAGGCTGAGCAGGATCCTGTCCTTCCCCCCACAACTGATCAAATGCCAAAATGACGGCATCCCCCATGTTTGTCTCAGAATATGAAAACGTGGAACACCTTCCCTGTGAGGAAAGGCAGAAGAGTGTGGGGACTTTTCAGTTTAGAAAAGAGACGACTCAGGGAGGAACATGGCAGAGGTTTATAAGATTATGCATGAGCTGGAGAGAGCTGACAAAGCAAAATTTTTCTCTCTTTCTCAAAATACTAGAACTCAAGGGTATCCAAATGAAGCTGGTGGGCAGTAGGTTCAGACTGGACAAAAGGAAAAACCACTTTACACAGAGTGATTAAAATGTGGAATTCACTGCCAGAGGAAGTAGTGACGGCCGCAAGAATAAACAGCTTGAAAAGGGGATTAGATAGATATCAACGGCTACTAGCCATGGTGAATGTGGGGAACCTCCATGTTCAGAGGCACTAATCCCTCTGAATCCCAGAGCCAGGAGGCAACCTCAGGGGAAGGCCTCGGCCTCTATGCCTTGTTGCTGGCCCTCCAGAGGAACCGGTTGGCCACTGTGTGAGACAGGATGCTAGATTAGATGGACCACCAGTTTGATCCAGCAGGGCTGGTCTTAAGTGTTAGGAGGGAAACAAGAGTGCTGTGCGCCTGATCAGGATGGGGCTCTCCAGGCATTTTATACACCAATTTAAAACAGCAACAGCACCCCCTCGCGGCGGCCATGAGGACGCTGTCGCATTTAGCTTGGCCCTAGGTCTGCCACTCGTACCACAGCGCTGCACTGGCTCTCACCAGGCTTCATCTTACTCACGTTCAGCTTTTCTGACAATCCCCATTCACACAACGGTGGTCAAAATAAACGTATTGCAATCCAAATTCATCTGTAATAAAGAAAAGAGACAGATTAAGGAAGATTTCGTGCTGCAGGCTGGCAAACGAAGGCAAGTTAGCTCAGGCCTGACTTCGACCTGAGTTCGGGAGGGCCAAAAACGGCTTGTCGGGCAGCATTTCGTGTGGTTCAAAACAAGTAACAGGGAGGTTGCTAGAGCTCAGAGGCACACCTCATGCTTTGCGTGCAGGGGAGTTCCCCCCCCCCTTTTTTGTGTTTTTTGGGTTTGTGTGTATGTCCGCCCCAGAAGTCATGGCGACCTCTGGTGACTCCTACTGGGGCATGGAGGACATTCTCAGAGAAGTGGCTTGATGGCCTGCCTCTGCCTCCCAGCCCCGGTATTCTTTGGAGGTCTCCCATCCAAATATTTGTGTCAAGTTGGAACTGACTTATGGTGCCCCCTGGTGGGGTTTCCAAGGCAAGAGACTAACAAAGGTAGTTTGCCATTGCCTGCCTCGGCCTGGATTTCCTTGGTGGTCTCCCATCCAAATACTGACTTTCTGAGATCTGACAAGACTGGGCTAGTATCTCCATCTAAAAAGGATCTCACATAGCAGGAGACCCGCTCGTGCCTGAGATCTCAGAGAGCCACTTTCAACAAGGAGAGACCACAAAGGTGGATAGATGAAAGAGTCCAACTCTGTGTCAGGCAGATTCACACCGACTGTACAATACAAAGAAGAACTGTGCTTGAGTTTCACAGGAAGAGGGCTGAATATCAAACGGGAGAATGAAAGCTCTCCCGCTAGTTCTTAAATAGTGAATGTCTGGGAAGGATTACAGAAAATGTAGTGGACAGTAGCTGATACTAACAGAATGTGTACCAGGTTACAGATCTCATGTGTACTGGACAACAGAGAGGGTATAACATGGCTGGAGCATGTAACATATTCAGAAATTCTGTCCCCCCACACACTAAACCTGCAAGGGCTTTTCTGCATTTGTGGTGGGAGTGTCACACAAGGCCAAGATACCTGGAATCAGATGTGGTGCTCAACAGGGTACAGGCTAGGTACAGGTTCGTTCAATTATTACAGATGTAATTTCTTTTATTACGAACAGATTATCGCTAACTTTAGGAAAGTTCTTGTTTACTCTTTAAAGAGAGAATCTGTCCCAAAATTCTGTAATATTGATGTTTTAACGTCTGCTTCTCTATGTTTGGTAATATGTCTGGGTCTTACTTGTTGTACGTAACAATTCATATTATTTGGCAAACCTGAGGAATTTATATTTCCCCCCACCCCTTTTTCCCTTCTGTAGCCCACCTCTTTTTGGAGAAAATAATAATTAAAACAAACAAACAAACGGGATACAGGTTAGGAATGCTGCGTGCCTTATATTGATTTATACTTGCAAATGCAAGCCCAGAGTCTGGGGAAAGGTAACAGCTAGCTTGTACCGGCTCTCCGGGATAAATCCTAGGTTGACGTGAGAAAAGAATTTGGGACCTGTGTAGAGTACTGCATGCATATCCGTACTGAAGATACTATATAAACTGCTTTGGGATTTGGTCCAGATAGGAACTTTTGGGATTCGGGGAAATCTCTCTCTCTCTCTTGCTGTTCCTCCAGGAGACTGCTTGCCTTTATTTTTCTTCTTTTGTTCTTTGCTCGATTAAGAACAAAGGTATTCTCTCCGGGCCTCCAAGAGCCGCCTGTTTTTTCCTTGACCACTTAATCCCAAGGAAAGGTAAACACGATCGCAGCCTAAAGATACCTTGCTAGCATTATGGCTGCGGTAACCAATAACAGCAGCCAAAAGGAAATGGTGGAAACCACAGATGTGGCCGACCGAGGCCTTCTGGGATGCAGCCCAGGGGCCCTTGGAAGGGAGGGAAATTCACCAACTGAATGATCTGCTTCTCTGAGCAAAGCAAAACTCTTAACTTCTTCCTTACCACAGCGGTGTTTATTTCTTCCACAGAGAGTTCTTGAGGTGCAGCGACAAAAGCTGAAACTGACAAAAGAAGACGGTTGATCTCAAAAGGAGGAAGCCGTGCGGGGAACGACAATTGTCATCGGCAGATTGGCGGTTCTTGAACGGTGGTTCACTGACTACTTTGTGCTCTGTGGGGGTGCTTTTAGGCCCCCCCCCGTTAGATGAGGGAGAGGAAAGCGGCAAGTTCAGGCACACTAAGGATTTTTGTATTCACCCTTTTGTTCAGATTCCAGGCTGGTAGCACCTTAAAGTTCGGTAGCACCTTAAAGGAAATTCTGCAGGGTATAAGCTTTTGTGAGTTACAGCTCAGTTTGCCAGGTACAAATATGGATGAAGATCAGGGCTCTTTTTGGGCAGGAACGCACGGGAACGGAGTTCCGGCTGGCTCCTGAGTTGGCCACGCCCAGCAGGAATTCATTAGCATAATGGGCCACACCCAACAGCAGAAGCTCATTAGGATTGGCTACATTAGGGGCGTGTGGCCTAACATGCAAAGGAGTTCCTGCTCCAAAAAAAAGCCCTGGGTTTTGACAACAAACAAGGTAAACAGAATAGGAAGCAAAAGGTGGGTGTGGCTCGATGACCACACTTCTGGTAGCATGGGGGTGTGGCCTAATATGCTAATGAGCTGTGCTGTCAGGGGTGTGGCCTAATATGCTAATGAGTTTCTGCTGGGCTTTTTCTACAAAAAAAGCCCTGATGAAGATCTATCAGTTACTTGAACCCTCCCGCCTTCTGACTGGGATATAAGGACAGATGGACCTTCACGTATCTGATGGAGTGAGCTTTGACTCATGAAAGCTTACACCCCGGAAAACTTTGTGGGCCTTTGAGGCACTATTGGACTTGAATTTTTGCTCTCCTACGGGCTCAAGTGGTTAAGACGCTGAACTGCAGGCTGTGGAAGGTCAGTAGTTCAGCAGGTCGGGACCCGAGAGTGCCGCATGATGGAGTGAGCTCCCGTCTCTAGTTCCAGCTCCTGCCAACCTAGCAGTTCGAAAGCAAGAAGTTGCAAGTAGATAAATAGGTACCACTTTGGTGGGAAGGTAACAGCATTCCCTGCGCCTTGGTGTTTAGTCATGCCGGCCACATGACCATGGAAACGCCTTCGGACAGTGATGGCTCTTCGGCTTTGAAACGGAGATGAGTGCTGCAACCCTAGAGTCGGATTCAACTGGCTTTCGAGCTGGGGAACCTTTACCTTTACCTTTTACTACAGCCTGACATGACTACACACCTGAAACGCTCTTTGACTAGACGCTCTTTAAAGAATCGCCTAGAGCAGTTCAACAAGGTGGATTATTCTGTGGCTGCTTCCGCTCTGGAATCGCTTTGCAGCTTGCTCTTCCACGGGGGGAAGAAGCAGAGGGAATTCTGTCGGAGCGAGGTAGAGGGGAATCGCACCCCAAACCCCTTCTCAGTGCAATGCTCCGTCTCTGTATCTGGCATATTTTTATACAAAGTGGTCTGAAGAACCCACAGCAATGCCTTCTCACAGGTCACGGAGAACAATCTGGAAAAAGATCTGCCAAGAGGGCCTTTGCACGCAGAAGGTCCCAGGCTGAAATGTCGGCATCTCTGTGATATGAAAGGCCTCCACCTGAGACCTTGGAGAGCCACTGCCAATCAGAGTAGACAGCACTGACCCTGACAGGCCAATAGTCCAATCTGGTATAGGGCAGCTCCCCTGAGGAAGGAGTCTTCATAGGTGGCATGTCACATGGCGGACTCAGCCATTTACAACATGTGGCCACCTAGTCGGTCCGCACCAGGAAGGGATAAGCTTCCGTGACATCTGTATGAGCAGCTAACATCTACATAACCCCCCTCCCTCCTCACATGGAGCTGCCATATACCAAGTCAGACTCTTGATCCATCAAGGTCAGTACTGGAGAGTCAGACCTGCAGTGACTCTCCAAGGTCTCAGGCAGAGGTCTTCGCGTCAGCTACTACTATCTTCTTTTAACCGGAGATGGCAGGGACTGAACCTGGGACCTTCTACATACGAAGAAGAGGCTCTTCCACTGAGCCACGGCCTCTCCCCCTCGTCTCCTCAGACAATGAAAAAGCTCTTTGCTAACAACACTCAGCGGGGGGGGGGGGTCGTTGGAGGCTCCGACCTAGATACCAGCACTGTATAGTTACATGATATCTAAGCCTGGGTCACTAACTGTGCCGCTCTTTCCAATGTTAAATTCCATGGTCTTGACCAAGCTCATGAACGTTTACCTTCAACAAAACCTCTTGGAGCCCCAAATTGTTATTATTGGTATTTTTTTCATATGTGCGTGTGGGCGTGTGAGTGTGTGGGCACCTGGAAGTCATGGCGACCTCTGGTGACTGACCCCTACTGAGGGACTGGAGGATATTTAGACAAGTGGCTGAATAAAGAAGAAAAGAGAAGAGATTGGATTTATACCCCGCCCTTCACTACCCAAAGGAGTCTCAGAGTGGCTTACAAACTCCTTTCCCTTCCCCTCCCCACAACAGACACTCTGTGAGGTGGGTGGGGCTGAGAGAGCTCTCTTGAGAACTGTCCTTGAGAGAACACCTCTGACAGAACTATGGCTTGCCCAAGGTCATCCAGCAGCTGCAAGTGGAGGAGCGGGGAACCAAACCTGGTTCTCCCAGGTTAGAGTCCACACACTTAACCACTACACCAAACTGGCTTATTCCAAGGTGGTCTCCCATCCAAGTCCTTGCCAGGGTCAGCCCTGCTCAGCTTCCGAGATGCGACAAGATTGGGCTTGCCTGGGCTATCCAGGTCAGGGCGAGCCCCAAATTATGTTTTTAAAAAAATCACCATTAACACAACTGCCGAAACAACATAAAACAGCTATTACATAGTTAAACAAAAGCTTCCTCCCACAATGGGGTCATTTGGATGCCCACTCCCTTAGGAGTTCAGCGCTTCACTCCTCCATTCATATTTATCTACCTACATCATTTCTACTCTGTCTTTCCCCACAGTAAGGAACCCAAAGCGGCTTAACGTTTTTCTTGTCTCCTCCAATTTAGCCTTACGACAACCCTGGGAGGTAGGCTGGGTCGACAGTGCATGACTGGCACGGTGTCACCCAGAAAAGGTTCCACGGCAGAGTCGGGATTCGGACCTGGGTTTCCAAGATCCTGGTCCGACACTCTAACCATCACACCACCCTGGGGTCTGGATGACCCCGGTGATATTTAGAGCAAGCCTTCTAATGAAAAAAAGGAAACGGACAAGTGCTGACCTCTAACCACCCGAGTGTTGTTAGCAAAGAGCTTTTTCAAAGTCTGAGGTGAGGAGGCGGGGAGGCCGTGGTTCAGTGGAAGAGCCTCTTCTTCATATGCAGAAGGTCCCAGTTTCATTCCCCGCCATCTCCGGTTAAAAGGAGATAGTAGCAGCTGACGTGAAGACCTCTGCCTGAGACCTCAGAGAGTCACTGCAGTTCTGACATGCAGGGAAAGTACGGAGAAACTACAGAAGAATTGACCCATTCATTGTAGGGGAACACCTGCAAGTTTCACATACATTCCATACTCCTTCAGGATCAGTTTTTGATCACAAGTGAATAACTATCCGTTCCCACGTGCTGCCTCATCTCCAAGTAGATTCTACAATAATTATGAAGACCAGTGCGCGGGGTGTGTGTGTGTGTGTCATGTTTTTGATCACATTTCTGTGCATTCTCACCTGTGTGCGTGCTTTCGTGTTCTGCAAGTTGGGAACGTCGGCTGAAGCTTTCCGAACACTTAGAGCATTCGTAGGGTTTCTTTCCCGTATGGGCGGCCTTGTGGGTAATGAGGGATTTTTTCCAGCTGAAACTTTTCCCGCACTCTGAGCACTTATATGGTTTCTCTCCTGTGTGAGTCCTCTTGTGCACAATGAGGGCCACTTTTTGATTGAAGCTTTTCCCACACTCGAAGCACTCGTAGGGTTTCTCGCCTGTATGGATGATCTCGTGTCTAGCAAGGTGATCTTTCTTATGGAAGCATTTCCCGCACTCGGAGCATGCATATGGCTTCTCTCCCGTGTGGATTCTCATGTGGTTAATCAGACCGACTTTCCAATTGAACCCTTTCCCGCACACAGAGCATTGGTACGGCTTCTCTCCCGTGTGGGTTCTCCTGTGTGTCATCAGGCGATCTTTTTTATAGAAGCTTTTCCCGCAATCGGCGCACTCGTAAGGTTTCTCTCCAGTATGCGTCCTCAGATGCGCGACGTAGTTTGCTTTCACGCTGTAGCTTTTCCCACACTCGGAACATTCGTACGGTTTCTCTCCGGTGTGGGTTCTCTGGTGCGTGAGAAGGGAGGATTTCGCATGGAAGGTCTTCCCGCACTCAGGGCATTCGTATGGTTTCTCCCCAGTATGAATTCTCTTGTGCTGGATGAGGATCCACTTGCCACTGAACTGCTTCCCACACTCGGAGCACGCGTACGGCTTCTCGCCCGTGTGAGTCCTCATGTGCACGGCAAGAGCAGAAGTCCAGCTGAAGTTTTTGCCACAGATCACACATTCGTGCAGAGTCTGTTCTCCCGTGTGCTTGCGCTTGTGCATAATGAGGGAGCGCTTCCAGTGAAAGCTTTGGCCGCACTCAGAGCACGTATGCGGTCTTTCCCCCGTGTGGGTTTTCTCGTGTCTCAAGAGATAAGAAGAGCAGGAGAAGCCTTTCCCACACTGAGCACACTGATAGGGCCTCTCTCCGGTGTGGATTCTCTTGTGTACATCAAGGTAGGACTTCAGAATAAAGCGCTTGCCGCAGTCCGAACATTCGTACGGTTTCTCCCCGGTGTGGGTTCTCCGGTGCGTAATGAGGCCCGAAATTTGTTTAAAGCTTTTATCGCACTCGGAGCACTCATATGGCTTCTCTCCTGTATGGGTTCTTTTATGCGTAACCAGAGTTGCACCGTGATTGAAGCCTTTCCCACACACGGGGCAGACGTAAGGCTTCTCTCCCGTATGGATCCTCCGGTGTGTGATAAGGTAGTCTTTGCGGCCAAAGCTCTTCCCGCATTCGGGGCATTCGTACGATTTCACGGCAGCACCTCTGGCATGAGTCTTCTTGTGTCTCCTAAACGATGCGGTGTAACTGAAGCATTTCCCACATTCGGAGCACTGGTACGGTTTTTCAGACGTGTGGCTCTGCTTGTGTATGTTAAGGGTTCCTTTCTCGCGGAAGCTCTTCCCGCAGACGGAGCACATGTAGGGCTTCTCTTCGGAATGGGTTCGCATGTGGACATTCAGAGCAGACTTCACAGTGAAATTCTTCCCGCAGTCCGAGCACTCGTATGGCTTCTCTCCTGTGTGGATTCGCCTGTGGACCGCGAGGTGGGGCTTCCGATTGAAACTCTTCCCACAGTCCGAGCACTTGTACAGCTTCTCTCCCGTGTGGATTCTCTCGTGCAGAATGAGGGACCCTCTGCGGAAGAAGCTCTTCCCGCACTCGGAGCACGCGTACGGCCTCTCCCCCGTGTGGATTCTCTGGTGCTGCGCAACATACGCTTTCTCGCGAAAGCTTTTCCCACAGTCCAAGCACTGGTACGGCTTCTCGTCGCTGTGGCTTCTCTCGTGGTTTACAAGATCGGACTGGTAAGAGAAGAATTTGCCACACTGCGAGCAGATGTGCTTCTCCCCAGCGTGACTCTTCTCATGCATAACCAACTGCGACCTCTTATGGAAGCTCTCTTCGCAGTGGGCGCACTTATACGGATTTTCTTTGGCCGCTTTCCCTTGCGAGGCCTGCTGGGAACTCTCCATTCCCTCCAAGTTCCGAGAAATCTCTTCTGTATTCGGACTCTGGAAGAGTTCCCCTTCGCCTTTGTCCAGTGGCGGTTTTCCCAGTGGACAGCTCTCATAATCGTTGGCCTGAACTTGGCCATCACCTGCCAGAAGAAAGAGGACAATGTCATAAGCCAGAAGATACTTGCATCTAAAGCAAGATAAAGCAAAATCTAAAGCAAAAAACTTTAGAATCCACACGGGAGAGAGGCCGTACGCGTGCTCCGAGTGCGGGAAAAGCATCTAAAGCAAAATAAAGCAAAATCTAAAGCAAAAAACTACATGGAGATCTGCAATCGTAATGGCTGATGTGCAATTTAGAGCAGCTGTGGAGGGAGAGACATGATACAGATTGGAGAGTGGAGACGCAGCACAAGGAAAGGGGGGGGTAAATTGCTGCCGGTTTCATTTCCTAACTTATAAATGCCCTGTCGGGACTGATTTTAGTTTCAGCCAGGGTGCAGAAACAGGCACAACACAGTTTGGGGAGGGAGATCATACAGGAGTTCAGAAACCGGCCTGCATGGCTGGCCGCCCTCCTTTTAAAGAGGGCTGGGGGAGCGAGGAAGTAGAGAGGATCATTGCCTCTGGCACCCGGGCAATGGAGGGCGATCCAGCAGCAGGCAGGACGGAAGGCTGCTACGCCCCGCAATCTATCACCTTAGGAAACCATCTTGGATGGGCCTGCTATAGAGTTGGCCCTTGGGGGTGGGTTAAATCTTCCACATGGTCCTGATCCGCATGAGGCCCAAGGGATGCTTAAGGCTACAAGGCTCATTGGGGAGATCCAATCATGAGCCCTAAGGATGGGAACTGGATTGTACCACTTCAAGCTACAGGTAGGGAATACCATTTTTGAATCTTGAATTATGTTTTTTTAAAGAAAAAGAAGGTAGGAATCCCACCCCACACCCCGCAAGTAGAAAACCAAGACATCTGGGCCAAAGAGTCTAGCCTAGCCTTTTGCCCGTTGCCTTGGCTTCCTATGTGCGGGGAACTCTTAACACAGGGGAGCACCTCAGAACTCATACATGAAACATCCTTATACTGAATCGGACTGGGGGGGGGGGTTCCCGTCAAAATCAGCATTGTCTCTTCAGACTGGCAGTGGTACTCCAGGGTCTCAGACTTTCAAATCACCTCCTCCCTGGCCTTTTTAAGTGGAGGTGCCGGGGATTGAACCTGGGACTTTCTGCATGCCAGGCAGATGGTCTGCCACTGAGCCACGGCCCTTCCCACCGAGTCACACTCTGCCACCGGAAGTCCACCTGATTCCCTAAGGACTCTCCCGTTTTCATTCTGCTGCAAGGGTAGAATGGTAGCCTGGACTGGTGGCAAAGGGGCTACCTGCTGGTTTATTTCCCTCCTGGTTCTTTGCTCCATCTCGATTCCCAGAATTCCCATCTGCATCAACGCCCTCGTTTCCTACTGACACTCCATGTGGCTCCCCTTCGAGGTCGCTCTCCCACACGTCACCTGCTGTAAGAAGCCCCCCACAATGCCCGATAAGAATGCAACAAAGAAACCAGAGCCACAAATCAAACTATATGAAACAACGAAGGAGGATAAGTGTTTAACATGCCTACGTTGTGGAAAAAGGGTGCTGCAGTCGTTAGAGCACTGGACCAGGGTTTGAACGCCCCCCTCAATTATGAGGTGACCTTGTTCTCTTTCAGCCTAACTTACCTCACAGAGAGTTAGGCCTGCCGTGTGCCTAATTCTTATTGAGGTGGTAAAAAGTGTGCATGTGTGTGGATCGTACTGCCGCAGATGTGGGATCACATGACTGATCACAGCCTCCATAAAATGCAGTGCCCTGCACCCAGAAAACTAGCAACTCAAGGAGCAGAGGTCCATGAGTGACTATTAGCCACAACGTATAGATGGAACTCTCTGTCTGGGGCAGGGATGCTCTGTATTCTGGGTGCTTGGGGGAGGCAACAATGGGAGGGGCTTCTGGAGTTCTGGACCCTTGGTGGACCTCCTGATGGCACCTGGGTTTTGGCCACTGCGTGACACAGAGTGTTGGACTGAATCGGCCACCGGCCTGATCCAACATGGCTTCCCTTATGTTCTTAAAATGCTAGGCTACAACCCTTCCCTCCAGACATGCTAAGTTTCCCTCAGCAGTGATGTGACAGGTTTCCCAAAAGACAGATACCATTCAAACAATTGCAATGCCTTTTTTACAACCCAGTCAAGGAACCTTAACAGGAGCTGATGTCTCCATAGATCTTCAATTCACACTCCTTTCACACCAGGCGTTTTCAAACCAGTACCGACCCAGCCAGCACCCTGAGGAGAATCTGAAGGCTCCCCCCCCTCCAATTGAAGGACACCTTGGCACAAAGGGGTGGCACAGCCAGCATTCCCACATCTTCCTGCTTCCAGTTCTCAGAGAGCCACCGGTTAGCTAAAGGCCATGCTATCTCCCCCATTTCTGTACTTCCAAGAAAGCCAGCATACTGCCGTGCTGTTTTCCCTTCCAAACCGCCTTAACGAAGTAAGGCAGTACCCTCCCCACTGGCAGTACTGGCGTGGCCTCCCTGATCCACCCACTAACTCGCTATTGCTGGTTTTCACACTCTGTGGTTTTGCCAGTGAGCTCAGAGCAGGTTTCCAGGGGGTCTCTCTTCCCTCAATTCATCTTTAAAACCACCCTGTGAGGTAGGACTGGCTGAGGAACAGAAGGCTTGTCTGGTTATCACCGATTGAATGCCGAGCAGGGGTTTGAACCCCAAAATCTCCCCTTTCCTCGTCTAACACACTAACCACTGCACCACACTGGCTGGCTGTACCCTCCTCTTGAAGGGGGTGGGGCGGGTGGGAGATACAGTTTATTTATAATCTGACAGCAAATTTCATTGATTTCAAGACTGTAAGCCACTTCCTGGATCCATAAGGGCAGCCCCCACGCCAACAGTATTTTAACAAATAGAATAAAAATGGATCTTCCTTGGCTTCTTTCCTCGACTTTGCAGAGGAAAAGAGCCCGAGAAACAGCAGCTCTGATGATTTCATGGTTGAAAATTCAAATTGGAGGCTTTCTGCTTTTTTAGATCAGCCCTGATGCTACGCGAGTTCCTTTCCCCCTCTTTTTATAGATATCTAGTAATGGGTACGCACTCTCAATCGTCACGGAGGAAGCGATCTCCTGGGACAATTCTTCTTCCGACATGGGGACTTCCAGGTGAGCGTCCTCTGCCGTGGTCCCTCTCGTGTGCCTGTCACCTGGAGGACAGATCAAGATGGGTGGCTGTGTTAGTCTGTCTGTGGCAGTAGAAAAGAGCAAGAGTCCAACAGTGCCTTAAAGACTAACAAAATATGTGGCAGGGGAGGAGCTTTCAAGAGCTCCTCCCCTGCCACATATTTTGTTCGTCTTTACGGTGCTACTGGACTCCTGCTCTTTTCTACTGGAAGACAGAGAAAAAGAAGCCTGAGGAGAGGTTCAGTCCCTCTTCCAGAAAGGAAGGAAACACCCCAAAGACAACCAAGAGAAAGGGAACCCTTCCGGGGTGTACTGAGACTAGGTCAAAAACACCCACAATCCCTCTCAGTGCGGGGGGGGGGGCATTTTGGCCTCCATGTTTTTGTGATTGAAAAGCTGAGGACAAAACAGCTGGAAAGCAGTGTTCCCTCTAAGCTGAGTGAGTGTGAGCTAGCTCACAGTTTTTTAGTCTCCGCTCACACATTTTTGTCTCAGCTCAGGAAGGGATGGCTCCAAAGCAAATTTGGCTGGCAGCAGCCAAATCGCTCCCTCACAACTTTAAAGCCAGTAGCTCACCAGGTAGAATTCTTGCTCACAAGACTCCGCAGCTTAGGGGGAACATTGCTGGAAAGTACTGATGGCATCAAAACTGCTTCCATGACTTCTTGTGGAACTACAGCTTGTTAATTCTGTCACAAACTTAGTACTAAATGTGATACCTGATCCCAGGTTTGGGCCACAAAGCATTTTCACAGAGGCACAAAAAGAAAATCTCTTGCCACTTCCCTGGCCCTTGACCCCAGTTCAGAAATCTACAGAATGGATCTGGTATAGGTGTTACAAACACAAGTGGAACATGCTCAGGTCGCTGGATACCAGAAAGGGCAGCTATGTTAGTCTGTTCTGGCAAAACGAAGCAGAAGTCCGGTGTATCTTAAACACCTTAAACGAATAAATTGAATAAACGCTTTGAGTCTTTGAGCCGCTGAACTTCTGCTTTGTTTTGCTTAAAGCCGGCTGTACAGCTTTGTTAGAGATGTTCACGCACCAGTTCAGGCTGCTCAAAGCCTTCCCGGATGCTTTTCATGACTGTCATTTGCTGTGTTATTTCAGGCCCATTTCTCATAAAGGGAAGCACGAGCCAAGAAGCTGCCTCACACAGGACGAGAGGATCACACAAGCGACCCTCCAAACTTCAGGCCACCGTGAGGAAGAGGCTCAAGAAACGGGTGCTGGGAACAGTACGGTATCCTGTAAAGGAGGTACGAAGGATTCTTACTCAGCGAGGTGGCGTTTCTGGCCTCCTTCTGTGGGGTATCCTTGAACTGAAGCTTATGCCAGGTGCCCAGTGGAGACTTCTCTGCCGGTGGCCTCCGCATCTGAAATGATAAAGAGGCTGAAAGAAACAGGAGGACAGCAGTGCAGAGAAAGGGCTGGATTTCACTTCTCCGATCTGCGACTCTGCCGGCAGGCCGGCTGCTGTCGATGGGGAAGGAGAACTAGAAGTGGGTCTCCTCTCTGTTCTTATAAGAACATAAGCGAAGCCATGTTGGATCAGGCCAGTGGCCCATCCAGTCCAACACGCTGTATCACATGGTGGCCAAAACCCAGGTGCCATCAGGAGGTCCAGCAGTGGGGCCAGAACTCCAGAAGCCCTCCCACTGTGGGCCCCCAAAACCCAAAAACACAGAGTAACACCACCCCAGACAGACCATTCCATCTATACCTTGTGGCTAATAGCTACAGATGGACCCCTGCTCCATCTGTTTATCCAATCCCTTCTTGAAGCTGTCTGTGCTTGTAGCTGCCACCAGTTCCTGCAGCAGTGAATTCCACGTGTTAATTACTCTTTGGGTGAAGAAGTACTTCCTTTGATCTGTTCTAAGCCTACTACTCCTTAATTTCATGGAGTGCTTGAGTTCTTGTCTTGTGAGAAAGGGAGAAAAGGGCTTCTTTCTCTGCTTTCTCTATCCCATGCATAATTTCGTAAACCTCTGTCATGTCACACCTCAGTCTTCATTTCTCTAGGCTAAAAAACCCTAACCTTTTTAACCTTTCGTCATGGGGAAGGGCCTAA
Source organism: Gekko gecko (assembly GCA_029375565.1). NCBI lineage: Eukaryota > Metazoa > Chordata > Lepidosauria > Squamata > Gekkonidae > Gekko > Gekko gecko. Next base: position 24,755,094 of record JAPDNY010000002.1, read on the forward strand.
TTTCCAGTAAATGTTGAGCAAGCAGTGTTTTAGGACAATGATTCCAAAACTCAGCTCTGGAAGAAAATTAAGTACTTAAAAGACTTCCAAAGTACCACCCATGGAGGCAGCTGCTGAGGGCATGAGTCGCTCCTTCCGGTCAGCTTCTGCTGGGGAGTAGCTCAGCTCATCCTGCAGCGTGGTCCACTAAAGCCCCAGGGCACACCTGATGCAGAGATGCAGTAGAATTATTTGACCTCTGAGGAGGATGCCTGCTGTAGCTCTGCATGAATCGCTGCTCTGGCCTCACCTCCATCTGGTGGAGGATCATGCAGAAAAACAAGAGCCACTGGTCTTTTCTGAGGGTAGAAAATTCTTCCTCATGTAACATCTAAACTTTTCCGAGGGAGCAAGAATAAAGTGAAAATCTGGAAATAAAGCCTGCCTCTGCCATCATCGGAACAGGGCCTTTTTCAGGAGTGGCCCCCTAAGCTGCGCAATTCCCTTCCCTTCACAAGTATGGCTGACATAACTTCTTCTGGAAGGGAATGAAGACCCAACAGTTTGATGAGTCTTGTTTGCATTTGATTTCACCTGACAATTTTGAAGCTTCGATGACATTTTTAGTAAATGTTTAGTAAGAGTTTAGTAAATACACGTTACATTTTTTTTCAATTAACGGCCGCTCCACATTTATATCTTTCTCATTCTTGCCTTACTGTTCTTGCGAACTGTTACGGCTGAAAAACACACGCAAACATTTTAAACAAATGGATGAGCAGCCTCTTGGGAAACACTGCTGGGAGGACCGGTGATCCTTATGCAGGTGCCCAAAGCCCTGAATGCCGGGATGAAACGGTTCTCACCTCTCCCCCTTGCTGATTCCGCAGGAAATCCTCCGCCAGGGACACCGCCTGCTCGCAGTTGGCGGGGTCTTCTCCCTGGACGTAGCTCTGCATCTCCTGGGGCAGGATGGCCACAAACTGCTCCAAGATCACCAGGTCCAACATCTGCAACTTGGTGTGCTTCCCGGGCTTCAGCCACTGGTGGCAAAGCTCCCGGAGGCGCCGGCAGAGTTCGAGGGGCCCGCTGACCCCCTGGTAGCGGAGCTGGCGGAAGCTCTGGCGCTCTTCGTCAGAGCTGGCCGTGGGCCCGTCTGGGAAATCTGGCCTCGCCCTTTCCCTGCATTCTCTCTTTGGCCTGGCCTGGAGGAGGCGGGGGCCCTTTCCCGCTTCGGGGTCTGCAGGGCGTTGCTCCCATAGAGATGTCAAGTGAAGATCCAGGGCTGAAGGGACAGAGACACAAGCGCCAAGAGTCAGGGGAAAACCCGGAGACTTTGGGGTGCAGGGTGGCTGGTAGTTTCTCTGCGTTGGAGTTGCCTGTGGCTTGAGAGAAATTTGAGGCTGCTGGGCCTTCATACTTTAAATAAAATCTGAATCTGGTGGTACCTTTAAGACCAACAGTTGGTACACACTTTTGTCCGCAAGCACACTGCTTCCGATACGGACCCATGTGCTCGCACACGAAAGCTTATACCTTGAATAAAACTTTGTTGGCTTTAACGGTGCCGCTGGATTCAAATTTTGTTCTGCTGCTTCAGACCAACACGGTGACCCACCGGGATCTATAATTTAAGCAAACGGGCCTCCCAAGAAAGGCACTTACAGCCCTTTGAACTAATCTCATCCTGCCTGGTCATACTCCCCCCACCCCTTACTTCTTTATCCTTCTCAACAGCCTTCGCCCAAATGATAAACACCCCACCCTGCACTCAAGGGTCATCAATAAACATTCAGCCCTATAGGCTGGTCTCACATCAAAGGTTTCAAAGGTTCCCTGGAAAAGCCATCTGGTCATTTTTTGGGGGGGCAAACACGTCAGCATTTCCTATAAAAACAGCACCCAGCTCCAGGGCTGTGTGTGTGTGTTCTTGGTGCCTACATTGCACCCCCACTTGCATGTGGGTCCACTCCTATTCTCTGTGAAGTGCAGGTCATTTCACAAGCTTTCTCTGCAGTCTCCTCTTGTCGAGGCTGGTAAATAGAACATCTTTTGAAACTCCCTTTCTCCCCCCACACTCCCTCCCTTTATTTTTCTTTTAGCTAGCTCGTGTGCTTTTCCCTGTGTTTGTATGTGTGGTTTTGCCCTTTTATTATTTTTCCATAAAAACACTTCCAGTTGAACACCTGACTGGTTTATTTTGAGAGTCCTCTGAGGGAAAAATCCTGGTATACATTGGTGGAGATCCCAGTTATTCACCTCTTGCTAAACTGATTTCCCCAATTAAATAAGAGACAGACTATTTAGATAACAACCTCACTGCCAGTTTGGTGTAGTGGTTAAGTGCCAAATTGTGGGAATACTATTCCATGCACAAGATCTTGGAAAAGGTATCATATTTCCAGAATCCAAACAATTTTCGAGACTTCCAAACAAAATGGTTTCCATTGTTAGAACATGCAACAACATCCCATCTTCTTTTACTGTTCCACGCAAATTTTATGATGTATTACACTTTATGTGATGCAGATTTATTTAGTGCTTGAATGTTATGTTGATCTGTTTAACCATATATCAAGTTCTGTAAAGGTTTAACTTACTGCTTTTTCACAATGTGGCTTTGTTATTGTTTTGTTGGTGTTCATTGTTCGTTTGAAAATGAATAAAAATTTTGATTCCAAAAAAAAAAAGTGTGCGGACTCTAATCTGGGAGGACCAGGTTTGACTCTCCACTCCTCCACGTGCAGCTGCTGGATGACCTTGGGGAAGCCATAGTTCTGTCAGAGGTGTTCTTGAAAAAGAGCCGTTTCTGTCAGAGCTCTCTCAGCCCCACCTACCTCACAGGGTGTCTATTGTGGGGAAGGGAAGGGAAAGGAGTTTGTAAGCCGCTCTGAGACTCCAAGTGAAGGGCTGGGTATAAATCCAATCTCTTCTTCTTCTTCACCCCAACTTCTATCTCTCTGCAGGACTTAATGTTCTGGGGAGGGCCCCCTGAATTGGGACAGAGACACACACTCCCTAACAACCTTCCCCGGTCACATGGCTGTTTCTTCCCTATTCCTTCCTTACAATCAGAGAGCTGAATCCAACCGTCCTCCAAGAATCCTTTCCACCAGCACATGGAGCCTTCCACCAATGGAGGAGCAGGGTTCTTAACCTGGGGGTCACACTCACACCAACACACATGACGCTGCCTTCTACTGAATCAGACTCTTGGTCCACCAAGGTCAGTATTGTCCGCTCAGACTGGCAGCGGCTCTCCAGGGTCTCAGGCAGAGGCCTCTCACATCGCCTGGTCTTCTCGACTGGGGATGCTGAGGGTTCAACCTGGGACCGTCTGCATGCCGAGCAGAAGCTCTTCTGCTGAGCTGCAGCCTCGCCATGGACTCTTGGGGGTCCACGGATGGGCGTGCACACAGAAGCTTCTACCCAGAATTAAACTTTGTTGGTCTTAAAGGTGCCACTGGAGTCATACTTTGTTTGTTTTCCCCTCTGGTTTCCTTCCTGTTACTTTGAAAACTGTCCTTGTGAAGAAAATTCTTAATTACGTTATTACAGTAATGTTTCACTCCAAACAAATGCAGGCGGGCACGGGATGTTACTATACATGTTCAGGTAATGTACAGTCATCATCATCACCTTGCTATGACATTTTTTCTGGGTTGGGGGGGGTCTATAGCTTTCATCAGATTCTCAAAGGGGTCCATGAAAGGATAAGAACCAGTGATTTAGAGAAAAGCTCCTTAGATCAGAGGAAGGCTTCCATCCCGAGACTAAAGTGGGGGTCTCCAATGCGGTGCCCGTGGGCTCCATGGCACCCAGCAAGTGTTTAGGAAGTGGATGGGGTCAGATGGGGCTTTTGCCCTGCAAGGCTTCTGACTGGCCACCAGAGATCTGACTGGCTGTGCAGATTTCTTAAAAATGTTGCTTTGGCAGCAGCTGCCACCACACCACAAGGATCTCCACTGTGTGACTGAAGGTAAGATGCGGCAGCCATTTTGTGGCAAGCTCCACCTCCCGTGGAAGCCATTTTCTAGCAACGTCGTGCCAGGATTCCAAAGGTGTCCACAAGCTCACAAACTTTGGGGACCCCTGTTTGCTTACCTGGGCTCAAATGTTCGCTTACCTGGGCTGACTGGGAGGGAATAGGAATGTTCCAGGCCGACGACATCGCTCCCAGGAGACGGCGCTTCTACACCGCTGGACTTGGGCTTTGACGGCTCAGGATCGGGGGGCTTTCGTCGAAGCAGGGGTCTTCTCTTCTTAGGGCCCTGTGGAGCAAATGTGTTTTTAAAAAGCATAGGTCCGCCATGACTTGGAACTGCTTTAATCAAACTCACCACGGTTAGCATGCTTGTCTGAAGGCAGGCCGCTCCACCAACTATGCTTAGCTAGGGTAAGTCAAAGGAGAATCTGGAATCATGGTGTGGTCATAGTCTCAGACTAGGATCTGGGTGACGTGTGCTCAGATCCCCACTCATGCCACGGAAGCTTACCGGGTGACCTTGGGCTAGTCACAAACAGATTTGGCTAATGTACGTCACAGGGTTGCTGTGAGGATAAGTGGAGGAGACGAGAATGATGTAAGCTGCTTTGGGTCCCTACTGGGGAGAACTGCAGGGCATAAATGAAGTAAATAAATGAACAAAATGATTAACTGCGGTTTACTGCAATGCATGCTGGGATACCAGCTGGATCCCTACGGGGCGGTGAGGAAAAGAGTTAAGGTGATGAAAACATTCCTGGGTGCAAACCAGGAATTCGAGTGATCATTTGCAAACCAGATCCTAAATTCACAAACTAATCACTGAGCTGTGTTAGTCCGTCTGTAGCAGTAGAAAAGAGTCCAGTAACACCTTAAAGACTATCAAAATTGGTGGCAGAAGTGAGCTCCTCCCCTGCCACAAATTTTGTTAGTCTTTAAGGTGCCACTGGACTCTTGCCCTTTTCTACTGCTACAATAAAATATGTGGGGTTTTTTTTGCATTATGGCAGAACTGAACTCATTGCTAACTGGGTGCAGCGTGAACCGCCAATGTCTCATAAAACATTTAGATACCAATGTGCCAACTCAATAATATTAGTAGCTCCAATATGTAGCATCTGTATACTGCCTTGCGGGGAGGGCAGGATATAAATCAAACAAAATAAAAATAAAGAGAATAAAGAAATATATTCCCACTGGGATCTTATCACTCTTATTATTATCACTCCGTATTACAGAAGGGGGGGGGGAACTGAGGCTCGGTGGCAGAGCCCCTGCTTGGCATGTGGAAGGTCCCCGGTTCAATCCCCAGCATCTCCAATTAGAAAGGATCACACAGTAAGTGACGGGAAAGACCTCCGCCTGGGACCCTGGAGAGCAGCTGCCAGTCTGAGCAGATAATACTGAGCTTGGGGGACCGAGAGTCGGACTCAGCATTAGGCAGCTTCATGAGTGCAATTCCTTCCCTGTTCTGTGGCCAAGAGAGTAACCTGCTCCTGTTCCATTACTAATGTTTGTGGGAAATGCCAACATGCGCTGGGCAGGGTGCCTGGACAAGGCTGACCTCGACAGGCCAAGGGTCTGATGGAGGACAAAGCAACTTCGTGAGCTCGTGTGAGGCTGAGAGAAATACAGCTGCCTAGCCTAAGGCCATCGAGCAAGTTTGTGGCTGAGATGAAATCCGAAACAGTGGCCTCCAGATCACAGCTCTTAAACAGAAGCCCTTAAACTCCATATTTTAAAAAATTTAGACTCCCCTTCAGTGACCAGGAATAAAATGCAGTGAATTCAGAACGTAAGAAGAGCCCTGCTGGATCAGACCAGTGGTCTATCTAGCCCAGCATTCTGTCTCCCACAGAGGCCAACCAGTTCCTCCTCTGGACAGCCAACAACGGGGCACAGAGAGGCCGAGGCCTTCCCCTGAGGTTGCCTCCTGGCTCTGGGTTTCAGAGGCTTAGTGCTTCTGTGTAATCACTCCCTGTGTAAAGTAGTATTTCCTTTGGTCTGTCCTGAACCTACTGCCTCTTAAGGAAATAGAGGAATAAAAGCTCAACTAAATGAACAAGTACATTTAAAAATTCGCCTCTTCCAACAATGTCCATCCGCGATCCAACGCTGGGATCAGGGGCCAAAGCTCATCTGAACGAACTGATCACGCGAAAGCATGCTGCCTCTGGACAGGGAACTTCCATTAAGCCAGGGGTTCTGAACGTGGTGCCCGTGGGCACCAGGGAGCCCACTGACCCCTCTCCTGGTACCTGCCAAGTATTTTTAGAAAGTGGGCAGGGCTTTTGCCCAGCAGGGCTTCTGATTATCTTCAGTGACTTGATTGGCCGTGCAGATTTTTAAAAATGATGTCTTGGCTGCTGCTGCTGCCACCACAGCACAAAGATCTTTACTGTGTGAGTGAGGGTAAGCTCTGGCAGCCATTTTGTGGCTGGCTCCGCCTTCTGCTGTAGCCATTTTCTGGCAGCCACTTTGTGGCTGTACCCACCATGGTGCCAGAATTCCAGAGGCGCCTACTGGCTCAAAAAGGTTGGGGACCCCTGCATTGAACTCTTGTGGCTAACCAACAGTGACCAACTCCCCCCTACCGTGTCTGTGTAATACTTATTTCTAAAAATGCATGTTAGAACCATAGAATCACATTAATCTCTATTGCACTTACCTCTTTCCCTCCCCCTACTGGGGCTAAATAACCACTGGAGGTGGGAATTTAAAGCACCCCCTTCAAGCCATATGGCCCTAAGAAGTGACGATGGAGAGATTTACCCTCTTTAGCCGCTCAGGTATGTTGAATACTGTGGGAACAGCTTCGGGCTTTAGGTATCGCCTCCCGGAAGCCACATTCTCAAGGTAGTCTGCCTCCCGGAAGTGCTCCGAGCAGATGACATGGTGCCGTGTGGGACAGAAGTTCTTCCGCCGAATGTTCCAGACCCACTTCTTTAACAGGTCTTTTCTCCCAAGAGGAAACCTGCAGCCATTTGGGAAGAGATAATAACAGAGAGGGAGTCATTTTCTGCTTTATACAAAACTGGGGAGGGCAATGCATATGAGTGGCTTGGCAGGGCCAGATTCAGCCTCTGCCAGTTTATTTTACTTATCTAGAACATTTATTAGCTGTCTTTCTTCCATACGGATCTCAAGGCAGCTTACAATATAGATAAAATACATGTAAAAAACACAAAATTTAAAACCATAGTTTAGGTTTGCTAGTAGCTTAAATCAGATGTGGCCCTAAATAAAACCATCTTCAACTGCCCCCTAAAGGTGGAAAATGAGGGGACAAGGGACACTGTTCCAATAATTGTGGGGGTTCCACAGAAAAGGCCTTCTCTCCAGTAGCTACCAGACAAATGTCTTTGATTGGTGGGACAATTGGGAGGGCCTCTCCCTGCAATCAATTACTGGGAAGGAACACAAGAGAGAAGATGGTCTTTCAGATACCCTGGCCCCGAGCCATGGAAGGCTTCTATTCTACCTTTGTTCTCACAGGGGCACGCATGGTTCCCTCTTCCCCCTTTTTATTCTCACAACAATCTTGGGGATTTTAAAGTCCCTCTCCCAAACCCCACAGGTTTTGGCAGGGGAGCGATTCTAGCAGTAGAACTGGCAGCGACGTCGGACAACATCTCTCGCCATGAAACTCCTAAGGCCTGGTTTTCACAAATGGCAGACAAAGAGGTCACCCTTGGTCTGGCTTGTACCACTCTAGACTACAGGCAGAGATTTGTACGAGTGAATGCTCCTTCATATTAAAAGCACTTCAATCAATCTTTATTAGTTACAGTCATAGATCAACCAAGATTTGACAGAGAGTCATCAGTACATTTACATCTGAGAAAATTTCAGAATCACGTGACAGGCTGATTTCGGTAGTACAGACACAATTAATAAAAAGACTTAACAAGCAGCTTCCTGTTGAGCATAACAAGGCATAAATTTGACCACCTTAAAGGTGGCTTTGTATGAACAATCCGAGAGGAGGGAGGAAGGAAAAACAACAACAACGACAATCAGGTCTGCCTGGAAAAATTGTTAAGATTGGAGTTATGTATAGAGACTGAATCTCCCTTTACAAAGGGCAATACAATAATACATGATTGGCTGTTTCAACCATGTCCAATTGGCAGGGCAAACGCGTTGAGAGTAAGGGAAATCTGTTTGTCCTGCCAAATGAACACGGTTGAATGTATTTCTCCCTTCCAAAAGAGCATTAAAGTGGGTCGAGGTGAAGGCTCTTTGGTATTTAGGGAATTCTAACACATAAAAATTGCCTGCCAGGGCAAAATATTAAAAATTTAAAAGTCCTCCTTTTTAAATTAAAAATTACATTGTCGGCTGCCTTAGTGGACTCTTGTGAGGACAGAAAGAACATAAACTCTGTAAAGAAATAAACTATATTCCTCAATGAGCCATCTCTCTGCATTAACCTGCCCCAAAATGGCATGCTAGGCGTCAGCTCTGGCAAAGGAATTTTCAGTGGCGGGACCACCGCATTGGGATAGTCTGCCTAAAGAAAGATGGAAGGTTTTTTTTCTTTTTAATTTCAGAGAACCTTTTGAGAGGTTCACAATCAAATGACAGGTTTTACGATTTTTAAATTTGCTGCCAGGGGATGCACATGGAGAATAGCTCTATCAGTGGCTCCTAGCCATGGTGACTGAGGGGAACCGCCACGTTCAGAGGCACTGAGCCTCTGAATCCCAGAGCCAGGAGGCAACCTCAGGGGAAGGCCTCAGCCTCTCTGTGCCCTGTTGCTGGCCCTCCAGAGGAACTGGTTGGCCACTGTGTGAGACAGGATGCTGGACTAGATGGACCATTGGTCTGATCCAGCAGGGCTCTTCTGATGTTCTTATTTAAGGCAGTTGTAGGGTATGAGGCTGGAGTAATGGCTGGTGCAAACTACCTCGAGTCCTTGGAGGACGGCCAGGTATAATGTTGAAAACAAACAAATAAATAAGACCCGCATGCCAGCAAAAAGACTAGCCAAAGAATCTTTCTCCCTGATATGCTAGCTTTCTATTTGAAATGGAGTGTCTTTTTTTGCCTTCTAATCTATTCCATTTAAGCCACAGGGTTTCATAAAGCTCTTGGGCCCTGATGTAAGATAGCCACGGATGGAATCTAAAGACTTACCTGTGGAATGAGATGTTATTGCCAAGCGAAAATTTGTTGTTGCAGTTGATGGCGCAACAAGACTTCACCATTGTGGCAAAAGTGCGGATCCTGTCCAAGAACTGGGAAGAAGACAGGTAAAGAGCCGTCAAGGAGGAAGAAACTAACAGAAAGACAGCATTAGCTATAGCATTTTAATTAAGTACATTTTAATCCCACTGTTTATCTACTGAGCTCGGGGTGTGCGTGTGTTTACATACATGGTTCTCTCCACCACCACTTTATCCTCAGAACCAACCCTGTGAGGTAAGTCAGCCTTCGTTAGTATCTCACTCTTTGGGTGTTTAAAGGGCAGCCTCCATTAATATCACTCATCTGGTAACATCACCTACATCTACTACATCTCTCTCTCTCTCTCATCTATCTATCTATCTGTCTAATCTACCTACCTACCTAATTTATACCCTACCCTCCCAGCCAGGCTGGCTTACATAAGACAAGACAGATGAATAACAGTTAAAACAGTCCTAAAACCTTCTAAAACCATCTGACATTATAAAGTGCTAATAATCATTACTATTATGTAACAATGACGGCCATTATTCGATGATCTATTCTCACAGTTGGTTCATGGAACTTTCCTTCACATGGCTGGCACAGGCTGTTACTAGTGGCTCCAGGGGGCAGGGTTCTCTATCCCTCAACTGTTGGGGGCAACTCCTTGATTAAAAGCCTGGTGGAAGAGCTCCGTCTTGCCGGCCCTGTGGAACTGCCTAAGGTCCCACAGGGCCCTGATCTCTTCTGAGAGCTCATTCCACCAGAACGGAACCACCACCAAGAAAGCCCTGGCCCTGGTCAGTCTAGCATCTTGAGACCCAGGAGGGCCAGTCGATTTTGGGATCCTGATCGCAGTGCTCTCTGGGGAACGTATGGGGAAAGGCGGTCCCTCAGGTATGTAGGCCTCTGATCATAAAGGGCTTTAAAGGTAAGAACCAGCACCTTGAAGCGAATTCGGTATGCTGTCAGCAGCCAGTGCAAAGCTTTCAGCAGAAGCTGGATATGCTCCCGCATAGGGAGACCCATCAGAAGCCTGGCGGCAGCATTTTGTACTAGCCGCCTGTAGCTTCTGGATTTGAGACAAGGGCAGCCCCACTTGGAGCACATTACAGTAGTCCAGTCTCAAAGTGACCATCGCATGGATCACTGTTGCCAAGTCGTTGCATTCGAGGAAGGGAACCAACTGCTGGATCAGCCAAAGATGGTAAAAGGCTGATTTGGCAGTGGCTGCTACTTGGGCCTCCATTGCTAAGGAGGCATTCAAGAGCACTCCCAAACTCCTAACCTCCAGCGCTGCCACCAACAGAGCCCCATCGAAGGTTGGGAGCGGGATCCCTACCCTCAGACCACCCTGGCTCAGGCAGGGGACCTCCATCTTTGTAGAATTCCATTTCAGTTGGGTCAGTCTAAGCCATCCAACCAGAGTGTGTAACGCCCAGTCCAGGTCTTCCAGTTTGGAGTCAGACTGTCCACCCAACAACATATGTTGAACTGTCCATCATGTGGGAAAAATTTGGAAAGGAGAAATCTCTTTCTACCTTCAGCTCTGCATCACCAAACAGCCACAATCCAGCACTAATATCTCAAAGGCATGTCATGTGTGACTTCCTTAAAATACACATTTTGCAGTCTAAATCCCACTTCCTCAGATGAAAAAAGTGGTACCCTGATTTGGCAGATACATACATGTGTCATAAGAACATCAGAAGAGCCCTGCCGGATCAGACCAGGGGTCCATCTAGTCCAGCATCCTGTCTCACACAGTGGCCAACCAGTTCCTCTGGAGGGCCAACAACAGGGCACAGAGAGGCTGAGGCCTTCCTCTGTGGTTGCCTCCTGGCTCTGGGATTCAGAGGCTTAGTGCCTCTGAACGTGGAGTTTCTCCTCAGTCATAAGGACATAAGGAGAGCCCTGCTGGATCAGAACAATAGACCCATCCAGTCCAGCATCCCGTCTCACATGGTGGCCAACCAGTTCCATTGGAGGGCCAAGAAGAGGTCAGAGAGGCCGAGGCCTGCCCCTTGATGCTGCCTCCCGGCTCTGGGATGAAGAGGATTAGTGCCTCTGAATGTGGAGGTTCCCCTCAGTCCCCATGGCATAAGGACCGAGATGAAACAACCCTCCCCCCAGTAAAAAGCAGGGGCCAAAAATGCAAGAAGTAACAATTCAAACTTTTCAAATTTTTATTTATGTTTCCAAACTTTTCAAACTCAAACTTGTTATGTTTTCAAACTTTTCAAATTTGTATGTTTTCATTTGCATCCCAGTTTCCTTCCAAAATGGAGGCCCAAAGCGACTTAACAACATCATTTTTCTCCTCCTCCATTTTATTTATTTACTTTATTTGGCAAGTGATGCGCTGTATTCTTGGTGCTTTAGGACTCCACTGAGGGGAAGAGGCAGGGTATAAATAAAGTATACTGCGAGTTCCTATCTATACCTTGTGGCTAATAGCCACTGATGGACCTCTGCTCTATATGCTTATCTAATTCTCTCTTGAAGCCATCCATGCTTGTAGCTGCCACCACCTCCTGTGGCAGTGAATTCCATGTGTTAATCACACTTTGGGTGAAGAAGTACTTCCTTTTATCCGTTCTAACCCAACTGCTCATTACTAACAACAAAGCTAGTGGAGGTGATGGTATCCCAGCTGAGTTATTCAAAGTCTTAAAAGAAGATGCTGTTAAAGTGCTGCACTCAATTTGCCAACAAATTTGGAAAACACAACAGTGGCCACAGGATTGGAAAAGGTCAGTGTACATTCCAATCCCAAAGAAGGGCAATGTCAAGGAATGTTCAAACTATCGCACAATTGCACTCATTTCACACGCTAGCAAGGTCATGCTCAAAATCCTACAAGCTAGGCTCCAACAGTATGTGGATAGAGAACTGCCAGAAGTACAAGCTGGGTTTTGAAGAGGTAGAGGAACTAGAGATCAAACTGCCAACATTCGCTGGATTATGGAGAAAGCAAGAGAGTACCAGAAAAACATCTACTTCTGCTTCATTGACTATGCTAAAGCCTTTGATTGTGTGGATCACAATAAATTATGGCAGGTTCTTAAAGAGATGGGAGTACCGGACCACCTCACATGTCTCCTGAGAAACCTGTATAAGGGTCAAGAAGCAACAGTTAGAACCGGATATGGAACAACTGATTGGTTTAGCATAGGAAAAGGAGTACGACAAGGATGTATATTGTCACCTTGCTTATTTAATTTATATGCAGAGTACATTATGCGAAATGCTGGCCTGGATGAATCACAAGCTGGAGTTAAGATTGCTGAGGAAAAGATCAATAACCTCAGATATGCAGATGATACCACTCTGATGACAGAAAGTGAAGAGGACCTAAAGAGCCTCTTGCTCAGGGTGAAAGAGGAGAGCGCAAAAGTGGGCTTGAAGCTCAACATCAAAAAAACTAAGATCATGGCATCTGGCCCCATCACTCCTGGGCAAATAGAAGGGGAAGTTGTAGAAATAGTGACAGACTTCACGTTCCTAGGATCCCAGATCACTGCAGATGGTGACTGCAGCCATGAAATAAAAGACGCCTGCTCCTTGGGAGGAAAGCGATGGCAAACCTAAACAGCATGATAAAAAGCAGAGACATCACTTTACTAACAAAAGTCCGCATGGTCAAAGCAATGGTATTCCCCGTAGTAATGTATGGCTGCGAGAGTTGGACTATAAGGAAGGCTAAGCGCCGAAGAATAGATTCTTTTGAACTATGGTGCTGGAGAAGACTCTTGAGAGTCCCTTGGACTGCAAGGAGATCAAATCAGTCAATCCTAAAAGAAATCAACCCTGATTGTTCCCTGGAAGGCCAGATCCTGAAGCTGAAGCTCAAATACTTTGGTCACCAAATGAGAAGGGAGCATTCACTGGAGAAGACCCTGATGCTGGGAAAGATTGAAGGTCAAAGAAGAAGGGGATGGCAAAGGATGAGATGGTTAGACAGTGTCATCGATGCAACGAACATGAAATTGAGCAAACTTCAGCGGACAGCGGAAGACAGGAGGGCCTGGTGTAATCTGGTCCATGGGGTCGCGAAGAGTCGGACTCGACTGTGTGACTGAACAACAACAAAACCCAACTGCTCAGCAATTTCATGGAGTGCCCACAAGTTCTTGTATTGTGAGAAAGGGAGAAAAGTACTTCTTTCTCAACCTGCTCTATCCCATGCATAATCTTATAAACCTCAATCATGTCACCCCTCAGCCGTCGTTTCTCCAAGCTAAAGAGCCCCAAGCGCCTCAACCTTTCCTTACAGTGAAAGTTCTCCAACCCTTTTATCATTCTACTTGCCCTTTTCTGCACTTTTTCCAATCCTATAATATCCTTTTTGAGGTGTGGTGACCAGAACTGTACACGGTACTCCAAATGAGCTTGCACCATTGATTTATACGGGGGCATGATACTGGCTGATTTGTTTTCAATTCCCTTCCTAATAATCCCCAGCATAGTGTTGGCCTTTTTTACTGCAGTTACACACTGCCTAGACATTTTCATTGGGTTATCTACTACGACTCCAAGATCTCTCTCTTGGTCAGTCTCTGCCAGTTCGGACCCCATCAATGTGTATTTATAGTTAGGATTTTTGGCTCCAATGTGCATTACTTTGCACTCGCCCATCCTTGACAGATTCCTTTGGAGTGCCTCACAATCCTCCCTGGTTTTCACCACCCTTAACAACTTTGTGCCATCTGCAAATTTAGCCTCTTCACTGCTTACTCCCAACTCCAAAGAATTAATAAACAAGTTAAAAAGCATCGGACAGGGGACCACAATGAACATTCACAAGACTCACAATTAGTAATAGCTCTGGGACAGGCTGTATTATGTCACCCCAAGCAATTTGGAGGAAGACTGGGATTTTTAAAAAAGTTATTAATAACAACGCATTAAAGCTGAGCATTCAAAGGCCTTTCACCTACATTACAATTTAGTAATTTTCACAACATTTCTGTAAGGTAGGACAAGCATCTAAGGGAGATATCTGAACCAAGGTCCAACACTTTCATCACTGCAGCTGGGAGACTGAGAGACAGTTACCACCCTAAGAGGCACAGTGCCTGTTCATGAGAGAGGGAAGATTTGAACCAAGAGCTTCCTGATTCCAAACTCGCTTGCTTAATTGGTACAGAGAGCTGCCAAACGTGTTTATCAGGCCTGCTCATGTCTCTTGAATTCACAGCTCTCAGTACCCAGAAATCCAGCAGGTAAACTTTTTCCTGCCATCAAAATAGAAGATGTAGTAAGCATAAAGCTCTCCCCCCCCCATTTACAACCTGTGGGTAACACTGCTAGACTATTGTAAAAGAGTACTGTAACTTTTATTTATTATTTTCATCTCACTCCAACCCCATTCTTCAAGAAGCTCAGGACAGCATATGTTATCTCTTCTCCCCCGGTCATTTTATCCTCCTAACAACAATTCTGTGAGGTAGTGGTAGAGCCAGTTTGGTGTAGTGGTTAAGAGTGTGGACTCTAATCTGGAAGAACTGGGTTTGATTCCCCATTCCTCCACATGCAGCTGCTGGATGACCTTGGGCAAGTCATAAGTTCTTTCAGAGCTGTTCTCTCAAGGGCAGTTCTCAAAAGAGCTCTCTCAGCCCCACCTACCTCACAGGGTGTCTGTTGTGGGGAGGGGAAGGGACTGTAAACTGCTCTGAGACTCCTTCAGGTAGTAAAGGGTGAGGTATAAATCCAATCTCCTCCTTCTCCTTGGTCATAAGGTTGAGAGAGATACTGACAGGCCAAACAGCAACCAACAAGCATCTAAGGGAGATATCTGAACCAAGGTCCAACATTTTCATCACTATACCACCCTGGCTCTTACCCTGTAGGACTTTTGAGTTCTTTTGTATATAAGTGTAAAATTATTATTACAGCAGCAGCAAATCTGGTTTTGGGGGGCCCAAGGACGTAGCAAGCTCAAATTCAATAAGGGGAGACCCCTTTATATTTCTTAAAAGGATTTACACCCACAAAACCTGCTCAAGACAGTTCACAAAGTAACTATATTTTGTTGGAACAAAGTTTGAGTCCAGTGGCACCTTTAAGACCAATAAGGTTTAATTCTGGGTAGAAGCTTTCATATGCATGCACACTTCTGCCTCTGAAGAAGTGTGCATGCACACAAAAAATGTATCCAGAATTAAACTTTGGTCTTAAAAGTGCCACTGGACTCAAACTTTTTTATTTAATTCATTTATACCTCACTTTCCCCCCTGATGGGGATCCGAAGTGGCTTACATTGTTCTCCTTTCCTCCATTTTATCCTCACGTCAATTCTGTAAAGCAGGTTAGGCTGAGAGAATGTGACTAGCCCAAGCTCACCGAACGGGCTTCCATGACACATGAGGATTTGAACCCAGGTCTCCCAGATCTTGGTCTGACAATCACCACGCCACACTGGCTCTCATGTAGCTATGTCAATATAGACAAGTAATCCAAGGGACACCATAGAACGATCCATGTTAACACAATTAAATTAAAATCAAGATTTTCCTATCCTGGAGACGAGGGTTGCCAAATGACCAGGAAAATTAGGTTGCTTGGCCTGCTCCTAAGCTTCGATCTGCAAACAGCAGTAGGGGTGGGGGGAAGCTTTTTCACTGGCATGGGCTAAAGATCGTCCCCCATCTTGACCAAAGCACATAGGCGCAAGAAGGGTCTGGAAAGTTGGCAATCCCCCATTCACACGCCAAGTAGCGTGTCGGGTCAGTCCTGGCCCACAGCTCAGGATCTTCACCAGGAGAGGAAATAAATCCCGGACTCTTTTCCCCACACCTGCCAAGGATTTCACGATCCTTCCTTCCCCTCCAAAACTGCTCACCTTGTGTACCTCTAATAGGCTTCTCCCTCCACGCACCAGCCTACGGTTGGCTCTCCCGAGGCAATGCAACTTCCCTCTTTGTTCGAACGGAACAGGAAGTGACGCACGCTATTGAGGTCCCGCTCTCCAAAATGTCCTGCCTCTCTAGGAAAATCAAAACTCGCTTGTAGTTATAACTATTTCCCCCCTCAAATGGCGCCGAAATATTTGGGGGGTATTCGTGGAAGCAAATGCAAACAAAATGCGCTCGTATAACAGATTCCGCTGGCCGGGGTAGGAAAGAGGGGAATGGAAGAAGCATTTTATGCAGGGGGAAACAGAGAATGTGGAGGAATTCTACAGTTTCAGACGTAATGCGGTGGGGGTCGGTCCGGGAGAATCTGGATTTCTGGGAGGCAGTACAGCAGTGGATACTTTCTTTGAGGAGTAAGCGGCCACATTCAATGGGATCGTGTTACTTTTGTGTCAACACAAGATCAGCGTCTTAATTTTAAAAAATCAGAAGACAATGCAATTTTTTTAAAAAAACTTCTTTTTTTTTGCACAGCTTGAGTGCAGACTTCTGGATTTTTTTTTTAGTTAGTTAATGTTTATACCATTTTGTTATATTTTATTATTTTTCTCCAGAGGGCGAGTAAGTAGTCGCATTACACGGAGTGGGAAATTACTCCTTTGTAAACACGGGTGAGATCCGGCGATGCATATTCTGGCCCCCGTCCCCTCACTTTACAACTTCCCCATCGTAGAGGTTGGGAAAAGACCAAGCGTTGCCTGTTCCACACTTCCGGCTTCTGGAGGGTGGGGGGGTCGGTGGGGTGGGCGCCATGTGTGGGGCAGGAGTATCAATGCAAACTTGGGAGACCTGCTCTGCTCTCTTCCCACCCGACCTTGCCTTGCCTTGCCTTATGTCGTTGTCTTGTCCTTTTCCCTTCCTGCACGTCCACTTGGGACCAACATGGAGTTTGTGACATCCCTCCCCCAGTTTCTCCTGCTCACTAGGTTCTGAATTCTATTATGGTTTAGTAGGGGTTTATTGCCATGGAGAAGTGCATTAGAATTGCGACTTCATTTTACCTTCCCCCACGGGACAATGTGAAGACCAATGAATGCAATCCAAGGCTAAAATTCATTTATTTGTTTGTTTTATATAGTTGCCAAACTCCAGGTGGGACTGGGATATTTCCCAAAATTATGACTGAACTCCATATAGGGTTGCCAGCTCCAGGTTGGGAAATACCTGGAGATTTGGGGGGCGTGGAGCCTGTAGAGAAGGGGAGGGACTTCAATGGGGTATAATGCCGCAGCGTCCACCTTCCAAAGTGGTTGTTTTCTCCAGGTGAACGGATCTCTGTCATCTGGAGATTAATTGGAATAGCAGGAGATCTCCAGCCACCACCTGGAGGTTGGCAACCCTAAATCCACAATACACATATAAATCCCCCTGGAGAAAATGGCTCCTGTGTGGTATTATGCCCTGTTGAGATCACTCCCCTTCTCAAACTTCGCCTTTCCCAGGCTGCTTCCCCAAATGACAAGGAGTTTCCCAGCCTGGACAGCCCTCTAGCTCTGCCCCCTGATGAAAATTTGAATGCTGAATGAGCAGGTCTATCTAAGGTTGTCATTCTTCAGGTGGGGCCTGGAGATCTCCCAGAGCTACAACCAGGGGTCATTTGGAGCCGGATCATGCAGGAGCGGAGCTCTGGCAATTAGAAGCACAGGCGGCAGCAAGCCCCGCCCCCAGCTCCCAGCAGGAGCACAAAGCAGCACTTGTGGCATTCCTCCTGGGCCCAGGTAGGCTACTCTGGGACTGGAATGACAGCCCCCAGAGTGAAAGACAGTCCCTAGGGGTGGAGCCTGAGTGGTGGGTGTTGTCTTCTGACACACTTCCAGTGATGTCAGGGGGTGTAGCATATGCAAATAATTTATGCTAATCAGTTATGCTAATGGGCTCCTGCACCTCTTTTTCTACGAAATGACCCCTGGCTACGACTTACTTGGGGAGATGAAGACTGGGTATGGGAGGGACCTCAGCAAGGCAAGAAACATTTGCTAGTGCCGGCCTCTGTGTTGCAACTTGTGACCTGGTATTCCTTGGAAACCTCCCATCCAAATCTGTTCTTTGGAAAACAGTTGTAATTCTGGGAGATCTCCAGGCTCCACCTGGAAGTTGGCAACCCTATAGTGTAGGTAGAAACCCACATTTTTGTGACCCACATCCGCCTCAGCACCATTTTCCTTGTCCCTGTCACCTGCAGGTAAATAACCAAGGAAGAAACTTATACACCCACACACAGAGTAGGGGTATGAATCTGGCTCTCCCCAAAGTAAACCAGCACCCTAACCCAATGAAGATTTTCTTCTCAGTCTCTTGGATTTAATACAGGAAATTGTACTCCTCCCCCATATAATGCACCTCACTCGGCTCATATCCCCGCTTTCCAAAATCATTTGTCAATCACTGATTTGGTGTTCTTTCCGGTCCTTTGATATTTGCACAGGGACATTTTTTTTTAAAAAAATCCCAGCTAATGGGGGTCTGAACTTGCTGAGACTGAGAGGGCAAAAGATCTTGGGGTTGTAGTGGGTAGCCCAATGAAAGTGCCAACCCAGGGTGCTGCAGCAGTGAAAAAAGGCAAACTCTGTGTTAGGAAAGGGATTGAGAATAAAACAGCCAGTACTGCAATGCCCCTATATAGCTCTACGGTGCAGCCTCATTTGAAATACTATGTACAATTTTAGTCACCGCATCTCCAAAAGGACATTGAAGAGCTGGGAAAAGTGCAGAGGAGAGGCAACCAAGATGATTACAGGGTTGGAGCACCTTCCCTAAGAGGAAAGGTTGAAGAGTCTGGGACTTTTCAGTTTAGAAAAGAGACGACTAACATGAGAAAGGTTTATAAAATTATGCATGAGGTGGAGAGAGTTGACAAAGGGAAATTTCTCTCCCTTCCCCCAAATACTAGAACTTGAGGGCATCCAATGAAGCTGATGGGCAGTAGGTTCAGGATGGACAAAAAGGAAATACTTCTTTACACAGAGAGCAGTTAAAATGTGGAATTCGCTGCCAGAGGATGTAGTGATGGCCACAGCTTTAAAAGAGGATTAGATAGATCCATGGAGGAGAGGTCTATCAGTGGCTGCTAGCCATGGTGACTGAAGGGAACCTCCCCATTCAGAGACACTAAACCTCTGAATCCAAGCCAGGAGGTCACATCAGGCTGGGGAAGGCCTCAGCCTCTCTGCCCTGTTGTTGGCCCTCCAGAGGAACTGGTTCGCCCCTTAGACAAATTCAGGCAGATAGCTGTGTTGGTCTGACTGAAGCAAGAGAACAAAGCTTGAGTCCAGTGATACCCTTAAAACTAACCCAGAATTAAACTTTGCTGGTCTTAAAATTGCCACTGGACTCAGATTTTGTACTGATTGGCCACTGTGTGAGACAGGATGCTGGACTAGATGGACTATTGGTCTGATCCAGCGGGGCTCTTCTTAGGTTCTTCTTATGCTTATTATTTTTAAATTGCTGGTCAATGATGTACCAGTCATTTTGAGGGTTAATCTAACCGAGCGTCTATTCCTAGAGAGGGCTTGCTGGGAAGAAGGGAGGGTGCATCGGCAGAGGTGCTTCCTGCCAGCCCTCCCCCCTGCCCTGTGAAAGCGGCCTTTGAATTTCCAGTCAGCTGCACCTGAAGATCTTGGCAAGAGATCTGGTAGGTCGACAGTGCGTCCGGGGCTGAAGAAGGGGAGACAAGCTTGGTGCAATTGAGGACTGACGAAGAAGACAAGCTCGAGGAATTTAGATTCTGGCAAAATCAGCCCTGTTTGCGAACACTGGCAGTAGAAGGTTGCTGCAGAGGGCATTTGAAGATCTCTCAATGGGTTTTTTTCCTGTAAACAGCTTTTTTAATAGGGTTGTTAAGGGCTACTGTCAAGACAAATAAATAAATCCTTTATTTGCTATATTCCAGAAAGATCAAGATGGGTAACTGTGTTAGTCTGTCTGTAGCAGTAGAAAAGAGCAAGAATCCACTGGCACCGTAAAGGTAAAGATGCCCTTGCTCGAAAGCCAATCAAATCTGACTCTAGGGTTGCGGTACTCATCTCCATTTCACAGCCGAAGAGCCAGCGCTGTCCGAAGACGTTTCCGTGGTCATGTGGCCGGCATGACTAAACACCAAGGCGCACGGAACGCTGTTACCTTCCCACCGAAGTGGTACCTGTTTATCTACTTGCAATTTCTTGCTTTCGAACTGCTAGGTTGGCAGGAGCTGGAACTAGAGACGGGAGCTCACTCCCTCATGCGGCACTCTCGGGTCTCGAACTGCTGAACTACTGACCTTCCACAGCCTGCAGTTCAGCATCTTAACCATTTGAGCCACCGCAGCTCCTTAAAGACTAGCAAAATTGGTGGCAGGGCAGGAATTTTTGTGAGTCACTGCTCACTTCTCCAGATACCTTCTCCATATTTGAAGGACCAAATTTGTGGCAGCCTATGAGCTTTCATGAGTCACTGCTCACTTCTTCAGACACATTTGAAGGACCATCTGGCCCTTCAAATATGCGGGTATCTGGAGAAGTGAGCCCTGTCTCACGAAAGCTCATCCCCTGCCACAAACTCAGTTAGTCTTTAAGGTGCTTCTGGACTCTTGCTCTTTTTCTACCCTATTCCAGAAATATGACCGCAGTTGAGGCTTCTTGTGCATAAGCTCTTGTGGATTTATCATTTTGGTAGTGGTTGAAATGCCATAAGACTGTTTTGTTTGTGCTTTTGCTTCATAGAGACAACACAGCGACCCCCTCTGAAAAATATATGAGCTATGAGCCAGTTTGGTGTAGTGGTTAAGTGCGTGGACTCTAATCTGGGAGAACCGGGTTCGATTCCCCACTCCTCCACTTGCACCTGCTGGATGACCTTGGGCAAACCGTAGTTCTGTCAGAGCTGTTCTGGAAAAAGAGCAGTTTCTGTCAGAGGTCTCTCAGCCCCGCCTACCTCACAGGGTGTTTGTTGTGGGGAGGGGAAGGGAAAGGAGTTTGTAAGCCGCTCTGAGACGCCTTTGGGTAGTGAAGGGCGGGGTATAAATCCAATCCCTTCTCTATGTAGTCATCTTGTCCAATGCTAGCTGGTTCACTAGTTGTCCATTGCTAGCTAATAGCTGTGATGACTGAGTGGAACCTCCATGTTCAGAGGCAGTAGACCTTTGAATGCCACTGGTGGAGAGGCAAGACCCGGGGGAAGCTTGTAGGCCTTCTAGGGGCTTCATTGGAGGGGAACAGGAAGCTGGAAGAGAGGGACCACTGGTCTGATCAGGTTACGATTGCAAACTCTAGGGTTGGGAAATTCCTGGCGATTTGGGGTTCAGCCGGGAGTGCGGAGGGATCATAAAGGGGTATAATGTTGTCGAGCCCAACCTGCAAAGCATCCATTTTCTCCAGGATTGCTGATCTCTGGGAGATCTCCAGGCCCCCTCTGGAGGTTGAAAACCCTAAGCAGAGTTGCTCTTCTGTTTCTTGGTTGCTAGGATTTGGCCACGGTTCTCCATGCTCTAATCACATCCAGCTTGGACTACTGCAGTATGCTTCACATGGGGCTGCCTTTGAAGATTGTTCAGAAGTTTCAACTAGATACAGGCTGCAGGCAGATGTGAACTATCAGGAATGTGCTTCCCCAGTATTTAAAAGTACCAGGCCGGTTGTTTGTTTGCTTGTCAGTTCTATTCAAAATGCTGTCTGTGGCTCTTAAAGCTCCAAAGAGTCTGGAACCAGAGCATTGAACAGACTGCCTTCATTACTCAGTGTATATTGTCTTACTGAGCCTTTTCTCTGTGAGCCTTTGGATGTGACATCAGTATTTTACAACAGATGGGGCCTTTTCTGTTCTGGCCCCTTGTCTTTGGGATGCCTTTCCAGAATGCCAGAACAAAATTTGAGTCCAGTGGCACTTTTAAGACCATCAAAGCTTAATTCTGGATATAAGCTTTCATGTGCACACACACCGTTATGCATCACTGGTTTGTTCTTAATGAAAAAGCGTGAAGTGGATTTTTCTTCTGGGTTTATGGATTTTCCGGCTTTGAAACTGGTACTTGATCTTAGTGTCGGGCACTTGATTAAATCACCCCAACTTAAAAAAAAAAATAATTCTGGCACATCCTCTCTCTGTCTTCCTCTGTCTCTTTCTCTCAACCGTTACACAGAAAAGAAAGTGGATGACATCAGTTTTTATCTCATTTCTACTTTTACTGATTTGTTTGAGTGGATGGACTGTGGGTACGAAACTGGGTTCCATGAGAAGCAGAGAGCATAGTGGTTTGAGCACTGGGCTAGGAGCTGGTAGGCCCAGGTTCGAATCCCTGCTCTGCCATAGAATCTTATTGGGTAAACTTGGCCCAGTCAGCCTAACCCACCTCACAGCATTGTTGTGAGGGCAGAAAGGAGGAGAGAACCAGGGGTGTGCTGCCCCAAGCTCTTTGGAAGCAGAATACCATTAAAGCGTATGCAACATATAGATTGCATGTGCCCCAAGGAGAAAGAGGGAGAACAAGTGCAATAGTTATTTTAAGTGTGTGTGGAAATCAGTTGTGGAGGAGAGGGCTCAGTTGGAAATATTTATCTACTTATTTGACTTTGTTCTCCCAGCAGGAACCCAAAGTGGTTTACACCAATCACATTTTCTCTGTTTTGTCCTCACAACAGCTTTGTGAGGTAGGTTAGGCTGAGACTGAGTGGCTGGCCCAAAGTCACCCGATTTATTTTATTTATTATTCAACTTATACTGCGCCGTCCCTGCTACGCAGGCTCCCAAGTGAATTTCCATGGCAGAGTGGGGATTTGAACCTGGGTCTCCCAGACTCTAGTCCAGCAGTCTAACCACTTCACCGTGCTGGCTGTCATGAAAGAAGAATAGAGGCAGGGGGAGCCCATAAGTCTCTTGAAAATATGACAATTTGTTCCTTAACCAGTCTTAGGAGGAGGAATAACTGTCCCTTCTGTTTCCAGTGTTTAACCTCATCCTTCGCATTTCTGTTGCTTCCTCAGGAAGAAATTCGCAATCTGGATACACATCCCGTCTCGTTCGTAATGTGTTCTGTGTACCATTAACAATTGGCAGTGTGTCAAAACAAGATGGAGCACTTCTTGGCCCTGGGTCCCCCATCGGGGGCAGAGCTGGGAGAGGATGAGGAAGAGCAGGATGCAGCTGGCCTTGAGGCAAGGGAGAGCCCAGGAAGAAGCCCTGGCAGTGCCGTTGGCAAGGGATTCTGGGAAGGAACTGCGCAAAGCTCCTCGGATGAGGACACGGTTGACTCCGACGTGCGGCGCCGGCACTTCCGGTGGTTCCGCTACCAGGAGGCCGAGGGGCCACGTGACGTTTGCAGCCGACTCGAGGAACTTTGCCGTCGTTGGTTGAGGCCCGACGTGTTCACCAAGGAGCAGATTCTGGATCTGGTGGTCCTGGAGCAATTCCTGAGCACCCTGCCAAAGGAAATGCAGAGCTGGGTCCGGAATCGGGGAGCGGAGACCTGTCTCCAGGCTGTTGTCCTGGCGGAGGATTTTCTACTGAAGCAGCAAGAGGTCAAGAACCAGGAAGCGCAGGTGAGAACGCTTCTTCCTGCTTGTTCCAAGGGGGTGGAGGAGGCACGCAAGGAGATTCTATTCCTAGAACTTTACTACTGGGCCATGCTCCCTCTAAGCTGTGGAGTCTTGTGAGCAAAAATTCCACTCTGTGAGCGACTGGCATTAAAGTTGTGAGCAAGTGATTTAGCAGCTGCATAAATTAGTTTGCTCTGGAGCCGTCCTTCCTGAGCTAAGACAAAAACGTGTGAGCCGGAGGCTAAAAAACTGTGAGCTAGCTCACACTAACTCAGCTTAGAGGGAACAGTGCTACTGGGGTCCCTTTTAGAGCCTACAGGTACCTTCAGAATTTTGAGAAGGGACAGTGAGCCCCTTCTCAAAATGGCTGCCTGAGGAGGCAGAGCCAGACCTAAAATGGCTGCCTCAGGAGGCAGAGCCAGACCTAAAATGGCTGCCTCAGGAGGCAGAGCCAAACACAATACCTCCCTCCTCATTTTACAAAAGAATCTCGGGAAGGGAATAAAAGAAATTAAGGAAAGCCTGGGAGAAGAGAAGGGGGAATAAAAAGAGGGAGAACCTGAGCGGGGAATGGAACTACAAGCCTGAATGCTTACTAGTCCCCCTGTCCCTCCAGTGCTGCTACAGGGGTGTCGAACTCATTTGTTATGGCTGCATCTGACATC
Source organism: Gekko gecko (assembly GCA_029375565.1). Taxonomy (NCBI): domain Eukaryota; kingdom Metazoa; phylum Chordata; class Lepidosauria; order Squamata; family Gekkonidae; genus Gekko; species Gekko gecko. The sequence goes on from JAPDNY010000002.1 coordinate 24,779,323, forward strand.
AATGTCACTTTGTCGGGCCGTGTGTGCCATAAAATGTAACACAAAGTACTAGAGAATACCTTGTGTTACATGCATGGCCTGGCCTGACAAAGTGACACTGATGTCAGATCCAGCCCTCATAACAAATGAGTTTGACACCCTGTGCTATTACATCCATGGAAAACACTTTCATTTGAATGAGGCCAGCCAATAACAAGCCCTGCATTACAAAGGCCCTGCCCACTTTCTGAAAATCTCAGTGAGAGTCAGAAGAAATACTGGTTACCCCTTTGGGTAACCTACTCCTCGCTGTGTTGCCCTGTTCTAGAAGCTGTCCAAGAAGGAGTTTGTTTTATTGACGAACTGCTGAATGCCACCTTCTTGTGATCTCATGATCTCCTTCCCTGCCTGGCCCCGTCGACTGAGCAGGGCTGTTTTCGTAGGGATTATGGGTGCACAGAGTAAAGGGCCTAGACAGTGGTATTGGTTATGTGCCATTCCTCTTCTTACATCGTCCCTTCAAGGAATCGGTTTCACGTGCAACAGCCATTTGTAAATGCAAATGATCTCCCTGCCCCAGGCAAAGAAGACTGTATCAGGGGACCAGCTGATCGAGGGGATCCCGCAAGAGCTTGAGGAAGACGATATCTCAGTGGGTAAGGATCTGAAATGCTCCAGCTGTCACGAGATCACAAAAAGGGAGGGCAGGAAGGGTTGCATCAGGGCTTGGTTCTCGTGGCCCGTTCTTACACTCCCAGGGAAATGCTGACTGCCATTTTGGGGCATGCCCGTAGCCAGGATTTTTTAAGTTGTGGGGCATTTAAATTTCTCAGGGGGCACCGGCTAATCAAATTAAGGGAATACCCGGCTCCTTCCCTACTCCTGCCACCACTCGGGGGCCCTGGACTGGATGGGAAGTCGGGGGACCTTGCCAGTAAGTCAGGGGGCCTAGCCATGAGATGCCCCACTGTAGCTACGGGCCTGCTTTGGGGTCAGGAAACAGTTGTTCTCCAGGCCAGTTTGGGCGGGGATCCTGGGGTGTTTCCCCCCCTCTTCTAGGGATGGGGCAGGGGTCACTGGGGGTGTGGGTGGGGGATGTATTTGCGAATTTTCTGCTTCAGCAGGGAGGGTGGGGTATAAATCCAATAAATAAATAGATAAATTATTCAGGGGGCGGGACAAGATGACCCTGGAGGTCCCTTCCAACTCTGTGATTCTATGAATTATGGTGCAATATGAAGTTTCTAGGCCAAAATTTCAGCCCTGGCCTATACCTGCCTCAGAATGAGAACATAAAGTCCTGAGGTGGAAAGCTGGACTCTGCCATCTTCAGGCTGTGGGGAGGAGGGCAATGTTCTTGAGCGTTCCCCCATTCAATAAACTCCCCCCCCAGACAGAAAATTCATACAAGTGGGGAGAAGCTTGAACTAGAACTTGTTTTACAAAGGTGTTTTTATTTTTTTAAAAAAAATCAAGGAGTATTTTATTTTACATAGGAGATCATCCAATGATAGTTCCCTCATCCCCCGCGTACAGGAGTACCATCCATTTGGGATTCTGCTCCTCATTCATTTTTCATTTTACCTGCACAACAGCTGTGTGAGGTAGGTTAGGCTGAGAATGTGTGACTGGCCCAAGTCACCCAGCAAGCTTCCACGGCAGAGTGTCTGACACTTTAACCAGTACGCCACGCTGGCTCTCCCACAAGGATCACAATAATACAATTCAGAACAGTCACAATTAATTGTACATTTATTAAGAATCTTATTCAAACCTTTTAGCTGTATTTGTTCAACAAAATGGGTGAACTTGATCCCGTTATACCAGATTTTCAAAATCTGGGGTGGGGGGAAATTCTGATAGTTTCCACCAGATTTTAGCACTATGCAGAGGCAGAAACTTGGAGTGCCGTTTGCCAACCTGATCAGTCATAGATAAGTGAATAACATGGTTGCACAGACCCCCCGCCTTCTTTTTGACTCTTAGTGCCCCCCCAGGTAATCCTGCAGCCCCCAGGGTGCGGTACTGCCCACTATGGAAACCACTGAGTTAGAATGTCAGACTAGGATCGAAGAGACCCAGGTTTGAATCTCTAGTCTGTCATGGAAGCTTCTGCTGGGTGACCTTGCGCAAGTCACACATGATCAGCCTAACCCTCCTCCTCACAAGGTTATTGTGAGGATAAAGTACAGAATGATGTAAGCCACTCTTGTTCCCCGTTAAGGAGAACGGTGGGATATAAATGAAGAATAATTTAAGATGATGGCAAACCATTTTCATGAGGTTTTTTATAGGGAAAAAAAGGATTAACGGGGGGAAAACAGAAGGCCTAGGGCTAGGAGGGTGATGATAACTCCTGCTTTTCTGCTTTTCTCCAGATCTTTCCTATACCCTTGTCTCCCTCACAGGCACTGGACCAATAACACTGAGGCATTCTGGTTCACATCCTCTTCACGACAGAATGGATACAGTGACCCAGTTATGGAATCCTGTACCCCTGGAGGTATGTCTGATGCCCTCTTTTCAATTTGATTGAAATGTTTCTAGAAAAAGAGAGAGAGAGAGAAGGAGGGAGATTTTCACAATAATGCTGACTTGAACTTCTTTGAGTCTTGGATATGTAAGCAAAATAGTGAAATCTCTGTCTCTCTCTCTCTATCTCTCTGTCTCTCTCTCTCAAATGTCTTTAATAATTCTCAGAAATACTCCTCTACACCATGCACTGTCAGGGGTGTGGCCTAATATGCTAATAAATTTCTGCTGTTGCGTGTGGCCTATTATGCTAATGAGTTTGTGCTGGGCTTTTTCTACAAAAAAAGCCCTGGCGATGGCCAACCACCTCTGCTTCTCAGTTGCCTTGAAAACCCTTTGCTGGGGTTGCTGGAAAGGAGTCATGGAACTTTGTTCTTATATAGGACATGGAACTTGTTCTTATATAGGACAACAGCAGTGAGATTATTATATGCGCAAAAGTGGATGAGTTGGTGAAGGTGGTGGAACTTGCAACGGTGGCTAAACTTATTTCATTGATTAGAGGAAAGACAAAAAGTACGTTTATTACTGATTGGAAACACCTTATAGACCTTTTGCATGAAACAGATAATAATGATTCGTTGATTTATTGATTAATTTACTAGATTTTTACCCCGCCCTCCCGGGCCAAGGCTTAGATGAATAAAGTTTTTAAATAATAGAAAAAAGAACCTTTCTTTGTAACCATAAAGTAAGAGAAAACTTTGTAATCATACTTACATTTGTTGCAGAGGAAACCGGAAGCCACCTTCTATTTTATGTAGCTTTTCCTTCTTTCTTTATATATGTTTTCTTCCTTCTTCTGCTATTTCTCTATTATTTGTTATTCTTTCTTTTAATAAAAACTTAATTTGAAAATTACAAAAAAAACCCCAAAACCCACTTATGGAGTTGCTGTAAGTCACCGGTAACTCAACGGCACTTTACACTCACAATGCGTATCCTATAACCAGTACATATGGGTGTAGTGTACAAAGATAACACAATAAACTACGAAGATTGAAATCAGTATACTACACATCCGTATAAGCACCTTGTAAAAATATGCCAAGATGCGTATCATAAGGAAGCCACAACAGCACTGTGTATGTTGGAGAGAAACGTGGGTATAGATGTCTGAATAAATAAATTCTTTGGATAGATGAAGATGCCTTATTGTCAGCCAGACTGTTGGTCCGTTCTACCACAATAATGTCTTCTTTGACTGGCAGCTGCTCTCCAGGGTCTCAGGGAGAGAAAGGTCCTTCTTATCACTTGTCTGAGATCTTGGTATTCTTGGTCCTTGGGTGGGGGGGCAACAGTGGGAGGGCTTCTGGAGTTCTGGCCCCACTGGTGGACCTCCTGATGGTACCTGTAATTTTTGGCCACTGTATGACAGAGTGTTGGACTGGATGCACCATTGGCCTGATCCAACATGGCTTCTCTTATGTATGTTCTTATCTTTCTTAACTGGAGATGCCAGCGCATGAACCTGGGCAATGCTCCCTCTAAGCTGTGGAGTCTTGTGAGCAAAAATTCTACTTTGTGAGCCACTGGCTACTGGCATTGTGAGTGAGCAGTTTGGCTGCTGCATAAATGAGTTTGCTCTGGAGCCATCCTTCCTAAGCTAAGGCAAAACTGTGTGAGCTGGAGGCTAAAAAACTGTGAGCTAGCTCACACTAACTCAGCTTAGAGGGAACACTGAACCTGGGACCATCTGCACGTAAGGGAAGCTTTCTTGTCACTGAGGCCTGCATGCTTCCGGTCATATCTTGATCCAATGAGAATTTTCACTGTCTCCCTGAGGTAAGCTGAGGGGAAGTCACGCTTCTTACTTTCTCTTGCAGAAGCTGGTGACTTTTGAGGAAGTGGCCGTGTGTTTCACTGAGGAAGAGTGGGGCATGCTGGATTCCAGCCAACGGGCCCTGTATAGGGAGGTCATGGTGGAGAATTACGGGAATGTGGCCTTGCTGGGTAAGTGTTCCCTCGGGCCTTTGTTGAAAGCTGCTGAGGGAAAGCCAGAGAGGCGAGGGGGTACGCCTCCATTCTTGCTTGTAGTCTCTTCCTTGTCCTTGTTTTCCAAACCAAGCTGCTGGAGAAAACTGCTAGCAGTTTATTTCTGAACATGGTCACAGCCCCCATGGCAGGCCCAGAGCTGACACAGGGCTCACAGGGCCCAGCCCACTAGCCTTTCTTTCGGGGGCCCTCCCTCCCAGGCTGGCCCCCGATTTCTTTCAGGGCCCCTCCCTCCCAGGCTGGCCCCCGATAAACATATGGAGTAGAAGTCCATCAGTGGCTATTAGCCACAGGGTATAGATGGGAACTCTCAGTCTGGGGCAGGTGATGCACTCTATTCTTGGTGCTGGAGGGGGCAGCAGTGGGAGGGCATCTAGTGTCCTGGCCTCACTGCTGGACCTCCTGATGGCACCTGGTATTTTTGGCCGCTGTGTGACAGAGTGTTGGACTAGATGGGCCATTGGCCTGATTCAACATTGGCTTCTCTTATGTTCTTATGATTTAATTAATGTAATTCACTTTGATTTAATTAGCAATGCCCCCCCAGGTCCCCTCCCCCCAAAATTCCTGACTACAGGGCTGCCTCGTGTGCCAGACAAATGTGGCTGTCCTCAGGAAGAAGAGGGCCAGACTGACTGATGGCAGGTGTGGTGGGGCAATGCCGATAGGTCTGTCCTTCTTTGCTTTCCCAGACAAAAGTAGATCAAGATGGGTGGCCGTGTTAGTCTGTCTGTAGCAGTAGAAAAGAGCAAGAGCCCAGGAGCACCTTAAAGACTAACAAAATTTGTGGCAGGGGAGTTGCTTTCGTGAGTCACGGCTCACTTCTTCAGATACAGCTGGAATCACGGCTGCTATTGTCACTCACCTGCTATTGTCATTTGCCTGCTAATGTCATTCGGCATCTGAAATCACTCCACCCTCCAAGATATAAGAGCAGATGGACTCACATTCTAGCTGTATCGGGAGAAGTGAGCCGTGACTCACGGAAGCTCATCCCCGACACAGATTTGGTCCGTCTTTAAGGTTCTACTGGACTTTTGCTCTTTCCTACTGCTCCAGACAAAAGCGTAAGCCAGCAGCAAAGGACTTAGGCTGTGATCTGGAGCACAGTTAGGTTGGAATAATTCTGACTGAACTCAAAGAGGCGTGTTCCCGAGTAGACATGGCTGGCCACCTTTTCCAGTAGGAAAACACTAATCAGTTGAGATCATCTGCTGAGGCCCTTTTGGCAGTCAGGTGGGTGGTCCCCACGGACAGGGTCTTTTTGGTGGTGATACCTAGATTGATGGAATACTTCTTCCCCAGCCTCATTTACCTGGTCCATTGCCCAGGTTTAATCTGTTGTCTTCTGCCAGGCTTTCTCTGGGAATGTAATATGGAACTGATTTTTTAAAGGATTCTTTAGCTACTTTTTTTCTTCCTGTGACCGTATTTCTTGAACTCGTTCTTGTTTTATATTTTTGTTATTGTGTTGTTAATTTACCACATGACCCACCATGAAGACTACTTGGTGGAAGGTGGAGTAGAAGCCTTCCAAGTAAATAAACTTCCCACCCAAAGAGGATAAATCCTAACATGTGCCTGGCTAGCCGCTTGGTTAGCCGCAGGCATCTCATTGGTATCCACATATCACTCCTTCTTGTCATAAGCATGATGGTGAAGTGTCTGTAAGACAGTAAAATTGATGAGGCCCGCAAACAAGTTAAGGGTTTCTGGATATCTGACAAAATGAGGTTTGACTCACAAAAGCTCATACCTTCAATTTTGTTGGTCTTTAAGGTGCTGCTGGACTTGAATTTTGATCTGTTGCCAAAGGCTAACGTGGCTGCCCATGTGTATCTTCTGGGACTTCCCAGCAGCACTCTGAAGAGGCGGCATAAAAATATTTTAAATAAACATCTAGCCCTAGAAAAGAGGAAGAATCCAGGAGCACCTTAAAGGAGGGGTCATTTCATAGAAAAAGAGGTGCAGGAGCTCATTAGCATAACTCATTAGCATAACTTATTTGCAAATGCCACACCCCCAGACATCACTGGAAGTGTGTCAGAAGGCAACACCCCCTGCTCAGGCTCCACCCCTAGGGACTGTCTTTCCACTCTGGGGGCTGTCATTCCAGTCCCAGAATAGCCTATCTGGGCCCAGGAGGAATGTTTCATGTGCTGCTTTGTGCTCCTGCTGGGAGCTGGGGGTGGGGCTTGCTGCCACCTGTGCTTTTAACTGCCGGAGCTCTGCTCCTGCGCGCTCCTGCTCCAAATGACCCCTGCCTTAAAGACTAACAAAATCTGTGCCAGGGTATGAGCTTTCGTGAGTCACTGCTCAGTTCTTCAGCGATCAGTAATCTGAAGGGGGCAGATCTGGGTCAGGGTGGGGTTTTCCAGTGATTTGTGCCCTCCACAGTTCCCTGAGGGGCCCCAGTTTGTCTGTATGGAGAGACACCTGTCTCACTAGCCAGCAGTAACCCACCCTGTTGATTCCTTCATCAGAACATCTTCTGATTCCCAAACCCGAACTCATCTCCTGGCTGGAAGAGGAAGAGCTACGTGTGCGCTGCACCAACAGTGGAGAGAGATCAGCAGGTACCTTCTTCAGTGTTGGGGGGACTCTTGTTGTTTGAAGATTGTGGGTGTTCTTCGGGGGCACTGACTCGATGGATCAAGGTGGGTCCTCGTGTTGGTCTTTCTGTAGCAATAGAAAAGCGTAAGAGTCCAGGAGCACCTTCAAGACTGACAAGATTTGTGGCAGGGGACCAGTGTTCCCTCTAAGCTGAGTTAGTGTGAGATAGCTCACAGTTTTTCAGCCTCCAGCTCACAGATTTTTGTCTTAGCTCAGGAAGGATGGCTCCAGAGCAAACTAATTTATGCAGTAGCCAAATCACTCACTCACAACATTAATGCCCAGTAGCTAACAAAGTAGAATTTTTGCTCAGAAGACTCCACAGCTTAGAGGGAACATTGCAGGCGAGGAGCTTTCTGAAGAAGTGGGCAGTGGCTCATGGAAGCTCATACGCTACTGTTTAGAGTGCTGGACCAGGATCTGGCAGGCCTGGTTTTGAATCCTTACCCTGCCGCAAAAGCTCACTGGGTGACCCTGAGCCAGTCATAGACCCTCAGCCGTGCCTACCTCACATGGTTGTTGTGAGTCAAAAATGGAGGAGAGGAGAACGATGCTGAGATCTGCCTTGAGTCCCCAGTGGGGAGGAAGGCGAGGTATAAATATCTAAATCAGGCGTGTCAGACGCATTTGTTACGAGGGCCGGATCTGACATAAATGAGACCTTGCTGGGCTGGGCCACCGTGTGTCATAAAATGTAATGCCAGGTAGCGGACTTCATAAATGATACAAACACAAAAGGGTTTTTTTTTTACTTAAAATAAAAACATGCTTAAAACATTAGCTCTGTAAGCCGCAAACCTACTTTTGATTTATTGACATTCACCACAGAAATCTCATGCTCAGAGTTCTGAGTCTAGGACCCAGTGGAAAACATGAAACGGCTGAGTGATTGAGAGAGTCTGGCGAAGCAGGCTCTGATGCAGCAGCAGCAGCAGAACTGGAAGCGGGAGATGGCCAGTTCCACTGCGGGCCTGATGGAAGCCCTCCGGGGACCTCATCCGGCCCCTGGGCTGCATGTTTGACATCCCGATCTAAAGAAATCAATCCAGGCCCGTAGCCATGGGGGGCATTTGGGGGCAATGCCCCCCCCACACACAGATGAGCACCGCACCTGCAGACAAAAATTCAGAAAATCTATCTATCTATCTATCTATCTATCTATCTATCTATCTATCTATCTATCTATCTATCTATCTATCTATCTATCTATCTATCTATCTATCTAGAGATAGAGATAGAGATAGAGATAGAGATAGAGATAGAGATATATATTTACAAACGTGAGGTGTGCATGGGGTTTCCACAATGACCCCAGGCACAGTCAGGGAAGCTTCATTCTCATTTTCTTTTTTCCAGGCCAAAAAATAAGTAGGTTTTTTAAAAATGCAAATAAAATAAAATTGCTCCCCGCCCCCCGGATTTCCCCATGCCCCACCAACCAAAATTTTCTGGCTATGCCCCTGAATCAAACAATCATCATAATCAAAAATTCCTCTCCTGGATTAAAATCCTCCTGATGGCACCTGGGTTTTGGCCACTGTATGACGCAGAGTGTTGGACTGGATGGGCCACTGGCCTGATCCGGCATGGCTTCTCTTACGTTCTTAATGGTTCTAATGTACATTTTTATGTAGGCAATTAACTTAAAGGGAGAAAATACATTCATATTAAGAACTGATTTTTGCAGATATTTACAGGAGGAAGCAGGGTAGGTGGCCCCGATGCAGGCGGAAAGGTGGAGTATAAATTTTGTCATTAATAAATAACTGATAATAAATAAATAACAGCTATTCTTTCTAATAGGACTAGAATCTTTACTGCTAATGTTGTCACTGAACATAATCACTGCTAATATAATCACACTCCTGCCAACCTAGCAGTTTGAAAGCAAGAAATTGCAAGTAGATAAATAGGTACCACTTTGGTGGGAAGGTAACAGCGTTCCATGCGCCTTGGTGTTTAGTCATGCCGGCCACATGACCACGGAAACGTCTTTGGACAGCGCTGACTCTTCGGCTTTGAAACGGAGATGAGCACCGCAACCCTAGAGTCTGATTCGACTGGCTTTTGAGCAAGGGAACCTTCACCTTTACCTTTAATAAAATCACTGAATGCTATTACTGTTGAACAACGTTGCTAGTTCTAGTTCTGATTATTATTATTAATAATAATTATTATTATTTCTGTGTTTCAGAGAATGAGGAGAAACCTTGTGAGATCTGGGCAGAAAGAATGAGGCATCAAAACGGCGGACAGATCTTTGGGCTCCAGGGTGGGCTGAAAATGCAGGACAGAAAACAAGCAGAGAAATGGAGGAATGAGTTTTTCTATTCTCAGGATGCCGACTTCTATGAAATGTCACTCCAGCGAGAACAGCAGAAGGCAAAGAAGAGGAACGAGTGTCCTGTCTGCGGGCAGATCTTCAGCCACAAATCCAGCCTCGTTACGCATCAGAGGATCCACACTGGCGAGAAGCCCTATCAGTGTGCAGAATGTGGGAAGAGGTTCAACCGGAGGACCCGGCTCACTTCTCATCAGAGGCTCCACACGGGGGAGAAGCTGTACAACTGCCCCGACTGTAGCAAGAGCTTCTGTGAAAAATCGAGCCTCAAAGCCCACCAGAGAATCCACACAGGAGAGAAACCGTACAAATGCCTGAGCTGTGGGAAGAGCTTCAGCCGTAGCTCGAACCTGATCACGCACCAGAGAATCCACACCAGGCAGAAGCCCCGCAAACGCTCCAAAAGCAACGTGGTCGTTTCTATTAAATCTAGCTTCCCTCCCCATGGGATAGTTCAGACAGGAAGCAACCTGTGTAACCCCTCACCCTTCAGCAGGACGATCAACCATCCATTGGGCCAACTCGGGCCTGAGGACACGTACTCGGCGGAAGAGATGTATAAATGCTTTGACTGTGGGGAAAGTTTTAACGAGAGTTCGAGCCTCTTTATCCACCAAACAATCCATTTAGATGAGAAGCCCTACAGCCTGTGCCACGGTGGATTTTGTGACGGGCCCAGCCTCATGACCCCTCAGGGAATCCACACGGGGGAGAAAACCTACAAATGCACTGACTGCGAGAAGAGTTTCAATCGGAGCTGGAGCCTCATCACCCACCAGAGGTACCACAGAGGGGAGAAACCCTACAAATGCACGGACTGCAGTGAAAGCTTTTGTGACAAGTCGGGCCTGGTCCGGCACCAGAGAATCCACACGGGAGAGAAACTGTACAAATGCTTCATCTGCGGCAAGAGCTTCAATCAGAGCACCAACCTTTTCACGCACCAGAGAATCCACACAGGCGAGAAGCCGTACAAATGCTGTGACTGTGGCAAGAGCTTTAACCAGAGCTCACATCTGATCCGGCACCAGAGGCTCCACACTGGAGAGAAACCATACAAATGCTCGGAGTGTGGGAAAAGCTTCACGCAGAGTCCAAACCTCATTCGGCACTGGAAGATCCACGCCCGGGAGAGCACATAGAACTTTAATTCCCCGCCCCCCCCCCGACCACAAGAGTATTGCGTGTAAGAAAGTTCCCAGAACATGTTCGGACACAAAGAAATGACCAGGGAAGGCGAGAGGATGGATATGATCGCACGGTGTGGCGCCCCCTTTAGGGCGTGCACTTCTACCCCGCCTTGTTAATCCTCCCGGGGCGTCCAGGGAGGCCGAGCAGGATTCCGGTGGGTGGGAACGCAGGGTCTGTGGTTCCGGAGGCCTCAGATAGGGGAGTTCTGCCACCGTTCTGGTTGTGTCTCCAGTCTCAAGGCAGGGACCTCCCCTAGTTGACTCAGGGTCCCTGGCTAGCGTCTCCGCCCCTCTCTCTCTTTCTCTCTGGGCAACGGAGGCTCAGCCAGCCTTCCCTCTGACAGTCAACTTCTCCTCCCTGGCCTCCATCCACCTTCCCCCTTTTATTCCCGCACCACATCCTGCTCCACCTCCAGCCTCCGCCCCGCGTCCTCCCATTAGTGTTGCCACCCATCCTTCTGCCCCTTAGACTCCCCATTGGCTCTCCCAAGGCGCAGGAGGGCGGGAGGCCCGCCTCTGCTTCTCAGGTGTTCCGCGGCTCCCGGGCGGGGCCCGTTTCTGGCCCGCTGACTCTCGCTGCCTCTGCTCGTTCCCGCCAGCTCTCCGTCGCTTCCGAGCGCCCAGGTGCTGGCTGCCTCGTGCCTCGCGGGGCGTGGCGTCTCGGTCTCGCTCGCCCCGGACCCGCAGGAGCCCCCTGCAAGCAGGCAAGTGTCGGAGCGGGCTTTTCCCAGGCGACGGGACTCGCGGGGCTTGGCAGGCCTCGGGGCCGGTCTTGTTGGCTTCCCGGAGGCGGGGAGTCTCTTCTATCGTGGCCCCCGCCGTCCGGGGGCAGCTCTCCGAGTCCCTAGCCGGGACACACGGGAAGAAATCTAACCTGCATGTAGCATTTTATTAGATCCTGCGCATCTCCTGAGATACCCACAAAATAAAATAAAACAGTCTAAAAAATAACAAAATTCAAGTCCAGTAGCATCTCAGACTCCAACAAGATTTTTAATATAGATCAAGATAGGTAGCCATGTTTGTATGTAGCCAGGCCTTTTTTTGTAGAAAGAGCCCAGCAGGAACCTATTAGCATAATAGGCCACACCCATCAACAGGAACTCATTAGCATATTAGGCCACACCCCTGACATCACAGCTCATTGGCATATTAGGTCACACCCCCATTTTACCAGAAGTGTGGTCATCCAGCCACACCCACTTTTTGCTTCTTATTCTGTTTACCTTTTTTGTTGTCAAGGGCTTTTTGTAGCAGGAACTCTGTTGCATGTTAGGCCACACAGCTCTAATGTAGCCAATCCTAATGAGTTCCTGCTGTTGGGTGTGGCCTTTTATGCTAATGAGTTCCTGCTGGGTTCCTGCCAACTTGGGAGCCAGCTGGAATTCCGTTCCTGTGCGTTCCTGCCCAAAAATAGCCCTGTCTGTAGCAGCAGAAAAGAGCAAGAGTTCAGTAGCACCTTAAAGACTAACAAAATTGGTGGCAGGGAATGAACTTTCAATGACTCTCGGAAGCTCCTACCTTGCCATCAATTTTGTTAGTCTTGAAGGTGCTCCTAGACTCTTGCTCTTTTCTGCTGCTACAGACAGACTAAACACGTTGACGCATCTTGATTTATCTCCATGGAAGGGGCCACATTTAGCTCTACAGAATGGAAATCCATCAGCCTTGTGAAGAAGAAACTTGCACAGGTACAAACAGACATCATTTTCCTCACCAAATGCAGAAGACTTGACATTATACCAAAAGGACTGAGAATAAAGGTTTTTAAGGTACAAGCTTTCAAGAGTCAAAGCTCCCTTCGCCAGATTCTCGAATGCTTCTACCCCTCCCCCCAAATCTTGTGTAGAGAGCCAGCTGTGGTGTAGTAGTTAAGAGCGGTGGACTCTGATCTGGAGAACCGAGTTTGATTCCCCACCCCTCCGTGTGCAGCCAGCTGGTGGGACCTTGGGTCAGTCACAGTTCTCTCAGAGCTGTTCTCTCAAGAGCAGTTCTCTCAGAGCTCTCTCAGCCCCAACGACCTCACAGGGTGTCTGTTGTGGGGAGAGCGAAGGAAGGTGTTTGTAAGCCGTTTCTGAGACTCCTTTAGGTAGTGAAGTGCAGAGTATAAAACCAACTCTTCTTGGTCTCCAAAGTGCTGCTGGATTTGAATCAAGCTCTTCTACTGCAGACCAACATGGCTACCCTCTGAAACTATTCCTGTCATGAGTCAGAGCTTGCTTCTTCAGAGATACTCGCCGGGTGACTTTTTCCCTGTAGCAAAAGCCTAGGCCTTTCCTGAATTGTTATGGCCAGGAAGAGCTTTTTGACCGCTCTGTGTGTTTATTTTTATTTTTTAAAGTGTCTAAGCCAGTGGGACTCACTCTGCAGGTTACAGAGAGCCACATTCACAGTCACCGTCAACTGAAAGAGTCACGTTTGCTTCCGTTCTTCGCATGAGGCCTGCTCCACAGGGAGTTTCACAACTGCTCTGTCCTTTCAAGGAGGGAAGCAACTGCCAGCCCCAAGCCCCACCAAGCAAGGCTCTTGGCCCGCTGTCCTGAACCACCAGGCAGGTGCCACGTGGGGAGAACAGTGTTCAGAAGAGCCACAGGTGGTTCCAGAGCAGTTGATCACTGCTCTAGGGCTTTCCTATATAGTTAAGGCCAGACGGAACTTTTAAGTATGAAGGTTCCAGGTTCTATTTTTTTTTTAGTCTCAACAAAAGATACGAGAGCGAGAAACTAGGTATGTGGTTAGAGAGTCTTACCTGTACGGTGCCTGTTTGAATTTTACTTTAAGGGGGGAAAAAATAAATTGCTCACAATATAAGATCTCTTTCCCAATCTCCTTCCCCCGAGCATGCCTTTTTTAAAAAAAGCATCAGTTCTTTGCTTGGGTTAGGAGCACTGAGCGTCAGTCTGAGGAGGCATTTCCCATGAAGGGGATTGATAAAGAAAGTGGCGGTGAAGAATCCAACAGCACACTGATCAGGAAACCCGACTTTTGCAAAAGTCGTAGCGCTGCTCATGGTTGGACATAACCGATTTTTGTGATGGCTGCATGATTAAAAGCGATATTTTTCACTGTGGGTTGAGCTGCTCCTTGGTTTTGTACGTCCTAGAACAGAAACGGCCGTAGTACTAATTCATTGCTCATTTTCTTCGGCACAATTCGCCTTTGGGCCTGGGCATTAAGGGCAGTGTGTACACCAGGGGTCCCCAATATGTGACCATGGGGCATCATGGTGCCCACCAACGCCTTTCCTGGAGCCTGCCCAATTGTTTTTAGAAAGTGGCCAGGGCCAGGTGGGGTTTCCCCCCCCCGAGGCTTCTGATCGGCCATGGGAGATTTGATTGGCCGTGCAGATTCTAAAAACACTGCTGAGAGAACTGCTTCCACCACAGCACGGAGAGTGTCAGAGAGAGCCAGTTTGATGTAGTGGTTAAGAGCGCGGACTCTAATCTGGGAGAACCGGGTGTGATCCCCCCAGTCCTCCAACATGCAGCTGCTGGATGACCTTGGGTCATTCACAAGTTCTCTCAGAGCTGTTCTCTCAAGAGCAGTCCTCAAAAGAGCTCTCACAGGGTGTCTGTGGTGGGGAGGGGAAGGGAAGGAGATTGTAAGCTGCTCTAAGACTCCGAGTGAAGGGTGGGGCATAAATCCAACCTCTTCTCCCCCTCCCCCTCCCCCTCCTTCTAGTGAATGAAGGTAAGTTGCAGCAGCCATTGTATGCCTGGCTTTGCCGCCTGTGGAAGCCATTTTGTGGCTGCACCCAACATAAGAACATAAGAGAAGCCAATGTTGAATCAGGCCAATGGCCCATCTAGTCCAACACTCTGTCACACAGCGGCCAAAAATACCACGTGCTATCAGGAGGTCCAGCAGTGGGGCCAGGATACTAGAAGCCCTCCCACTGCTGCCCCCCCCCAGCACCAAGAATAGACTGCGTCACCTGCCCCAGACTTAGAATTCCAATCTATACCCTGTGGCTAATAGCCACTGATGGACTTCTGCTCCATATGTTTATCTAATTCCCTCTTGAAACTGACCATGCTTGTAGCTGCCACCACCACCATGCCGTGTCAGGATTCTAAAGGTGCCCACAGGTTAAAAGATGCCCCTGTATAAATCATTGGTGCGACCTCATTTGGAATACTGTGTACAGTTCTGGTCACCACATCTCAAAAAGGATATTATAGCATTGGAAAAAGTGCAGAGAAGGGCAACTAGAATGATAACAGGGTTGGAACACCTTCCCTATGAAGAAAGGTTAAAATGCTTGGGGCTCTTTAGCTTGGAGAAACGACGGCTGAGGGGTGACATGATCGAGGTTTATAAGATTATGAATGGGATTGAGCAGGTTGAGAAAGAAGTACTTTTCTCCCTTTCTCACAATACAAGAACTCGTGGGCACTCCATGAAATTGCTGACCAATCGGGTTAGAACAGATAAAAGGAAATACTTCTTCACCCAAAGAGTGATTAACATATGGAATTCACTGCCACAGGAGGTGGTGGCAGCTGCAAGCATGGACAGTTTCAAGAGGAAATTAGATAAACATATGGAGCAGAAGTCCACCAGTGGCTATTAGCCACAGGGTATAGAATGGGAACTCTCAGTCTGGGGCAGGTGATGCACTCTATTCTTGGTGCTGGAGGGGGCAGCAGTGGGAGGGCTTCTGGTGCCCTGGCCCCACTGCTGGACCTCCTGATGGCACCTGGTATATTTTGGCCGCTGTGTGACAGAGTGTTGGACTAGATGGGCCATTGGCCTGATTCAACATTGGCTTCTCTTATGTTCTTATGTTCTTAAGATTAGGGACCCCCAGTGTGCACAGGACAATGTGAGACACAGTGCCTTCAGAAGCATCAAGGCTTAAGGATCCAGCGCACACATGAACATGAGAATTACCTTGATGGATCAGGGTGGCTGGCTGGCTAGCTAGCTGTCTCCAACAGTAGCCGGCCACAAAAAAAGGGGGGCTGTACCCAAACACTGCAAATATATCCAACAAAATGCAAAGTTATTGACAATTTCACTTTATTGAACACGGACAGGGGTGCCCTGGGCCTGTCCCAAAAGCAGCACAAACACAGGCCACTTGGCCACTCTGGCAGCAAGTGGGGGGCTATGGGTTCAGCTTACTTGGGGGACACTTCAGTTATATAAAACAAAAAGGGAGGAGCCATGGCTCAGTGGCAGAGCATCTGCTTGGCATGCAGAAGGTCCCAGGTTCAATCCCTGGCATCTCCAGTGGAAAGGACAAGAGTGTAACTCAGTAACAGGCAGGTTCATTTAGGGAGGGGTCCATGGCTTATGGGAGAGCCTCTGCTTGGCATAAAAACATAAGAGAAGCCATTTTGGATCAGGCCAATGGCCCATCCTGTCCAACACTCTGTCACACAGTGGCCAAAACCCAGGTGCCACCAGGAGGTCCACCAGCGGGGTCAGAACTCCAGAAGCCCCTCCCACTGTTGCCCCCCAAGCACCAAGAAGACAGAGCATTACTGCCCCAGACAGAGTGTTCCATCTATACTTTGTGGTTAGTAGCCACTGATGGACCTCTGCTCCATACGTTTATGTAATCCCCTCTTGAAGCTGTCCATGCTTGTAGGCCACCGCTTTCTGTGGCAGTGAATTCCATGTGTTAATGACTCTTTGTGTGAAGAAGTACATCCTTTTATTTGTATGCAGAAGGTTCAATCCCCAGCATCTCCAGTGAAGGACCGGGCAGTAGGCAATACAAAAGACCTACACCTGAGGCCCATGGAGAGCTGCTGCCAGTTTGAGTAGACAATACCGACCTTAATGGTCCAAGGGTCTGATTCAGTATGAGGCAGATCAATGTGTTCAACTTCATAAATTATCTAAAGGGGAAAATGAAGCAAAAAGACTGGTGAGAACAGGCATGGAACATAGCTGTTGAGAAGAGGAGGAAATAACCAATGTAGATAGTGAAATTTGCCTGCTTAGTCCCCTGAGAGCTTAAATACATCCGACAATAAATAAATCACCCTTGAGATGGAGATTTGGGGAGGTGTGTATGAGATAGCGGAAAGTTTTCCATTTGTTTCGCCCTCTTCCCTCAGGGTTTCTTGTAAACCCCCAGTTTGTCGTTCTTCAATTGTATTGCTGTAATTGGGGAAACTGGTCAAGAGCCAGGCATGTTATACCACTGTCTAGTAAGATAGATAAGACTCTCTAAACTTGCATCATGATTTCAATAATTTGTGGCCTATTTACCTGTGCCTATTGTATTTTTTTCTGCCGGGCAAGCTAGATGTCCCTGGGATGCTCATTAGCTTTGTGGAGGCATTGAGGTAATAATTCATAAATGCAAGTTCCTGGACTCAGAGAGCCTTCTAGGAAATCCAGCAGGGTTGTTCTAATATTCTTTAAGCCCACCAGCAGAATGTGGAGGCAACAGCCATTTTCTGTCGAACCAGCATCTGTTGTTCCAAGATACACTATCCCTATACATGGAGGTTCCATTTAGCAGCTGTGCTCAGCTCAGCGAGGTATAATGTCATGAAGTCCACCCTCCAAAGCAGCTGCGTTTCCCCGGGGGAACTGATCTCTGTTGTCTGGAGATCAATTGTTCTTCTGGGAGATCTCCAGGCCCCACCTGGAGATTGGCAACTGTACATGCAGGTTTATGGTTTCCTTTCATAAAAGAAGTGTGCACGCACGTGAAAGCTTATACCCAAAATAAAACTTTGTTGGTCTTTTTTTGGTGTATTCTTTGTATGTGTGCGTGTATGTTTTGTTCTGGCACCCGTAGTGGGGCTTGGATGTTCAGAAAGGTGGCTTGCTATTGCCTGCCTCTGCATCCTGGCCCTGGTATTCCTTGGAGATCTCCCATCCAAGTACTTGCCAAGGTTGGCCTTGCTTAGCTTCTGAGATCTGGCAGAATCCACCTAGCCTGGGCTCTCCAGGTCAGGGCTAAACTCTGTTGGTCTCAAAGGTGCCTGAAAGGACTCAAACTTTGTTCTGCTGCTTCAGACCAACACGGCTGCCCGCTTGAGACAGTCACTTCATGACCAGGTTGGGCATTTTCCTTTCATTCTCATGGATTAATGCATTAAAAACTGAGCTGCCTTTGGAAAGTAGTTCTGCATGCTTAAAATGGAGGCCAGGTGTTTTTTTCATTTCTTCTCCATTCCTAATAATTCCTTTGCCTTTTCCACCCTGCCTCCCAAGATCTCTTTCTGACAATCATAATTGCTTCCCAAAAAGAAAAGATTAAAGGCTTTTGGGTTTAGAAGGAAAAGATAAATGGGGGAAGGGGTGGGATGAACACACTTATTTATAAAACCAGGCCTTGTGTGAAGAAAGGGGTTTGAGATCATTCCCCCCTTCCCTTCCTCTAAAACTAGAATTCCAGGTTCACCAAGTGAAATACATGGTGATGTCACACTAGATTCAGGATGGCAAAAAGAAAACCGTCCTTCACTGACAATTAATGTACAATTAATGTATGGAACTCTGCCAGGATGTGGATAGGACTTGGCTCAGATGACAAACCCACAAAGAAGAGGTCTATACACTGCTGTCAATTATAATAGTTAATGAACCTGCAGAGTCAGAGGCAGTCTACCTCTAAATATCACTGAACTGCAGGACCAAAGGAAGATTGTTCTTTTCTTGCCTCCTGGAGGGAGCAGCCCATTGAAAACATATAGGAAAACTTGGTCCCCTTAGGTCTGATCTGGCAGAACTCTTTGTTTTAATGATATTTTTGCCTCAAAAATGGATTGCTTCAATTGACATCAGTTGTACGTCCCTTATTTGGTCACTGTATCAGGATTCCTTCCCAGGGGTTAGTTGTATTATTTATAGTAGTGAAAAAGAGAGATTCTTGAGGCATTATTAAATACTAGCAAATGTTTCATTCTGCATGTTTTCCAGTGCTAGAGCCCACTTTGGAGTTTCCAAAAGTGCCGAGTTCCAAAACTTCAGAGTTTCCAGAAAGCTCCTCTCCTGGCCACAAATTTTGTTAGTCTTTAAGGTGCCACTGGACTCTTTTCTACTGCTACAGACAAACATGACTACCCATCTTGATCTATCTCTATATTAACCAGGGATACAGCAGGGATTTCTGTAGGGGAGAACAGTGAGAGAAATATTTTGGGTAGATTCTTAATGGCGGGTTTTAACCATCGTGAAAACTTTAGCACCCTCTCTCTCCTCAGGTACTTCAGTGTGTCCCCCCAGCCACCTCCCAAATGCTTATGAACTATTGAAATAGCACCAAACGCAACATAGTTCCTGTTTATTTCTTTCCATTGTGAAAGCTGCCTCGCCGCTTCCTGTTTTCAAAAGCAGTTCAGAGCAGGACGAGGCCTGTGACGTTTCCTCGGGAGACTTTGACAAGAGACCAAAATAGCTGTGTGGAAACGGCCACATTAATTTATCCACAGAAAACAGCAAGAGTCCAGTATCACTTTAAAGACTAACAAAATTTGTGGCAGGGTATAAGCTTTTGTGAGTCACAGATCACTTCTTCAGGTCCTGTTTCAGGAAGCAGGGACTCACGAAAGCTCCTCCCCTGCCATCAATTTTGTTAGGATTTAAGGTGCTACTGGACTGTTGCTCTTTTCTACTGCTACAGACAGACTAATACAGTTACCCATCTTAATTGATCCATGTTTCTGCTCTGCTTATGTACAGAAAAGAACCACTGTGGTGTAGTGGTTAAATCAGGATCTGGGCTTGAATCCCTTTCTCCCATGGAGCTTACTTGTAGTGTATCCACAGGGAAACATGGACTCGGGGCAACCATGTGCTCGGACCGGTTCTGACCGGTCCACCAGGCGGCCAGGCAAGGGCCAGAGCTTCGTCCCCTTAGACAATAGAATGTAGGCTCCTCGCATTCTTCCAATCGGGGAGCCCGGACTAACTCAATTAACTGTAAATAGCGAATCATGGGTGTTATGTGGGTTTGGGGTGTGGGTTCACTTGGGGATAAAAGCCGGCCTGCGAGCCGGCTTAGTTGTCTTGTTCCTGTTCTAATAAAGTATGTGAGAGCTGAAATCACTCATCAGTCTCAGTACTTTTCAGTACTGGTGATCATGGGCCAGTCCCTTGGCCTAACCTATCTCACACGGTTGCTGAAAGGATAAAATGGAGACACAGAGAATCATTTGTGCCACCCTGAATGGCTGAGACTCATTTGCCACGAGGGCAGGATGACATAAATGTCATTTGTCAGGTAGGGATGCCACTCCCCAGTTGAGGGTGGGGGATCCCTTGGATTTTCGGGCTCCTGCCCGCCCCCAAATGTTTGTTTTTTTTTTGAAACAAAATTTTATTGGGATGCATTCAACATTTCCAATCACGTTACCAATACAATTTCAAAAAAGAAGATCCCCGTCCCAATCCCCCCAACCCCCCCTAATAGGCTTCCAACACTGCTAATAACAAACAGAAAAATTTTAAGGTAATCAAGCTTAGACTTAAGTACATCGACAAACCAGGTAACACATTTCAATTATATATAACCTCTACAATTTCAGCATATTATATATAACAGTACATACAGTTCAGAATTCATTTCACTTCTCGTTCAATATCCATACGTATCCAAGTTATATATTTTCCCCTTCATTCTATATTCAGTTTCTAGTTTCTATACTGTTATGGTACATGATCACGTCGGCGAGAATGGCCTTTGCTCAGCATTGGAAAATGGAGAAGGTGCCAGATATACATGACTGGTTGAGAAAACTGTTATTTTTAGCGGAAATGGACAAAATGACAAAGAAATTAAATGGACAAATGGCAGAACAGTACTTAAAAGACTGGGAAGGACTGAAACTGCCCGCCCCCAAATGTGATGTGCTAATGTCACACAGAAGTGACATCATCATGTCAGTGACATCACATGGCAACACTGTTTTTTTGGGCAAAACTCTGTGGTTTGAGAATGATTTTACCACAGAGTTTTGCCTAAAAACCAGAGCGTTGCCACGCAACGTCACTGACATGATGATGTCACTTCCATGTGACATCAGCATGTTGTGGTGCTCTTCCCCCACTCCCAGAAAGTCCCTTCCCCTCCAGTGCAATCATTGGACCTAGCAACCCTATTGTCAGGCTGGACCATGTGTGCCATAACATGTAATGCCAGGTTCCAGAGATACAAACTTTATAAAGCACACAGGAAAACCCAAGTAACAATATTTTTTACTTTACACAAACATGCTTAAAATATTAACACTCTTCCAGTATTTCCTTAATGTGTCTCCCTGATGCCTGCCTTCCCATTTCCACCACCTGTTACTCATTAGTACTGGGGCAATATACAGGGACATAATGCACAGCCTCTGTCATCTGGTAATAAAGGTTACTTGTGGACTATATAAGAACCCCGGATGGGCCAGTTCTGGCCTGCAGGCCATATGTTTGACACCCTTGCTGTAAATGGTTGGGCCTGATCAACTCAAGAGGCTACTGCCTGCTATATTATGCCCTCCAAATAATGACAAGTAGTACGTGAGCAGAGCATCTTTGCAAAACTCTGTCATACCTTTATGCTTGGGCTAGCTTTAGAGGAGGGTGTTTACTCATTTTAACTGGATTTTGCAGGTAATATGGAGATAACGGCTCATACTTGAGAGTTCTTCAGGCACTGGCACCTGTAATGCGAGTTTGTACTCTAAAGCAAGCAGGTCATGTTTGCCCTTCACAGTAGATGAGACGGCCCCAATGTTCTGTGTCTTGATGCCTTGAGGCGCATCTATCCCACTGTGGCAAACAGCTGTGCCAAAGTCAGAGTTGCTTTATGCATAGTTGCATTTTTAAAAAATTGTTCTAATTTCAAAATGTTTCTGTAATGCTGGTGCATTTAAAAAAAATTGTTCTAATTTGAAAATGTTTCTGTAATGCTGGTGCATTTTTAAAAAATTGTTCTAATTTCAAAATGTTTCTGTAACGCTGGTGTGAAGCTTTTGACAAGAGAGGAAGGGGGAGTGATTCAGCTGATGGAACAGAAGAGCTCCTGTGCTACTTCATGTGCAGCAGTGGCAGCACAAGCCCTCCTAATAAACCTTTGAAATTACTGTTGTGGTTTTGTTGCAGTGTTTACCCGGACAGAGGAATGAGAGCACCCATTTGCTTCTAATAACTCTTTCCTCCTCTTGTTTAGAATAAATCATGTTCTGAAAGCCACGTCCAAGTACCACAGACTAGCCATCATTTCCATTAAGAACCATGCACCGTTACATGCACCACAAGCTTCTCCCTGCATTTGTCCTGATCAGCAAATGTTCTTGTGATGCATGTTTTGTGTGAAGATAAGGAGTTTTAAACCAGTGCTTGATAGCAATCGAATTAAATAAATGAATAAAAACAAACTGTTATGTATTCTCCAGGGCAGGGGTGTCAAACTCACTGGAAATGTGTTATTTAAAGTTTTTAAAATCTTTAATTGTGTTTGTCTGTGTCCTTTATAAAGTTTATATCTCCACTACCTGGCATTACCTTTTATGACACACATGGACCCGTCCGACAAGGTTTCCTTTATGTCAGACGCAGCCCTCATAACAAATGAGTTTGACACCCCTGCTCCAGGGAGTATTTGAGAACCCCTTTTGTTTATTTATTATTTTATTTATTTTGGGGGAGGGTTAACATAAGAACATAAGAACATAAGAGAAGCCAATGTTGAATCAGGCCAATGGCCCATCTAGTCCAACACTCTGTCACACAGCGGCCAAAATATACCAGGTGCCATCCGGAGGTCCAGCAGTGGGGCCAGGGCACCAGAAGCCCTCCCACTGCTGCCCCCTCCAGCACCAAGAATAGAGTGCATCACCTGCCCCAGACTGAGAGTTCCCATCCATACCCTGTGGCTAATAGCCACTGGTGGACTTCTGCTCCATATGTTTATCTAATTTCCTCTTGAAACTGTCCATGCTTGCAGCTGCCACGACCTCCTGTGGCAGTGAATTCCATATGTTAATCACTCTTTGGGTGAAGAAGTATTTCCTTTTATCTGTTTTAACCCGACTGCTCAGCAATTTCATAGAGTGCCCACGAGTTCTTGTATTGTGAGAAAGGGAGAAAAGTACTTCTTTCTCAACCTGCTCAATCCCATTCATAATCTTATAAACCTCGATCATGTCACCCCTCAGCCGTCGTTTCTCCAAGCTAAAGAGCCCCAAGCATTTTAACCTTTCTTCATAGGGAAGGTGTTCCAACCCTTTTATCATTCTAGTTGCCCTTCTCTGCACTTTTTCCAATGCTATAATATCCTTTTTGAGATGTGGTGACCAGAACTGTACACAGTATTCCAAATGAGGTCGCACCAATGATTTATACAGGGGCATGATGATACTGGCTGATTTGTTATCAATTCCCTTCCTAATAATCCCCAGCATAGCGTTGGCCTTCTTTATTGCAGCTACACATTGTGTAGACATTTTCAGCGAGTTATCCACTACGACTCCAAGATCTCTCTCTTGGTCAGTCTCTGCCAGATCAGACCCCATCAATGTGTATTTATATTTAGGATTTTTGGCTCCAATGTGCATCACTTTGCACTTGGCCACATTGAACCCCATTTGCCACGTTGACGCCCACTCACCCATCCTCAACAGATCCCTTTGGAGTGCCTCACAATCCTCCCTGGTTTTCACCACCCTGAACAACTTCGTGTCATCTGCAAATTTAGCCACATCACTGCTTACTCCCAATTCCAAATCGTTAATAAACAAGTTAAAAAGCATCGGACCGAGTACTGATCCCTGTGGTACCCCACTGCTTACCACCCTCCACTGAGAAAGTTTCCCATTTATACTCACTCTCTGTTTCCTATTTATAAGCCAGTTTTTGATCCACAAGAGGACTTGTCCTTTTATCCCATGACTATTGAGCTTACTTAGGAGCCTTTGATGAGGAACTGTATCAAAAGCTTTCCGGAAGTCAAGGTAAATAATATCTATTGGGTCACCCTTGTCCACATGTTTGTTCACTCCCTCAAAAAACACTAACAGGTTAGTGAGACAAGATCTTCCTTTACAGAACCCATGCTGAGTCTGCCTCAATAGTTTTTGTTCATCAATGTGCCTACTAATTCTTTCCTTAATAACAGTTTCCACCAATTTACCCGGTATCGATGTCAGACTGACTGGCCTGTAATTTCCTGGATCTCCCCTGGAGCCCTTTTTAAAGATGGGAGTGACATTAGCTACCTTCCAGTCCTCAGGAATGGAGGCAGATTTTAAAGAAAGATTACATATTTTTGTCAGGAGATCCACAAGTTCACATTTGAGTTCTTTCAGAACTCTCGGATGAATGCCATCCGGGCCTGGTGATTTATTAGTTTTTAAATTGTCCATCAGTCGGAGGACTTCCTCTCTTGTCACCGCAATCTGATTCAGGTCTTTCAAACCCCCTCCCGAAATCAGTGCTTCTGGAGTGGGCAAACACTTCTCCTCTTCCACAGTGAAGACAGAGGCAAAAAATGCATTCAGCTTCTCAGCCATTTCCCTATCATCCTTCACTACTCCTTTTACCCCTTGGTCATCCAAGGGCCCCACTGCCTCCCTGGCTGGCTTCCTACTTCTAATGTATTTGAAGAAAGTTTTATTGTTGGTCTTTATGTTTTTTGCGATATGCTCCTCATATTCCCTTTTTGCTTGCCTGATCACAGACTTGCATTTTATTTGCCATAGTCTGTGTTCCCTTTTATCAACCTCACTAAGACTAGCTTTCCACCGCTTAAAGGAATCCTTCTTACCTTTTACAGCTTCCATTACTTTATTTGTTAACCATGCAGGCTTTTTTCTATACCTATTTGTACCTTTCTTAACCTGCGGTATATATTTTTTCTGAGCTTCTAGGATTGTCTTTTTAAATAGTCTCCAAGCTTCCCCAATGGTTTTGACCTTCTCCACTCTTCCTTTCAATTTCTTCCTCACATGTCCCCTCATACCAGAGAAGTTACCCCTTTTAAAGTTAAAAGTGGTTGCGTCAGTCTTTTTGGGCAACTCCCTATTTGTACAAATGTTAAACTCAATGACATTATGGTCACTGTTCCCAAGTGGTGCAATCACTTTTACATCTCTCACCAGGTCTTGGGTGTTACTTAGGACCAAATCCAGGATCGCCTCTCCCCTGGTAGGATCTGTGACCATCTGTTCCACAGCACAGTCATTGAGAGTGTCTAAGAACGCAATCTCTTTTTCCCGACTAGAACTCATATTGACCCAATCAATGTGTGGGTAGTTAAAGTCGCCTATTACAACACAGTTATTTCGTCTAGCCGCTATCTTTAATTCATTCATCATTTTATAATCCTCCTCTATCTTTTGATCTGGTGGGCGATAACAAACTCCCACTGTTAAGCCTCCTTTTGGACCCACTATTTCAACCCATAGCATTTCCAGAAGCGAATCCAATTCTCTTACCCTCTCAATCTTACTGGACGGTACACCCTCTCTGACATACAGAGCCACCCCACCTCCAACCCTTTCCCCCTATCCCTCCGATATAATTTATAACCAGGAATCACCATATCCCACTGATTTTCCTCATCCCACCAAGTTTCTGAAATACCCACAATGTCTATTTCCCCCCAACACCAAGCATTCCAACTCCCCGATTTTACCTCGGAGACTTCTAGCATTTGTGTATAAACACTTATAGTTTCCCATGTTTGTTAAGCCCACAGCCTTCCTCTTGCTGCCTCGAGACCTTCTGCCCTCCCCAAACGGGCTCAGGTCGGATCAGAACAAATCAAGTCAAAGACTCATTACAATAAAATCACATTAAAATCATAAAAACGATAAACAATAAAATTGGTTTTGTTGTTCAGTTGCACAGTCGAGTCCGATTCTTCGCAACCCCATGGACCAGATTACGCCAGGCCCTCCTGTCTTCCACTGTCCGCTGAAGTTTGCTCAATTTCATGTTCGTTGCATCGATGACACTGTCTAACCATCTCATCCTTTGCCGTCCCCTTCTTCTTTGACCTTCAACCTTTCCCAGCATCAGGGTCTTCTCCAGTGAGTGCTCCCTTCTCATTTGGTGGCCAAAGTATTTGAGCTTCAGCTTCAGGATCTGGCCTTCCAGGGAACACTCAGGGTTGATTTCTTTTAGGATTGACTGATTTGATCTCCTTGCAGTCCAAGAGACTCTCAAGAGTCTTCTCCAGCACCACAGTTCAAAAGAATCTATTATTCGGTGCTCGGCCTTCCTTATAGTCCAACTCTCTCAGCCATACATTACTACGGGGAATACCATTGCTTTGACCATGTGGACTTTTGTTGGCAAGGTGATGTCTCTTTTTATCATGCTGTTTAGGTTTGCCATCGCTTTCCTCCCAAGGAGCAGGCGTCTTTTAATTTCATGGCTGCAGTCACCATCTGCAGTGATCTGGGATCCTAGGAACGTGAAGTCTGTAGCAGCAGTATAAATCTGCTGGGGCCACAAGGTGGAATCAGATAGGCCCTTTCAGCAGGCTGGGAACTAAAGCAAGGAGGCCAACTGAGGTGGTACGGGTTATTATGATGCCATCGGTTCCATATTACACAGGGAGAAAATCAGTCCCTACTGTTAGATCTGACAGATATGTTACCATTTGAGACACAGAAGTTGCACTGGATCATTAATATAGGCAAAGAGGAACAGCATGGGGTGAGAGGAATCACATGACTGACCACGAGAAAGTAATCACCTCATTCATCTATCCCATGAGGTTCTGCTTAACTGATCAATCAGCCATGCAGAATCAGGCCACACCACAATAGTGGGTCCCTGTAATCCATCTGTGTGTGAGAGCAGTAAAAGATTATTTGTACATGTTAATGTCACGGGCAACTATTTGATTTGCAAGCAAGCACACAGTTCGGCAGGTACCTGAATTCCCTAGTCGTTCAGTCTAGCTACTGGGTGGGGAATTGGGAATAAGGAAGAGGAGGAGGAGGAGGAGGATTTATACCCCACCCTTCACTCAGAGTCTCAGAGTGGCTTACAATCTTCCTTTCCTCTCCCCACAACAGACACCCTGTGCGGCAGGTGGGGCTGAGAGAGTTCCCTGACAGATTTCTTTGGTCAAGCAAAGAACAGAACTCTCATTTCTCCTCAGTGACAAATCTTTAGGGGACTTCACTGCTTGTGCCTACAGGCCCAAATGCCTGTTACGTTTCTTCTGGTTACATAGACCTTTACATGCAGTTCTCCAGTTTCAGGTGCCGTTTTCATTGGTCGTTTCCTTTTGAACAGCTGGTGCATTTAGTTTGTGTGGCACTTAATTACCACATGAATTCTCTGGTTAAGTCCATGTTGGCCAACCTTAAAGTGTTCCCACTTTGGACACAACCATCTGAAGCGCTCTGAGTACGTTCAAAAGGGGATATTGTTTAGTTGACCTTAATTTCGAGGGTTTTTTAGAGACCCCCCCCACACATACTCTGACTAGTCGGTTGGACTCAGCAACCTGTCACTAAAAGATGCCGACAGTCACAGATCTTTCCCAGTCTTCCTCCCCACCACAGGAAGGCTATTCCCAGGGCTGTGGTAGCTGCAAAGTCTAACAGCCGCAATACTGCCCTTCCCACCTCATTCCGTGGTGCAATGCTGATGATGAAAGGCAAAGAGAGGAGTGGTTTTGTCCCTTTTGCCAATAAATACTCCAGGACTGGAAAGGGCTGCTGAGAGGAAGAAAATGTGGGAAAGGGCCACTTGCACCAGCAGACCATAGGTTTCAACACAAAGAAAGGGAAGGGAATGTTAATCTTCAGGATTTGATGTACCATATGGCCAAATCTAGTCTCATGGGGGAAAGGCCATAAAATAGCTCCAGGTGGGTAGCCATGTTGGTCTGAAGCAGTAGAACAAGAGTCTGACTCCAGCAGCACGAAATAGCTGGCATTCTAGTTCTTTTTATTTCTTTATTACTTTCATTTTAGTTATTTAGTTTTCTCCAGCAAGCTCCCTAAAGTGGCTTTTCCTGCACTACTTCCTGCTGGTGAAATTCTACACCGCTACCTGAAAAAAAACTATTATTCTATGGTTGTACTTTTGCATAAACAAAAGTCAGCTCATATGAAAGTTTGCAACAATTTTAAACTTTGTTAGCTGCCTTTCCACACAAAGGTGCTGCCAATGTTCCCTCTTAGCTGTGGAGTCTTGTGAGCAAAAATTCTACTTTGTGAGCTACTGGCATGAAAGTTGTCAGCAAGCAATTTGGCAACGGCATAAAACAGTGTGCTCTGGAGCCATCTTTCCTGAGTTAAGACAAAAACGTGTGAGCTGGAGGCTAAAAAACAGTGAGCTAGCTCACACTAACTCAGCCTAGAGGGAACTTATAGCTGTGGGAAAATAATACAGTGGAACTCATTTAAAAAAAACCCACAATGGAATGAGAGCCTTTTGCTTTTCATCAATGGACGGCTAACGTTTAGCATGTAAGCAACGTTTATGGTTAAATCACAGGGGGTTGCAGCATAATACCAACCACATATAATAATAATTGTCCCTAAAATAAGAAATAAGGAAGGGTGAAGCAGTGCTTCAGCCAATGCCTATCTAGGGCGACCTGCAGCCACATTTGTGTTTATTAGGGCCAAAGAAGAGCCTTAAGGGGAGGTGGACCACCAGGCCCCTTTGTCGCCCAAAAGGGAATGGTGTGTGTGGGGGTCATCCGGGAATGGTAAACACCAAAGAGCCCAGCAGGGCCAGCTCTCCTTGTTCCCAGAGCATGGGATCAAGAGTCGGAGAAGGCCTCCAAACCAGCACCCAGAGGCCAAACGTGTCTCGTCTCCCAGGAAAGTGGCCTTCGGGCCGGATACCGCCCCACCTCCACCTGTTCAGCCCCCTCCGCTGCTCAGAGACGGCGAGGACCCCTCGCTCGGGGAAACCCATCGAAACGAGCCGCCATCCCAACACCTCGTGGCAGGCCGTTCCGCGAGCACCAGCACAGCTGCAGCGGACAGAGCAGGGGCGGCCCGCGGGCCTTCCCGGTTAAATCTGGCCGCAGCCGGTGGTCACGAAGCCACATCTGCTTGGCACGCAGAAGTTCCCAGGTTCGATCCCCAGCAAGCTTCCCCGGTAAAATCTGGCAGCAGCAGATGATCACAAAGGCGCATCAGCGGATTGCAGGGGGGCGAAGGAGGAGGAGGACAGCATCCCGGCCCGGCCCCTCCGGAGGAAACACGCGAGACCCGCGACCGCTATCTTGCCCCGCGTTTCCTAGCCCCGCCCACTCCCTTCGCCAGAGGCATCGGCGGCGATTCCTCGGCCACTCCCAGAGACGCCAGGAGGAGCAGCAGCTCAGACGGGGGCGGCTCTATGCAGATGAGATGCGGCGGGGCATTGTGGGGGATGGCGGCGGAGGGGGGAACGCGCCGAGCTGGGGGTCGCGTTGCCCTCGGGTCGCTCGCTCTTGGCCGTCGGCGTCGTGCCCCGCTGTCCTGGGGCATGGGCGACGTGGAGGGAGGCGGCCATGTGTGGGTCGCCGTGGCTTGCTGGGCAGTCGGAGGCGGTGGCGGGTGGCGTCTGGGGGAGAGGAAAGCATACTTACCTGGCAGGGGAGACACCTTGATCACGAAGGAGGTTTTCCCAGGGTGAGGCTCATCCATTGCACTCCGGGTGTGCTGACCCCTGCGATTTCCCCAAATGCGGGAAACTCGACTGCATAATTTGTGGTAGTGGGGGACTGCGTTCGCGCTTTCCCCTGGCATCGCGGTGTGGAAAAATAGAGCTGGTCCGTCTTTATTCTTCACTGTATTTTTGTTTTCTTATTTCTTGTTCTTTGTGCGACTCGAACCTTTTTTACTTTTCCGGCTGGCGTTTGAAGCTTTGTTCTTATGTTCCCTGAATGTCTCTGTTAGGAGGCAGCAAAGGGGCCGCTATCCTAGGAATTCGCTTTCTCCAGAACGTCCCGACGTTAGCCTCGTTCGGGGCTTGCGAACACGACGCGCCGCCTCCCCACCCCCTTCCTTCCTTCAGTCAAGCCGCCTTATCTTGGGTCTTCCCGTTTTCCTGCTGCCTCCAACTTTTCCCAGCGTTATTGTCTTTGCTAGTGACATTTGCCTGCACAGAATGACTGCAGAAAAGAAAAAAGTGGGTTCTTGTCCAAATCAAGCCTGAACTCTCCTTAGAAGCTAAAATGACGAAAGGGGGCTATTGTAGGTCGGTCTCATTATGGTGGCGCGGGCGGGGAGCTGATTTTTCTTCCCTCTCCCCAGTCTCAGGCAGCGCCTCCGCTGGAGTGGCTTTTATCGCCAGGGACTTCGGCCTCCGCATCGTCCTGAAAAGTCAGATGAAGTCAAAAGAGCGGTAAAGTTTGGCGGAAAAAGGAAGGGACATTGTTCTCCTCCTCTGTAGTTTGGCAGAGCCTTAAGATGTCTGTGGACATGAACAGCCGGGGCTCCTACAGCAATGAAGACGACTATGATCCCCATTGTGAGGAAAAGGAAGAAGACGAAGATCCTGGGGAGGCTGAGGATTGTGTGAGGGTGACAAAGGATGTGGAGCAGCAGGGGGCCGATGCCTTTGACCCCGAGGAATATCTGTTCACCTGCTCGACTTACAAGGAGACCGAGAGTACCCTGAATGGGGCACATGGTCAGCTTGGCCTCTGGAAGGTATCTCCTGCAGTCGCTAAGCTTGTATTAGTTAGCTTCCACTGGCAAATCTCAAAAGTTTTGGAAAGGCACAAGTCCAGTTCTGCCCAGTTGCCAGTGGAAGCACCAGTTACGCCTGCCTCATCCAAACGCCTCAGTCAAGGTACATTCCTCCCAGCACTTTGCAGTATGTATGCAGTTTGTTCGAAAGGAGAACTTATTGTCTCTGGCTTGTCAGCATTATGATGTGACTTTTACTCAGTGTATGCCTGTGTCTCTGTGTGGGGAGAAATGTAAGTCCGCTGGTTTGAAGAACAAGGCTTTTGTGCAGGGTTACCAATCTCCAGGTGACACCAGGAGCTCT
Organism: Gekko gecko; assembly: GCA_029375565.1. Taxonomy (NCBI): domain Eukaryota; kingdom Metazoa; phylum Chordata; class Lepidosauria; order Squamata; family Gekkonidae; genus Gekko; species Gekko gecko. The sequence goes on from JAPDNY010000002.1 coordinate 24,809,890, forward strand.
CCTGCTGTTACAGTTGATCTCTGGGTGACCAAGATCCCGTCCCCTAGAGAAAATGGCTGCTTTGGAAGGCGGACTGTTTGCCCTCGTAGGTACCCCAATAAAGCCCCTCCCCAAACCCTGCTCTCCCTGGGCACTGCCACCCAAATCTCCTGGTATTTCTCTGCACACAACTGGCCACCCTGCTTTCATGGTCTCGAGGGGGCGGGAAGAGAAGTTGGAGGCACAGGGGAAGGAATACAGATGTGAGAGATGAAGAGAGAGGGTGGTGTGTGTGTGAAGGGGGATTCTTACAGGGAAAAGATGGGCGGAGGAGGGGACTTGACCCCCCCCGCTTTCTCCCACCTTACCTCTCGACTTTACATGACACCTGGTGCCTTTCTTCCAGCTTGTCTCTGATATTTAAAGGGTTAAGGTCAGGTTAAGAGTTGGATTAGGGTATGGTTAGGATTTGGGTTTGGTTCAGGTTGGGTTAGGATTAGTTAACATTAGGGTTAGAGTATATTGCCATAGTGCCCACCCACACAGACACACACCCCAGTAGCCGTTTTCTCCTGCGGAACGGATCTCTGCTGTCTGGGGATCTGCTGTAATTTAAGGGGCCCTCCACGCCCCACCTGGAGGTTGGCAAGCCTATGAGTTCTGTCACTCCTACAATGTACATTTCTCTGGCCTCTCTTGTTATAAGTTGCTGGCATTCACCTCCAGACTGCTGATCCCTCTAGTATATTTTTATCCTGCCCTTCCTCCGCAGGGCTCAGAGTGTTTTCCTGTCCTCAGAACCGCCCTGGAAGGAGGGTCAGGCAGAGAGAGGAGTAGCTCCAAGCAAGCATTAGAGCCAAGTGGGGATTTATTTCAGCTTGAAGCTCCCGGATCCTTAATATACAATCTAACCGGGGGGGGGGGCAAACTGTAGCTTGGGAGCTGCATGCAGCTCTTTCACTCAGTCTGACTTAATGTTAATAAAAAGCAAATTTGCCTGTTTTTCAGTAAAAATGTGTGTGTGATATTTGTTCATGTCTTGCAGCTCTCAGACATCTGCCATTTATTCGGTGTGGCTCTTACATTAAGCAAGTCTGGCCACCCCGATCTAACCACTAGGCCACAGGGGGAGATGACCCTCGACCCTCTCTGCCAGTTCCTCTTTACACTTCTTTTTCTAAGATAGATCAAGATGAGTAGCCAAGTTAGTCTGTCTGTCTGGAGCAGGAGAAAGGAGCAAGGCTTCCGGAGCGCCTTAAAGTCTAGCCAAATTGGTGGCAGCCAGGAGAGAGGAGCTCTTGGGAGTCACTGGAGTTCTGAAGAAGTGGGCCGTGACCCACAGAACCTCCTACCTGCCACCTGTTTTGCTAGTCTTTAAGGTGCTCCTGAACTCTTGCTCTTTTCTAAATTCTCTAAGGTTTGCTGCTCTGTAGAAAGCTCCGTTTAGAAATAAGACATAAAGCTAGGAGACAGTAAAACTTCAGAAGCACATAGAGATTAATTCCTGCTCCCCAGATTAAATTTTATTTCTTGCCCTTTTCACAAATCCAAACTTCTGTAGTGGCTGGAATGGCACCTTCTTGCTCTTGCAGGAACAAACACCCCCCTCATGACTTCTCCTACCTTTTGTGGCACTGCAGAGTTAAAGGTCCCTAGCAGAGCAGGTTTTGCTAAAAACTCGTTTCCTTGCTTTTTTGGAACTGAGTTTATCCTAAACTTAAGATTTGCAAACAGTTGTTTACCTGATTTCCTAGGCTGAGCTAAGAATCATATCCGGGTGACTGTGTACATGGTTTCCTATTTATCATTTCAGGCCAGGAAGGGCTTTAAAGGGCTAGCACCTAGATTGAACTCAGAGGCACACTGGTAGCCAATATAGTGGAGAAAGTGTGATGAGATATGTTCGGAGTGATCAGGACCAGTTTATGAGTACGCTCCTCCTTTCTGTACCAGCTGAAGCTGCAGAACTTGACTACTGTCTTCAAGGGCAGCTCCACATACAGTGTGCTGCAGTAGTCAGGTCTGTAAGTCACTGAAGTATGGATTATCATTATCAAGCAGGTGTCTCCTGGACTGCTGTTCCCCTAGCACCACCCTTTGTCCCTGACCGTGGAGAAAGGAAGCAAGTCATTGCAAGGCAAGCCCCTGTATCCCCATGTCGGGACAGAAGCATAGATTTTATAATCCACATTTAAGAGAGAAATCGGTCTATAATTTTTAATTTATTTTCCATCTGAATTTTGTTTATATATAAGTGATATCAAGGCCTCATTCCATGAATCTGGTACTTCTCCTTTAGTTATTATATTTTGGGATACTGCTTTTAGAGGCCTTATCAACTGATCTTCAAAGACATGATAAAATTCTGCTGGGAGCCCATCTGATCCTGGGGCTCCCCCCCCCCTTTTTTTTTTGCTTTTTTAGAGTCTCTGTCAGTTCAGCTACTGATATTGGCGGGTTTAATATTTTCCTCTGCTCTTCTGAAAAAGTTTTCGGTTTATAAATTCCAAAATAATTTCTAATTTGTTGCTGTGCCGCTTCAATTTTTTTATATAGGTTTTCATAATATAGTTCCACATTTTTTTCAGATCTTCCAAATTATTTCTCTCTTCTCCCACATTATCTTTAAGTGTTTTAGGAAGGGAATTGATAACAAATCAGCCAGTATCATCATGCCCCTGTATAAATCATTGGTGCGACCTCATTTGGAATACTGTGTACAGTTCTGGTCACCACAACTCAAAAAGGATATTATAGCATTGGAAAAAGTGCAGAGAAGGGCAACTAGAATGATAAAAGGGTTGGAACACCTTCCCTATGAAGAAAGGTTAAAATGCTTGGGGCTCTTCAGCTTGGAGAAACGACAGCTGAGAGGTGACATGATCGAGGTTTATAAGATTATGAATGGGATTGAGCAGGTTGAGAAAGAAGTACTTTTCTCCCTTTCTCACAATACAAGAACTCGTGGGCACTCTATGAAATTGCTGAGCAGTCGGGTTAGAACAGATAAAAGGAAATACTTCTTCACCCAGAGAGTGATTAACATATGGAATTCACTGCCACAGGAGGTCGTGGCAGCTGCAAGCATGGACAGTTTCAAGAGGAAATTAGATAAACATATGGAGCAGAAGTCCACCAGTGGCTATTAGCCACAGGGTATAGATGGGAACTCTCAGTCTGGGGCAGGTGATGCACTCTATTCTTGGTGCTGGAGGGTGCAGCAGTGGGAGGCCTTCTGGTGCCCTGGCCCCACTGCTGGACCTCCTGATGGCACCTGGTATATTTTGGCCGCTGTGTGACAGAGTGTTGGACTAGATGGGCCATTGGCCTGATCCAACATTGGCTTCTCTTATGTTCTTATGTTCTTATGTTTTTATATATATATATTTCCTTCACTTTACGTAACTTATATGCTAACCATCTGGTTGGCTTATTTGCATTTTGTTTGCATTATCTTGTTTGCTATTTCCTGTGCTAATAAGTGGTTCATTTGGTGTTGCAAAAGTTTGAGTTTAATCTTCCTCTGCCCACTTGAAGGGTCCAGTTTAATCTTTTCTTCTTGTTTTCTTATCTGGTCTCGAAACAGAATATTTTTCTAACCTTTGTTTTTTGCTATATGCTGATTCTTTATCCATC